>OY744523.1:107496944-107569444 GCA_963556195.1 Sepiola atlantica | reverse complement strand
ATATTGTGGATAAATGCTTAACACTTTGGGTGAAAAAAGTATTTCCGGTTCTTTTCAGTCAATTTTTTTTTTTTTGCTATTCTTGGTGTCGTCAATTTTACTGGGCAACGCCGGAACAGACGCCCCTCTAGTTTAAAATAAGACACACTCTAACTATTATGTAACCTTGTTCAACAAATCAGGGCTTCGTATCTCCCAACCACCTTTCTAACACAAACTTCACATTTTATTTATAAAACTTCACTTTATATTATTTAGATTATTCGGACTACTATTTTCATCTTGGTTGTTATTTTCACAACGTTTCGGCCGATGTAGCCTTCGACCTTCTTCAGGTGTATCTTTTCGAACTCTGGAATCTTTTATGTCGAACACAGGAATCTACAATGGACCTGTGGCACAATCGATAAAGGCGTTGTGTTGTAATCAGTTTCAAGTGACAGTCTTCTGAAAGTTGAAGGTTCAATCCTCACTACAGGCTATACTAATTAAGAATAGAATAAAAATTAATCAACACCTCTACACCATCTTGTCTGACGAAACGAGAACAATCTACTCCCATGGATTAAATAAAAAGTTCAATTCGAAATTCTGTATATATTCCCAGGTTCAAAAAGATGCACCTGAAGAAGGTAGGAGGTTATATCGTCCGAAACGTTGGAAAATGGCAAACCAGATGAGAATAGTAGTCAAAATAATACAAATTATCAATCCTTATCTCAAAAATTCTGAAACATAAAACTGCATTCAATCATGGCTTCCATTTAGTCTTCAGAGACAATGGATACCCCCTGTAAGGGTGGCTGTGCGTGTAATTGTGAAGCAAGGGTTGTGCAATCTCTGACCACACCTCTCCTGAATCGACACTGCTTGATTCCAATGGCAAGGAGAAATCCAGGACGACAAGAAACAATGTCGAAATAAGCGGCGATCACATACAGCATCTGGTATTTCCAAATGGTCACCTATTTTAGTACTGACCAAGCTCAATGTCGTTTAACTTCAGTGATCTAACGGGAACCGGTGTGTCAACGTGATTACCACTATTTCATCAAAATCTTGAATATTATTTAGCAGTAATATGACTTGCCAGGTGCAGTGGGTTATTAAGTATGATTGATAGGGTATGACCTAGGGGCTGGGAGTCAATGGGATAGATAGATTCTACATATATATATATATATATATATATATATATATATATATGTATATATATGTATATATATGTATTTATATATATATATATATATATATGTATATATATGTATATATATGTATTTATATATATATATATATATATATATATATATATATATATATATATATATATATAATGTCTTTTTGACTGGTTAGTTTGACTGAGATGTAGAAAAGATTTTAAGTTGCAACCCGAATGTTAGCCTAAGTACACGTAATATTCCATAGAATTAGGGTTGTTTAGGCTCCCCGTGGGAATGCTCCTGCCAAAAGCAGCTCCGAGTTAAGCAAATGACTATCCAGTATGTAAGTAAATAAAATATAGTTAAAGTGGTAGGTGTTGCTTTTGTTTCTTTCTTCATGAGTATACCAGCTACACGAGAAAAAGATCACCAGGAGAACGTTTTCACCCCGGTTCCATTAAAGGTGGACACTATCCATAGTCTCTCTCCCCACTGAGGGGATATTCAACAAAAGCAGTTATCCAAATGAAAATAGTGAGATTTTGGTGGTTAGCATTGTTCAACAACAACAACAAAAATAATAACCAAAAAACATAACTCAACATGTGTTTTATAACATCGGCAAATATTAGCCATGACTCCTTTCAGTTCTTCAAGATAATTATAGAACTGTAATCAGTTTCAAATTTGGTTAAGAAATGAATTAGTTACAAAGCCTAGAAGTTGTCACAAGTGACTAAATGTTGATATTAAGAATATTATACACATATGATGAATATGTATGATTATATTCAGGACCGGCGGGACAGTTATAAAAGTGGGGGTGGGGGAGCTCTCCTAAAAATGGGGGGGGGGCGGTTAAACACATGCATATATAACTTCATTATTGATGACCGTAAAGTGGGGGGGGCCACGTCAAAAAGTGTGGGGGGGGGGGGCTTGAGTCCCCCCTGTGCCGCCGTCCATGTATGTATATATATATATATATATATATATATAATATTAGTATTTCATGTATCCACATAAAATTTTATAAGGAGATATAATTTTTTATGTATCAATTTTCAGTATTTACTTCAACAGTGCTCGATACGTAAGTAGAGCAAATAACTCCATGCATTTTAGCCTGAAGATTCCCCCGGGGATGAAACGCGGGAGCTTCTGTGTAGCTTAATTGCCATAAATATATTTTCATAGCTTATATATATATATATATATATATATATATATAATTTTCTGCAAATTTAAGGACACTTTTTTCTTGTCCAGGTGTCAGACGTTTTCTGATATTACACAAGCTCACTCTTCAGTTCTCATGGTTCAGCAGGTCAACTGTCTCCAAATTCCACTCTGCATAGTCTTGTCCAATCACTTGCTTCCAATTTTCCTTGACCAGCTAACCTTCCTGCAATTCAAGACATCCATGCTCCTGCAACTATTTATGCAGGAGGATGAATGCTCCACATGACCATACTAGCATAACCAATTTACCGTTAGAATTATCTTTATACTGTGCAAATGTAGTGCTTTCAGCAAATATGTATAAATATATTAAATATTTTTTATGTAATCTTTTTAAACAGTAAAGGTTCACATTATGGCTCAATAGTGCAATACTAGAGCTATAATTCATTAAATATTACAGACAATTTATGTTTGCATATTTTTGCTTTGATCCGTTCTAAGTTTCTTATTAGTTTGCGAGTTTCAAGCTGAAATTGGCCGTATACGTAGGTTTGACCACCACAACTTTGTCGAGGTGGTTAACTATGCACTTAGTCAACACCAGCGCTATAGCCCAACACTTAAAAACTAAACGTTCCTGACCCCACTCTCAATTATGAAAACTCTTTGTAGAAAACACTACTATATTAGAACACACAATTAACAAACAAAAACTACATATATTAGAAGACTTGCACATCAAAACAAAAAGGCCATTCATCAACAAAATAAACTTCAATAATAGTGATAACATACTAAAATGCCTATAATATTAATAATATATTAATACTATGACCATCCCCATCAAATTTCACATTTATATGTCTAAAGACCTAATAGTAGTAAGCATCCATATAAATAAAGAGAGAGTGAGAGAGAGAGAGAGAGAGAGAGAGAGAGAGAGAGACATATCTCTTACATAATTCCTTTCTTACATCATTACACATTTAAATTGAAAAGAATTCTATTTCTTTTTCAACTTTTCTCTTTTTCTGAAAATAACCGTAATTACTGGCCCCATGTGGTATTCCTCACTCTGACTCTAAATTCCTGATCATTTCTTCTCTCGCTATACATCAACAAATTTGCACGTCAATAAGATCAAAAAGGCAAACTGCATTGTGGAATTTATTGTATCAACTTTCTAACAGGAAGTGAAATTTTCCCTGATTGCAAAAACAGATCTCGATATTTTTGTTTATTTTTTTGAAACACACATGACCACCGATCCCCATCTTCTCTCTTCCATTGTTATATGAAGAAGAACATCTCACCCCTTTTATCCTTCAGCATTTTGGAAATTCAAAAATGGCTACCTCTATCAAAATGAAAGCCTATCTTTAGAAAATCTTATTAGCGAAGTTGTCAGTTTCTTCAAGAATTGCATTCTTTCTTCTTTCAGATATTTTTTCCCCCTAATTAACGAGAAAAAAAATCACACCTTTTATTCTTCATTTTCTATTGACGCCCCTTTTGCTACCCAACGAATATGCTTTTGAAATGAAGGAGCAATTTGAAATGAAATTGTGGCCTAGTGGTTAAAAGCACATTACAATAGAATTGGCAAAGTGAAGTCTAAATAAGATTGTTGTTGTGGTTATTGTTGTTGTTGTTGTTGTTAAGGAAGTCAGACTTCTGCATAGAGCTCACGAAGATCGTGCCTCAGGATTGGCTGGTCTGCATGAAGTCCTTCTCGTTGGTCGCAGCTATTCGTTAACCTGAAAGATTGCAGGTCTTTACCCCCGACACAGAGAGCAGCGAAGCTCAGTAGTTGCATGCAAAGTCGGCAAAGGTTTAGTACAGAACATACAAAAAATGACGCAGAAGCAATCTTGTCACTCTCACTCCATTGATTTGTGTCTCTGCGCCTGGCACGTCTTTGCTTGCAACACACAGAGGCAGAGATGACCAGAGGAAGACGGATCCTAATACTGACTCCTCCTGGATTTTCACGATTGCCCTGTAACCTGGATTGCAGCCTTAATATCGCTTGATACCAAACCTGTTCACCATGAGAGGCCCTGCCAGGAACCGGAGTTCCAGACGGCATGGTTCTGACATTACCATGTTGCCACCACCTCTACCACATTGAGGAAGGATCAGACTTTAGAAGGGAGGGGGGAGGGCTATGACGGCATTCACCCTTGATTGGTTGAGCCAGCTCCTTCCAGTGAATTCACTACATCCTTAATGAAGGCCAACCAAGCATGACGGTTCATTGTCAATATTGAAATGAGCGACAGCCAATCTTGATTCCACTGGTGAACACGGTAGATATATGGACCGATAATTGTTCTGCATCCTGTCTCCCCATTTTGAACCACGTTTTGAGTCGGCTAGCACACCACTTCTTCCAGCTCTGAAGTGGAACCAGATCAATGGCTTTCCTGGTGAATTTGCCAAACTCAATCAAATCTATTATTCTCTTTCGTGCACCAATATGCAGGGATTTGGGATAGTCACTTTTTAGCAGAATTCCACTTTATTTTAAATCCAGAAAAGAAGCGGATTTCTGCTTCAATTGCTAGAGTCTTCTATGGATGTGAGTTCTCCACTTTTTGGTCAAAATCCGCTTTTTTTCTTTTAAATAATAAAAAGCTGATTTCTGTCAAACCTCTTATCTCTCTTATTTTTTTCGGCACTATTTGGCACGATTGTATTTCTATTTCTCTCTTTCTTCCTCTCTCTCTCGCTATATATCTTTATTTCTCTTTTCTTGTTTTTCCTCTTCCTCTTCATCTTATCGTTCTGTCTTTCTTGCCTTGCCTTCTTTTTCACCTCTTATTACAGTTCTCTCTGAAAACTGAAAATTTAATTTTTTCGTGAAGGCATTAGTATGTAATTCGGTCACAATAAATCAAATAGAATTCAAATTCGGCATAACTGATTCTATAGTCTGTGACATTATCCATTACACCAGTTTTGCATCGTCTTGTACAATTGGTTTTGCATTTTGGCATTAAATAATGGAAAAAGATTAATATGCTGTAAAACAAACCGTTTGAGATTAACTTTCATCATAATATTTTTGTAGTTAATTAACTTGAAACGCTTCGAAACGTCAAGCCCTTTCTCAAATTGTAAGTGTTACACCTGTTAAAGAGTCAATACGATGAATGTCACAATGCGATTGGCTTTTTAATCTTATTGACATGTGAAGTTGTTGGTCGATAACAAGAAATGGTCAGGAATTTTAAGTTGAAGTGAGGACGATCACATGTAGCTAAGTGTTGTGGTTATTTTCCGAGAAAAGATAAAGCAGTGATTATTTATTTTCAATTTAAATGTTGAATGTCCAACATAAGATGCCCCAACTAGCAACAATCTTCCTCGGTGGATAAAGTATTTTGTGAAGTGAATTAAATAGAATTACAGTTTATTGTTCTGAAGAACATGGTGGCACGAGCTACAAAAAGAAATGGCTATTCAGAGTGAAATGTTGAGTTTGTAGGAATTAATGTATCGATTACAAACTTTGAGGAATAGAACAGATCAACTTTATTATAAATATATAGGGAGAGAGAAATATATAATACAGAAATTTAATACAATATATAGACCAATGGTTTCGAGCACAGAAGGCAAAACCTCTGGCTCTCATCAACATAGAAAGTAATTGGTGAAGAAATGATAAAAATAATATAATACTCTCTCAATGGGCACACGTGTGTGCCGTTAAACGAATATAATGATGTGATCAGGTAGCGTTCGAATGAGGCAGTTAAGAATTAAAAATGTAAGGTTTAAGAAACCGGTAGCACGTTCCTTGCAAGTGATGTTTAAAAATATCAATTTCAGTTAAATGCACAGCGTTTCATTTCGCTAAAGCGCTGGATATGATGGAGCTTACCTGGAAAAAGAACAAGCCGGGTGCAGGAGGATGTGTTTAGGCACCAAGGACCAATTGTTGATTAATAAGACCATCCTTGAGGACTGTAGGAAGAGGCAAAAGAATCTAAGTGTAGCGTGGATCGATTACCAAAAGGCATACGATAGTGTACCCCACGCATGGCTCATGTGCTGCCTTGATCTATATAATATCCATCCGGTCATCAAGAAAACCATGGCAGTACAAATAAATATGTGGAAAACAACCATGTCATTAAGACACACTAATGGAACAATAAAAATCCCTGACGTCAAGATCCAAAGAGGAATCTTCCAAGGAGATAGCTTATCTCCTCTGCTCTTTTGCCTGGCAATTGATCCGCTAAGCAAATTACTAAACAAAAGCCGGAGTGCCTACAATCTGAGCCAGGGCCACAAACAAGATCTAAACAAAAGAGTCAAACACCTGCTCTTCATGGATGACCTCAAGCCCTATGCTAGTTCAGATGCTGACTTTAGCCGACTCTTTCAGGTTGTACATACCTTCTCCAAAGATATTGGAATAATGTTCGGCCTGGAAAAATGTGCCAAGTGCTCCCTCAGAGCTGGGAAGAAGATCCAAATGGAAACCATACAGCTTGATGAAGATATTGACATCAAAGACCTTGAAGAACAGGAACAATACAAATACCTTGGCATAGAAGAAAACAATTCAATTCAACATGCCAAGATGAGAGAAAAAATTGGCAGAGAATATATACGCCGTGTTAGAACACTTTGCAAAACATAGCTTACAAAAAAAAACAAAGTAACTGCCATTAACCAATTAGCTATGCCAGTGATAACATACAGCTTTAGAATTATTGATTGGCCACAAAAGGACATTAATAGATTAGACACTAAAACAAGAAAAATGTTGACAATGTACAGAGTAATGTACAGAAACCAGTGTCTACGAAGGCTGTATCTCCCAAGACGAACAGGGGGTATGGGTCTCTCAGAAATTGACCATCAACATCGAACCACTATTGTGAGTACCGGCCAATATCTGATGAGCTCCCAGAACCCAAACCATATGATGGTATGCCAACATCAAGAAACCAGAGCAAGCAGAACAACCTCTATCATAAAACTGGCCAAACATTTTGGACAAAACTGTCTTACAAATAAGGCAGAAACAGACAACAATCCTGCCACGGAAATAGCCCGCAAGAGCCGCCAAAAATACACCAAGACCTTCCATTCCAGAAAACTAGAAGAATGGGCCAACCAACAACGTGCTATTTCCTAGGTGAATTATCCCAGGAATATATAGATAAGGAAGGCTCTGTAGACTGGCTGAAAAGAGGATCTCTCCATTATGATCAGGAGAGAATGATAATGGCTGCTCAAGATCAAAGCTTGATGACCAATGCCTTTAAAAAGATGAGTGGTCTCAGCAACAATAACAAGTGCAAGTGTAAGGTTCTCCTGGGGGATGACTATTATAAAATGCGACACAACGGAGTATGTAAATATCTTCACTGGACTATATGTAAAAAGTTGAATATCAAGTGTAGCAGCAAGTCCTGGGAGTATATACCAGAAAGAACAGTTGGAAATAATTTATACACCATCCATATGACTATGCAATCCCTACATCTACATATCTAGAAAATGGAGCTGTTAAACCTGACATTGTAATATGGGACAAAAGGGAGAAAGCAGCAACCCTAGTTGAAGTCAGTGTCCCTAATGATGGAGGATTGAACAGAGCTGAAAAAGAAAAGATTACGAAATACCAAGGTCTTATGTAGGACATGAAAAGAAACTGGAATCTTAGGAAAATCTCTATCATCCCAGTAATTATAGGAGCAACAAGACTAATGAAAAGAATTTCAAAAGCTATCTGGCGAGTATTTTGTTTTTAACATAGTTCACCCCAAACAAGGCAGACCGCCACTGTAGACGTAAGGGGCTACTGAGAAAAAAAGGGAGAAGGTAGGGGGTCAACCTAAATTAGGATCTGCACAACGAGATGTCTGTTTACATTAGTTTTAAATTTCTGCATGTCAGTACCATCGGGGAAACAGGGGTGAGGAGTTTACTAGCACGGTAGAGGGAGCCAACCTTCTTTGCAGCAGCCTTGGCAATGTCTTCAATGTATTTGTTCCAATTCATGTTACCTGTGAAGGTTAGGCCGAGGAGTTTGAATGTTGAACTCTCAGGTAGGGTGTTATTTGCCATGACAATCAGTGGTTGGAGAGGTTTTTTGTAGTTATTGAAGGAAAGGAGCTTTGTCTTTGCGGCATTAAAAGTTACCAACCATTTATGACCCCAATCCACTACAGTCTGGAGGTCATTTGCTAAAGATTCAGCTATTGCCTCGGATATGATCGCGTCTGTTTTGCCAACATGGCGAGAGTAAAGCATGGTGTCATCAGCAAATAAACCAATCTCATACTCTGTCATCAGGGAGATCGTTTATGAAGATCAGGAACAATAAAGGTCCAAGGATAGATCCCTGGGGTACACCAGCATTTATGTCATGTTGCTTAGATGAACGGCCATCGAGGACAACCTGGATTTTTCTTTTGGTTAGGAAGGATCTAATTATGTTTAGTAATTGCCCAGTAATACCGTATGAACATATTTTCAGGGGAAGCCCTTTATGCCATACCTTGTCAAAGGCCTTGGATTTATCAAGCGCTACTGCCCTAGCTTCACCTACCTTGTCGAGTGTATGATACATGCGTTCAGAGATGACCGTTAAGATGTCTGCAGTAGATTGTGCTTGTCTAAATCCATACTGGCGGTCAGAAAGAAGTTTAGCATTAACTAAGTGCCATACTATCGCTAGATTGATTAAGGATTCAAAGATTTTAGCAAAGATCGGCAGTAGACTGATTGGGGGGTAGTTCTGAGGATCGGTTCTATTCCCAGAATTCTTGTAGACTGGTAGCACAGAGGCAATTTTCCAGCTATCGGGGAAGCAAGATTCAGCTAGGCATTTATTGTAGAGTTTGGAGAGGAGAGAGGCCAGTTCAGCAGAGCATTTCTTTATTACTATTACAGGTATAAGATCAGGCTCACAAGCTTTGGAGGTGTCAAGGTTTTTTATGATGTCTCTGACCTGGAATGGGGTGATGACCAGGTTATTAAGTGTGGCTTCAGTCCGCAATGGGAATTTGGGGAGGGGGTGGTTATCTGAGTCCAAAGTGGAGTTAGAGGCGAAACGCTGGGCAAGTAGTTCAGCCTTATCAGTGGCCGTGCAAACGACATCATTGTGGTTTGATAGTGGGGGAATCGTTGATTGATCATTGTTCACTACACTATTGTAGATTTTCCAGAAATCATGAGTACCTAGTTTCTGTGACTGAATGCGTTTTTTGTTAACTCAGTATACCTTCTCTTTGCTTCACCTATCACGGCCTTACAATTATTTCTTGACTCTATAAATTTATGTCTATTAGTAGCTGACTTATGGCAGCCGAATTTACGGAATGCTTGTTGCCTCTTAGCAATGACAGCTGCACATTCCGAGGTGAACCATTGGGGAGAGTGGGGCTTGTAAAGAATTTTTGCATTGGGACATAGGCTTCAATGCCTGCTTTGACCCATTCAGTTAATTTATTTGCACACTGGTCAGCAGGGAGTGAGAAGGTTTCCCTCCATGGGGCGTCGCTGATGTGATCTCTGATTGACTCAAAATCAGACTGCTCGTAGTATCTCGTTATTTTGAGCAACGGTTCATCAGCTTTTGGACGACTTTTAGGGTGATATGAATCATTAGCACAATGTGGTCAGCATTCCCGAGTGGACTATGAGCTTTCGTCACACAAGCTACGGGCATTGAGGTCAAGAAAAGGTCTAGTAGTGATGCTTGCTGGTCTACTCAATCGGGGATGCGGGTCAGAAAATCGACAGTCTGAGAGAGGGAGTGAGCTAAGGAGAAATTATACGTAGAGTTGCCGGCTGCATAAGTAAGGCCGGAAAATCCCAACCAGTCATGGTGGTGTGCATTAAAATCACCAAATACATGTATCTGGGCATTCGAGTCAATTGAGAGTGCTCTATCTATGCTTTCAGAGACAGAGTTTAGCAGGGTACAGTCCTGGGTCGAAGGGGAACGGTATAAGAAATGTAAGTACCTGACGCTGTGATGTAAAGTCAATCTAAAGCACATGTAGTCTTGGTCATCCGATTCTAACCTATGTTCTCTAGTCAGAGGGAGGGTGTTCCGGTGAACCGAGTGCAAGAGAAATATAAACAATTGCACTTAAAGGGACGGTTAGAATCTTAAAAAGATCTCTAGGCTGAAGTGTCTGAAAATAGCTGGTTAATGTCTGCCATCCGGTAGGATGCCTCATCCCCAGCAAAAACGGAAAGATAAGAACATTTTTTAAAAAAGAGTATTATATTATATTATTTTTATCATTTCTTCACCAATTACTTTCGATGCTGATGAGAGCCAGAGGTTTTGCCTTCTGTGCTCGAAACCATTGGTCCATATATTGTATTAAATTTCTGTATTAATAAATAAATATTAAGCTCTTAATTCTGATTCCCTTAATTAAGCACTCTGCTGGGATTTTCCTACTATTTCACAAAGAATTTATATATATATACACATAGAGATAGAAGAAAAAAGAGTGATAAATATGCGACGAATGTCCAGATTTATTTCAAATTTCAATTGTTCAATGCAAGGTGTATTCAGTAATAAACTAGTTTATTACTGAATACACCTTGCATTGAACAATTGAAATTTGAAATAAATCTGGACATTCGTCGCATATTTATCACTCTTTTTTCTTCTATCTCTACAATTGCTCTATCTCGTATATTGAGCTAAACCTCTTCACAATAGGTTCCATCTACTAAAAGTTTTACTTTTGGTTTATATTTGATCCTATATATACACATAGATATATGTATAGATAGAGAAAAGTAAAAGCAGAGATTATTTATTTTCAATTAAAACGTTGAATGATCAATGTAAGATGGATCATTGATCATCCAGAGTGTGATTAAAAGTGCAAATCAATATTCTAATGTTATTCAGATATTGATCAATACTTTACTTTTAATTTGCAAGTTAGAAATCAATTCAATGGACTTTTTGTTAATGAGTACAGATCAATATGACAGCTGTTTGCCATGTTGCAATCAATGTTCATTAACTGGAAAACTTGTCCTGACACCAATGTTTGATGGATTCTAATTAAAAAGGAGAAAGCTTTTACCAATCTTATTTACTTTTTGTCTCCTTCTTTTGCTGATTAAATCAATTTTACTCACTCAAACGCCTGTATCAATTATAAACTTGAGCTGTGCATTTTTAAGATCTCATTAATAAAACAGGATGGATTGAACCATGGTTATATAGCAAGTTAATTAGGGGTCGTTTGTTTCTTGAAACCAGGATACTGACGATGATGTCTAGATAATTTCCTCTCGGCCAGGTTGCTGGACACCAATGGAAGTAAAGTTGTTGTTGGTGCAATAGCGTTCACTCTGATCTGGTTAAGACGGCTTCTTCCCTGGCCTGTTCCACATTCCGAACCATGACAGCCCACACACGGCAGTCCTGAGCAAGGTCACACTAGATAGTTAACCAATCATGATTTCACATTCAAAGACTGACCACTTGTGAACCCGAGAGCTCAGCCTAGTACCCCCCCTTATGGTTGTCGCCCACGTCCTCAGCTGTCCACTGATACATTTGCACCAGAACAATAAAAACGTTTTTACTTAATATATTTTTTGTTAAGTTAGAAAAACATAATACAAGTAATCAAAAGAAGAACTTCTCATGCTACCAGATCAGGCTGTCTGAAGATACCGACTTCCTAACTTAAAATGCACCAAACATTGACGTTATTGTTTTTTCCTTTCCTTTGCAAAACTCAATCATGTTCTGCAAAGTTAAAAACAAAAACAGCATTTTTCCTTTATAAAACAACCAAACCAAACGAAACACCATAAATAAATATTTGAAGATATAAAGTACTTGAAGCATAAATATTTTTACCAAAATGACTTGATTCGGCATTAAATAACCTGAAAAGGGTTGATATGTCGTAAAACAAAACAACCAAACCAAAAGAAGAACTCCAATGTAGAATAATATGTATTTAATTACGAAATGGAATTAAGATACAATATACAACAAAAAGTATAAAAGTCAATGATTGGTTACTTATTAGTAAATACATGTTTTGCGTAGAGTTACCAAGAAGTACTAATTGTACTTCATCGTCCTGGAACAAATTACACTCAACTTTCTCACAGAAGAGACGTTGCTAGTCTTTCACTACTCTATTGTTATGTCCATGGAATGTGATCGACTGAGCTCCACTCTCTGGTTCCTCGCTGTAAAACATTCACAGCAAGAACCATCTAGTTACCATCACTGCAAAGAGCGTTCTTTTCTTCCTTGGTGTACCCATAACCAAACGGAATTTCCATGAACAGAGTTTCTTTGCAAGAACTTCCCATTATTGAAAACATTACCACGGAACTGCTTCCATGCAGACTACAACATAGTCGTCTTAAAGTCCAATGTTAACAAATACTTGTTGAACCGTCCTCTTAAGTAATCAAATGTTAGCCATTCCATTCATCGTTTTCAATCCTCTCGTTCATCATCCAACTGACAATCTCATTAAACCTTATTCTCGAGTGGATTTTGGCCTTGGTAAGTGGTGACTCATTATTTTTTTTAAATATGCTGCTTAACACAACAGTCAAACCTTAATGAACACATACAGTAGCATGGGATCTCTGTTTATAGTAAATAGCGGATGTTCATTTCATTATCTCAAAATTCAAGTTTGAACTCCTGTGTCACAGTAACACTATTTATTCATATACGACTTATATATTGTTTTACACTTAAGTATAGATCGATTTTTTATCTATGAGTTGCCCCTGACTATTTTCCGACGAGACGCGCGTGGGTTGAAGTGCTCCTATCTATCTGGACTTCAAGAAAATGTTATAAAACAATTTATTTCGATTTAGGTGGGGTATTAAGCAATTTTGTACAGCGTGTGAATAATGGTAATATATTAATAATTATTAGTCTAACATTTGACCTCTTATTTCACCTAAAAGTTAACCCTATATCTAAAAATTAAACCCAGAAAGGAATTGATCACTCTTTTAAACCCTTTAAAATGGTTTTATGCAACCCCCTATTAACATTCAAAACTTGAAGATTAGTTAATGTTAAATATGGCAGGAGACGACATCTTGGATTCTGACCATCTGTTGGTCAATTTTTTATGCTGTTCATTGGATTAAATACTACAAGAAAATGCAATAAAACAATTTCTTACAATTTGTTTTTTTTTTGTTTTGCTCTATTTATTTCCCATGTTAACTCTTACTATAGCAAGCTAAAGCTAAAATTAAGAAAATATAACAATTGATCCACTACCTTGTGATTCATTTAAGACACTATGATTAAGACACATAAATACTCAAAGTAAGACACTAAAATTTAGACACTGAAATAAAGACACTGAAATTCAGACACTAAAATTAAGACACTTTAATATAGACAGTGAAATAAAAACACCAAAATTAAGACACTAAAATTAAGGCACTTATCTTAAGACAGTAAAATTAAGACACTGAAATAAGAAACTTAAATTATAACACTGAAATTAAGACACTAAATTACGACAATGAAATTAAGACACTGAAATTAAGACACTAAAATTAAGACACTTGACTAAAGACACTGAAATTAAGACACTAAAATTGAAACACTAAAATTAAGACACTGAATTTGAGACACTGAAATTAAGACATTCAAATTAAGATATTTAAATGAAAACACTGAAATTAAGACAATGAAATTAAAAACTTAAATTAAGACACTAAAATTCAGACACTAAATTTAGACACTGCAATTAAGAAACTAAAATTAAGACAATAAAATTAAAACACTGAAATTAAGACGCTGAAATTAACATGCTAAAATTAAGACACTGAAATAAAAACACTGAAATTAAGACACTAACATTAAGACACTAAAATAAAGACACTTAAATTAAGAGAGTGAAATAAAGACACTGCAATTAAAACTAAGAAAATTACGACACTAAAATTAAGACACTGGAAGTTAGACACAAAAATAAAAACACTAAAATTAAGACACTAAAATTAAGACACTAAATTCCAGACACTTAAATTAAAGCACTGAAATATAGACACTAAAATTAATACACTGAATTTAAGACACATAAAAAAGACACTGAATTCAAGACACATAAAAAAGACACTGAATTCAAGACACTTAAAAAAGACACTGAATTCAAGACACTTAAATTTAGACACTAAAGTTCAAACACTGAAACTAAGACACTAAAATTCAGACACTAAAATTAAGACACTGAGAGTAAAATGCTAAAATTAAAACACTAAAATTAAGACACTGAAATTCAGACACTAAAATTAGAACACTCAAATTGAGACACTGAAATTAAGACAAGAAATTAAGACGCTGGAATTACACTTAAATTATAAAGACACTAAAATTAAAGCACTGAAATTTAGACACTAACATCGAGGCGCTCAAATTAAGACACTAAAATGAATACACTGAAATTAAGACACTAAAATAAAGACACTAAAATTAAGACGTTGAATTTATGACACTTAAATTAAGACACTAAATTTCATACACTGAAATAAAGACACTGAAATTAAGACACTGAAATTAAGACATTGAAATTAGGACACTGAAATTAGGACACTAAAATTAGGACACTAACATTAAGACACTTAAATTTAGACACTAACATTAAGACACTAAAATTAAGACACTAACATTAAGACACTGAAATTAAGGCACTAAAATTAAAAATCTGGAAGTTAGACACTGAAATAAAGACACTGAAATAAAGACACTGAAATTAATACACTTAAATTAAGACACATAAATAAATACATTTAAATTAAGACACTGAAATTAAGAGACTGAAATTCAGACACTAAAATTTAGACCCAAGAAATTTAGACATGTAAACTGAGACACTGAGAATTGAGACACTGAAATTGAGACACTGAAATTGAGACACTGAAATTGAGACACTGAAGTTAAGACACTGAATTTAAAACACTGAAATTAAAACACTGAAATTAAGACATTCAAATTAAGACACTACAAATTAAGACACTGAAATTAAGACACTTCAATTTACACACTAAAATTAAGACACTGGAAGTTAGACACAAAAATGAAAACACTGAAATTAAGACACTAAAATTAAAACATTAAATTTTAGACACTTAAATTAAGACACTTAAATTAAAGCACTGAAATATAGACACTAAAATTAATACACTGAATTTAAGACATAAAAAAGAAACTGAATTCAAGACACTTAAATTTTGACACTAAAATTAAGACACTGATGTTAAGACACTAAAAGTAAAATGCTGAAATTAAAACACTAAAATTAAGACACTCAAATTGAGACACTGAAATGAAGACACAAGAAATTAAGACGCTGGAATAACACTTAAATTAAGACACTTATATAAAGACACTAAAATTAAAGCACTGAAATTTAGACATTAACATCGAGGCGCTCAAATTAGGACACTAAAATGAATACTCTGAAATGAATACACTGAAATAAAGACACTAAAATTAAGACATTGAATTTAAGACACATAAATAAATACATTGAATTTAAGACATTGAAATTAAGACACTAAAATTTAGACACTAACATTTAGACACTGAGAATTGAGACACTGAAATTAAGATATGTAAACTGAGACACTGAAATTAAGACACTGCACCAGCAAAAAATATATTTCTTTTTTGTTTTCACTAGAGACGAGAGAGAACCAAAAGACTAGACAAAAAAAGAATATTCTGAAAGTTACGAATATAAAATGACTTTCAGTATTTGCTAGCCAAAGTAAGTAAAATAGAAACTCTTCAGTATTTAGGGAATTCTTCAAGATGTGACTTTGAACTTTGACTTAATAACGAAAAATTCCTTTTTTCTTATATAAACATCTATTATTGTAGTTAAGATGAGTTAATGAACTTTTGTTAACCTGCAGCCTTTTCCCTATATACTTGAATAACATAAAATACATACTAAAATATTCTTTAGTTCTGCGATTGAGTAATATTTGAAAAACTATTCTGTTTTAATTGTTCAAATTAGGCATCCAACTTTCTCTTAGCTGTCTATGTATTCCTCTTGTTCCCATCTCACTATGTTGATTCAACCACTCTCTAATATTTCTTAATGTCTCTGTGATCATTTAGAGAAAGAGTGACTCATTTTTCAGCGTCGTCATTTAATTTACACACGTGTGTCTGTACACACCACACACACATATGTAAATTAGATGTTAAAATAAGTCTCTTTACTTCTATATAAAGAAGAATGCTTGTATATAATAATAATAATAATAATAATAATAATAATAATAATAATAATAAAATAATAAAAATTAATAATAATAATAATAATAAAATAATAAAAATTAATAATAATCATAATAATTAAAATTTAAAAAATAATAATAAAATAAAATAATAATAATAATAAAATAAAATAATAACAATAATAATAATAAAATAAAATAATAACAATAATAATAATAATAAAAATAATAATAAAATGATGATAAAAATAATAATAATAATAAAATAGTAATAATAAAAATAATAATAAGATAATAATAATAATATAGAAGTAAAGAGACTTATTATTTTTAGTTATGCAAGAAGAATGTCTTAATCGATATGTGACAATTTGTGAATTTTTCAATGAAATCGAAGTAGATGGCCCAACAGCTTACGTGTATGTCTAGTAGTTATATAAGAACTGAAATACACTCTTGATCAAAAATTTAAGACCACTTGAAAATCTTTTAAAAGAACCCTTTTTTAAGGATAGATTTAAAAATCCTCACACTTAAGGTTACCAATACTACAATCTAAAAGGTTATGGAAACAAAAAGCTACATTCCAAACATTTTATTCAGAAATGTATATCTTATAAAATGAGGTATTTTACAGTTGATCAAAATTATAAGACCACAGACAAAAAATCTACGAAATTGTACGAAAAGTGTATGAGAACATTCAACAAGCAAATTTAATAATGAGTTCTACCTCCACTCGTTTTGATGACTACAACCATTCCTTGGGGCATGCTAGAAATAAGCGTTTCCATTAAGGTGCGGGGGATGTTGCTCCAGCTTCTGAAGATGGCTTCACGAAGTTCATTTTTTGTTGAATATTGTTTGCCATTTCGATAAACATATCTTGTCATCCATCCCCAAACATTTTCAATTGGGTTCAAGTCCGGTGAGCATGCAGGATGTCCCTAAAGATGGACCCCATTTTCTTATAGAAAGGTCAAGGTCCGTTGTGCAGCATGGATTGCAGCATTATCCTGTTGGAATAACCATCCATCCCCACACAAACGATGGCCCTCCGTCATCAACGATGCTTTTTGTAGCATGCTAACATAACCAGCCGCTGTCTGACGACACTGCAGCACCTGGAACTCCATCGTCCCTCTGTAAGAAAAGGCACCCCATACTATTAGGGACCTTCCACCACTATGACATGTCGAGAAAATTTCAGGAGGCATGTTTTTGTTATGCCAATATCGTTGGAAGCCATCAGGACCATCTAGATTGAATTTATTCTCATCAGAAAACAGGACTTTCTTCCACTTCTCAACGTCCCATGTTTGGTATTCACAACAAAACCTTAAGCGGTCAACCTTGTGATGTGGAAGCAGCCGAGGAATTTGTGTACGCTTTTATTTACCATGTTTTTTGTCATAAGTGTCGTCTGATGGTTACTGCAATCAGCATCTGAAAGTTCACTGTCTTTCACAACAACCCGTCTTATTCTCCTACTCAATGCAGGAGAAATTTTTGGGGGCCTACTAGTGGATTTTGCTTTTCCATAATTCTCACTGTTCTTTAGAAAGTTGCAAATCACAGTTTTACTGCGATTTACCTTAGCTGCAATCGCCAGCTGTGATAAACCATGCTTATGGAAATCTAGAATTCGAGCACGCTCAACTTCGGTAAGTTTGCTTGCTTTAGGCATGGTGACACCTTTACGTAGTAGTTGCTTATCTCTAACTGAACTAGAAACATTAGAATTACCATAGATCTAACAATTTATACCCCCGGTCTTATAATTTTGATCAAGTGTCTCATTTTATAAAAATGTAAATTTCTGAATAAAATGTTTGGAGTGTAGCTTTTTGTTTCCATAACATTTTAGATTGTAGTATTGGTAACCTTAAGTGGGAGGAGTTTAAAATCTACCCTTAAAACAAGGTTTTTTTTTTAAAGATTTTCAAGTGGTCTTAAATTTTTGATCAGAAGTGTATGAGGCAACAATAATCACCAGGAAAGAATAAGAAAAAAGATGCAAAGCTAGACAAGACATTAAGACAATAATAAGTCAAAATAAAATACCAATATGATATCCCAACATAAGTAACAATATATATTATACATGCATATATAATGTTTGGAAACATTTTATGTGAAAATAGCTGTATTTACCCGGTGTTGCCCAGGAGTAGACATATTGCCGCAAAAATGATCCAAAATATATTAAAAGTCACATTGTAAAGTCACACAGCTTTTCCACTTCTTAACACTGTTACCACCCCTCAGGACGTGGACCAGAGATTGGATTTGGGGTGACATAAACATGGTGTTGTTTGAGGTTGTTAAACAGACCAAACCCTGTTCCCTGGAGATACAGTCGAAACCATCAATTACTACTTTCCATCGTGGACTCAGTCTCAAAGTGCATTTAAGCATTATCGGGTGGGGGGGGGGGAGCAGAGATGATGGTCACGCTATGATATATTATGATTAGTTTACAAATCTAAAATAAAAAAGGAAGCTTGTTTTGATAAAATTTTCTATCGATTTGTTTCAGAATTTGTGGTCTGGGCACGGCTAATGGTTGGTTCCTGCGTATAAACACTCGTGTCCACATTGACCAAGTGATTGAAGGTTTTGCTCAGCACTGCGGCTATATGGATCGGCTGGAGATTCAGTGGGATCCAGATACAATCCGATTCAGTGATAAGAGCAACAAATTTGTGGATCACATCCGGTAAGTAGAGTTTATCATTTTGGATAAGTTTCTTTCTTTCCATATTTCATACTTAAGCAATACTTTTTTTTTCTTTTCTTTTTTATCTTTTTTAACAATTTATTAAAGATAAATAAATAAAAATGTCACGTTTTTCCTCCCATATCTTGGCTACAGACAGACAATTGATAAGTTGTGATTGGTGGTCTTGGTCGCTTTGCTCTCTTTTAAAGTTCATCAAACGGAATTTCCATAGACAGAGTGTCTTTCCAAGTACTTCCCAACTGTGGAAAACGTTGCCACAAGATTGCTTTCCTGAGGGCTACAGTCATCTTTAAATCTAATGTCAATAAACACCTGTCATATACTGTCATCAAATTTTATTCATTCCATTCATTATTTTCAATCTTCTCATGATCATTCAACTGTTAATCTATCCACCTCATTAACCTTTATCTTCGAGGGCTTTTAGCTGACTCATTAGTAAGGAAAATAAATCTCCCCATGAGGGCTGGATATGACACAAAGTCGAGCTTAATATGGGGTGTGGTCAATATTAAATGACCTAAGGGTGCTCCCCATGACTATGTGGTGTTCAGTAATGGCTACTGATCTATATTTATGTTTCACTTCTTAGGAACCAATGGTTGCCGGTGCAGACTGTGGACTCAGTGTGCCATGTTTAAGTTCTGTTGAGGTTATTTGATCACTTTCACTAAGATAGAGCACTGCTTCCACATCTGAGGAGGTGCCGCTCAGAACCTCCTTTTCTTTCCTTGTCAGAGTACAAAATCGACTTAGCAATCTAGTGGATGATGATCTTTTCTCTTCTCTACAGCTCATTTACTGACAGAAGGGACGTTGCTGGTCTTTCTCTGCTCTATCGTTATTTCCATGGAAGGTGCTCGACTGAGCTTCAATCTCTGGTTTCTCCTTGTAAGACATTTGCACCAAGAACATATCTTGTTGCCACAATGGAAAAGAACGTTTCTTTCTTCCTTCATGTGCCTAGTGTCAGACGGAGTTGCTGTCCAAAGACTTCCCATCACTCAAACACATTATCAAGGGACAGGTTCCCTGCAGACTACAACTTCAGATCCAATGTCAACAAATACTTGTCATAAACCGCTCTCAATAAGTAATCAAATTTTGTTCTTTCCATTCAGCTTTTTGGGTCTTCTAATATTTTTCATCATTCAACTGACAATCCATCCATTTTATCAACCCTTATCCTCGAGTTGCTTTTGACCTTGATAAATGGTGACTCGTTAGTAAAAAAAAAAAAAAAAATGTTTTCTTTTATTTAAAAAAAGTATTAATCCATCTGTCCTCCAGCTATGGCTTAAATAGTAGGGTTGACTAGACTCAAGCCTTGATAAGGTACCAAGTCTAGGAGAAGGAAAATTCAGAAACAACACCAGTTGCAATCCGGGGCGGTGGTACCACTCCTATAAAACTTTTGTGAAAAGTAACCTGAACTCTGGTAAAAAGAACAGTCGGTAACAGAATTATTTGGAGAGGTTACCAACCTTCATAGGGGAGGTGGCTGTAGTAAAGTGGATAAATAAAATAAAATAAAATTTATTATCAAAAAAGCAGCAAAGTGCAACAAACCATGTGCAAAGACAGAATATATGTACATCTATATACTGTCTGAATGCTTGGATATGGTAGGCATCATGACTACCTCCTCTGACCGGCTGTTCCACGGAGTAGAAACACGGACAGAGAATGCTACCTTTCTTTTATTGAGACGAAAGCGCCTATGGTACATCTTTTGCTGTGTCCTGTGGAGACCACGACTTGGCACTGGGGTGAAAAACTCCTTGAAAAGTATATTTAAATTCTGGTTGATGCTGCTTCATGCCAGAATTGGGTCCCCTCGCATCCTCCGTTGCTCAAGTGAGGGATTATAATCCAAAGGTCAGTGACCTTGATGCATCCAGGGCGACCTTGAACAGTTTTGACGTCTGAACGTGTACCACGACTTCTGGCAGCTTTTTCCACAGCTCAGCGATCTAAACCGAAAAAAAAAAGTCTTCCTACAATTCAGCCCAAATCGTCTCCGGTACAGTTTTTTTGATATTTCACGACGCAGACTGACGACCTGGGTGTGCTAAGTTCGAATCCAGTTAATTACATAGTACCACTTTAATTTATGGATGTTGGCAACCTTCACATGGTCCCTATTGTAAGTACGTTTCTTTTTTTTTTAAGGAGTTACTTCTTATCAAGGCCCAAAGGCCACTCGAGGATGAGGGTTAATGAGTGTCAGGTGGATGGTGAGACAACACCGTAATGATTGATAATAATGGTGAAAGTTTGGCAGAATCTGATTATTTAAGAGGACGGCTCACCAAAAATTTGTTTAAATTGGACTCGAAAACGACAATGTTGTAGTCAGCTGGGAAGCAGCCCTGCGGTATTGTGTTGCACAGACGGGTAGACCTGACTTGAGAAAGAATTGGGGAAACCAATGCCAGCAACAGAATCAAGCCGGTAAAAAAGTAAATTCATATGCTGATGCATATGAATTTACTTTTTCCATCGAGAGAAATGATATGAGAATGATAGGATAGATGTGTAATGTGAGTCTGAGCAAACACTTAGATCTGATGACCTCAGTGGAAGATTAAAGCTGAACAGTATAGGGAGATGTGTGCAGAACAGTATGGCCACGTTGATAGAAAGGATGAGAGTTCTTGGGTTAGTAGATGTAGAACAGTTGAGGTAGCAGGGTCGGTTCACAGGGGAAGACCAAGAAAAACATGGAAGGAAAGTGTAAAGGATGGATTTGAGAGAAAGCGGGATTAATAACGACCTGTCTGGAGATTGGTTAATTTGGAAGTCAATTTTTACAATCTGTCCAATACATGTAAAACGGACGTTAAACTGATGATGATGATGGTGGTGGTGGTGGTGTGTATGTGTGAAGAGGGCACTAAAAACGAAAGGAAAAATAGTATATTAAGATATTTGACAAGATTTATTGTTTTACAACAAATAAAAAGAAAAGCCAACAAAGTAAAAGATGGCGTTCAGTTTCGTTTCCCTCCTCGTGTGCATATTGATTTATGCTTATGAGCATTTGATAGAATGATCGATGTTGACAATCACGTTTGAATAATTACTCGTATCACATTCGGCATCGCAACCATTTACATAAACTAAAAAAAGCTCCCATATTTAAAGGTTGGATTCTGCGACCATTTGGATAATTGCTTAACAAAGAAGGTGAAGTGTCTCCTAGATAGACTGCCTTGTCTAATTAAAATAGTTTACACAGCGGCAACCAAGTTGGAATGTGACACTCAAAGCTTAATTATGAAATGGAAACGGATAATAGATTTTAACAAAATAAATTAAGCACTGATTATGTAGTCAGTAAACTTCACTAAGGAGCGAATTTCTTACATACGAGATCCATATAGAAAGCAATGCGACTATTTTATTTATTTATTTTTTTTTTTTCGTTACAAAATATAAAAATAACTAACAAAATCAGTTTGTATTATTCGGACTACTGTTCTCACCTTGGATGTTATTCTCACAACGTTTCGGCCGATGTAACCTCCGACTTTCTACAGGTGCGTCTTGTTGGGAATCTGTATGTTGAACTCGGGAATCTGTAAGAAATTTCGAACGTAAATCTTTCTTTAATCCATGGGAGTAGCTTGCCCTTGTTCCGTCAGCTATGACCGGATAAAAGTCTAAAGTAATTTGTAATTGTATTCTTAATATCGCCCGCACTGAGGATTGAACCTTCAACCTCCAGAAGACTGTCACTTAGAACTGATTATTATTTAGCACCTTTATCAGTTGCATCATGGATTATAGCAGACAATTTTAGGAGTCTTAAGCCTATTCTTGTTTTTGATGTGAAGTCTTACTACTTACCATTATTTATTACTATATATATATATAATTTTTTTTTAATGGTGTTCTAATCTATTATTTATAATTAATGATTCCCATATAGTATTAAATTCTATACTAGGTCTACTTAGGAGGCCATTGTCACTCAACATATGTGCTGCTTCTTTGAGACGTTACTCTCCACCATTCTTCTTTGTCTGTATTTTTTATTTCATCCTATAAGGGTAGATGGTTTCCCTTTTCTCTTCATATGTGGTCAGCCATACCCAACTTTTGAATATTTCCACATATTATGGTTTTCCAATGTTCTTCTAGCATTACTTTTAGTGGGCAACATGTCTTACCTTTTGCATATTTTTCCACACTTACATGGAATTGCATGCACACAGTTCTTGGTCATGACTTTATATGTAGGAGGCTTGACTGACAAAATGTTTCTAGAGAGTTGTCGCTTCTGAATACTACCCAGATGTAACATGAATTACATATTCTCTAAAATTATTCAGACAAACCCTTCATATATGGTACACAAACTGGTGAGTTTTCAGGTCGTGTCCTTTGACGTTTCATCCAGATTTCTCAAAGCTGATGTCATGCTTTCTGGATAGTTGTTTTGGAGGAGAATTTCTCTTATGCTATCCATCTCCTCTTGATATGTATTGGTGTTACTACATATTGCCTTTGCTCGATGTTGTACTGATTTACTCCTCTCCAGGAGTTAGGCACAAGGCCAGTTTTTATCTTACTCCCACAAGTAAGATGTGACCCACGGTCGGGTCGGGAAAGTGGGGTTTAAAAAATTGCCTGGGCAGCCCCGTCGGCATTCCCCGGTAGGGGCGCCTCAGGCAGTAAGCAATAAACTTACTCCTCCCCAAAGAGGGGAGGCGAAGCCTGGGAGGGTGGACCTCCTAGAACTGCACAGGACAGACCCATAGACCGGCGGAAATCAAGCCCCGAAGGCCAAGACAATACCAGTCTATGGGGTGCAGTATCCATCGGAACAAATACTACACTTTGATCTTAGCCAAAAGGCCAAGCGAACTACATATTGCCTTTGCTCGATGTTGTAGGCAACATGTTGGAAGTTGAAACTGAGATATTGTCCAGTAAAAGTTGGCTTTTGATATACAGATGACGTTAACCCCTTATCAGTGCGAGTTATCAATATATCTAGGAAGGACAATTTTTTATTATGTTCTTTTTCCATGGTGAACTGTATAGATGGACAGATGGAGTTCACATGATCCAGCAATGCTTGAACATCTCTTGATGAGGCCAGAGTATGAAAATCCTTCCTACCAATATATGTCGGATCCCATCACAAAGTCAACATCTCCATCAGATTATCTATTGGGATACAGGTGCGTTCCCCCGAGTGAAGAAATGTCATGAGAATAGCATTCAAGATGAGAACCGTAGTCCGAATAATCCAAATAATCAATTTTTGTCTCGAAAATTCCGAAACATAACAAAATCAGATTCGTTTTTAATAAATTTGTTGGTAAAATAGAAAGTATCCACTTCATCATGGCCGCCGTATCTGAAATCGTAATTGCGAACCGGTGTTAATCAAAAAAAAAAATCCCAAATTATTTGAGGCCTCATAGCTTTTGGCAGAATGTTTATTTTCAAAACAGCTTGAATTTATTATTTGTAAATAATTGTTTGTTACTTTGTAATATATTTATATTTGGTTAATAATTAAACTATTTAAAAAATATTTTCAAAATATTTTAGAAATAAAAAAAACATTCCAATTATAAAAAAGTTTGATTTGAATATTTGTTAAAAAAAAATATTTTCAAAATTTAAAAAAATTAAAAATTTAGAATTATAAAAAAACAGTTTGTTTTTATTATTTGGTAATAATTAAACAAATTGAAAACAAATTATTATTTGCCAAACAAAAATCCGGCCCAAAATATAATTGGGGATTTTTATTTTGATTAACACCGGTTCGCAATTTCCGATTTCAGATATGGTGGTCATGATGAAGTGGATACTTTCTATTTTATCAATTTGTTTTCTGAGGAGACACGTTTATTAAAAGAAACATGTTTTTATTGACTATTTTATCTTCTTAGGAGACAAATCTTATATATAAAGTTAAGTCAGAACAAAAGCTAGAATTCTGCTTGATATGCGTTTTAGTTGCTTATTGGTTTGTGCTCCCTTCCCCCAATATTTCGTTTCGTTTGAATTCACTGATTTTTATATTCTGTCCACTCTATTGACATTTTCTCTTAGTTTAATAATTTCAGTGGAGGAATAGGAGACACTAACCACCTCTCTAATACACACAGTAATAAGTTCTCAGACTTTGACCCAAAACACTTTGAGAAATACGGTAGCTCTACCGTTATTTTCATGGTAGATGATCGACTGAGCTCAAATCTATGGTCCCCCCCTTGTAAAACATTCACAGTAAGAAACTACCTAGCTACTACCACTGTCAATGATTTCTCTTGCTCCCTTTACGTGCCCAAGACGAAACGAAACTTTCATGGGCAGAGCTTCTTTCCTAGAACTGCCCGTCTGTGGAACACAGTGCCACAAGCCTGTTTCCATGCCGACCACAATATGGTCGTTTTCAAGTCCAATATAAACAAGTTCTTGTTGAACCGTCCTCGTAAATAATCAATTTCTGCTCTGCTACAACCATCGTGCCGGTGAACGCGATGTTGTCTCATCGTCCACCTGACAAATTCTTTAACCCCTATCCTCAAGTGGCTTTTGGGCCTTGATAAGCGGTGACCTTTAATGTAAAAACATTTTTTAAATCAGATTAGGGTCAGTTTTCATATAATACCATCCGTCCCCTCACTTCATATTAATCACTATGCCAATCAGCAATTACATGCCTAATACAAAAGACTTTCCAAACTTTCGTTTTCAGATTATAAATAATACACAAACATCCACAATTTTCTTTTCAAATTACGTTCTTATAATATACATAACAAAACGTCCTCCACAAGCCTTTGTTTTAGACTCCAATTTAATACAACATTATACACTATTTTTCATTATCGTTCATAACACATGTATGCTAAAGGTTTTGTTTACGTAATGAAAGAGGAAGGCTGCTTATTCATCATCGTAGCAGTTTACTTGAATGCGAATGTTTCTCACATGCCGGTTTACGCTAACAACAAAAAAAAACGGCAGTTCTCACTGGTCAGCATGGCTTCGTGTGAGAAAGTAAGTCAGTTACCATAGAACGCTTTTTTCTCATGAATACTGCTACATAGCCTCGTTTTAATATTCAACGTAAAAAATAATAAAACATCCATGTATCTGTTGAGCTGTATTAAGATTCATAGTGAAATACGTGGGTATTTTAGTATGAATAGATGGCAAATGGATCCCCAATTTTGCTATTACTAAACTAAGGAGTATGTTTTCTTTCTTTATATGTAAGAAATTCAATGAAATTTCAAAAGCTGTGAATATTAAAATTATTTCTTTGTATTCATTTAAAAATAAAATAGGAAATATTTATTGGATTCGTAGTAAGTTTTTATTATTCTTGTAAATAATTATTAAAGTATTTTATTGTCTGGTTAGTGTCACTTCTATATGGACTTCGTTCAACCTCTTAAAAAAAATAATTATTGAGCTTCCTTTGTTCCTGGCAGGCGCATAGTTGATGCCATATTCCATCATCCGCCAACTACAGCAGAGATTTTATTTATCTTTAAAATTTTATAAAAAAGTTCAAAGTATTGTAAATTTTCTTTATAAAATAAGATGTGGGGGTGGAATGGGGGTCGGTTGTTGTTTTCTTGGTCTATTCTCTAAACTAGGTTCAATTACCAAAATACCACATTTACTCTATGGGTAAAACCTACTTGGGTTAAAGGATGAGGACTTATTACTGTGTGTATGAGAGAAGTATAGTTTGACGTGCTTTATTTTTTTAAAAATGTACAAATCCAATCGGTTGTGGGTAGGGCTGTTAAAAAAAAAATTTTTTAATTAAAAACCCAGATTGCTGAAAAATAAAATGCTAAGTGTGATGGTTAGTAGGACCCTCTCAAATCTATCTAGGTATGAACTGCTCATTGTTTGCTGGGTTGTTAGAGATATGCATGTGCAGACCTGGAGAAAGCCTTTGACAGAGTCCCCTGAGAGGTCCTATGGTAGACAATGTGAAAGGTGGACATAGAGGAGTGGCTTGTCCGTTTCGTACAATGTATGTACATGAACACTAGTAGTAGAATGCGGGTGGATGGCACTTACAGTTTCAATGTCGAGGTTAGAGTTCACCACGGATCTGTTCTTAGCTATCTACTTTTCATCATTGTAGCAATGCACATGAAAAAATTGAAATTACTTGAAATATCGCAATGATGACACACACAGAAAAAGCTTGATGATCTAAAAAGAATCATTTTAAATTTTTTAAATATGACTAAAAATAAGCTATGACTATTTTTGTACCCCGCATGGTTGGATATTTTTTCCTCTTTAAGACCATATGCTTTTCGTCACTTTTTTTTTCAGTAAAAATGTTATATCCTTGTTAAAACACAATATTAAGCAATGAAATTTGCCATATAAGTGTATTTTTATGTAAGGAATCAGAATATATCACTGAAAATCCCCGGAAATTAACAGTTTCTAAGTAACATGCTGTAAATGCACATAAATCTGCTGCAATACCTTAAGATACCATAGTTAGATAATTCAAAGTTGAATTGTAATGCATTTTATGTACAAGAAACTGATATCTAATACTAGGACTGTCTTAAAATGAATACATTACAATATTTCCCAAATATTTTGCATAAATTATACATTCTGCACAATTCTATTGCAAGATTTCTAAAAAAAAAAAAGGCTTAACTTTCATAATTATTTTGAAAATGTTAAGTGTTAGATTTTGAACATCAAATTACTTTTACATATGCAAACATAGGTAAATGAGAGTGTTGGGACAAGACTACTTTCATATACTTTTTTACTAAGATTGACTTTTTTTTTTACATTTTCATATTTCTAATTGCTAAATTCAATAAGTTCACTCAGTAAAATTAATATAGAAATATACAATTTATATATCATTTACAAGTGCAGAACACTTTATAGTGAAAATTTCAGGTTCATTTCATAAAAAAATTTTTCCGCTACTGCCTTCCCCCATATGAGATTCTACTTTTTTAGACAATTACGTGTAAACACCCTGAAAAACTTGGCAGAAAGAAAAAAAGACAAACAAAACGATTGGTTTAAAATTTAAAGTTGAGGATCAGTTTCGCATATAAATTTAATATGAGGTACCCCCCTTCCATTTCCGGCCATTCTAGCATTTTGTGGCATTAACCAATTTCTTTTTCTATGAGAGATAAATCCTGTTGTTGGTCCCCCAATTTATAAAATCGGGGGACTTATGTTTTGAGGCATGTCCGTCCGTCCGTCCGTCCGGATTTTTCTCCGCAACCATCCATTGAATTTCTCTGAAATTTTGCATGAAGTTGTAACTTTGGTCAGGTTAGAAAGTTACATTTTCCGATTTTTGAAAAAAATCTTGTTAGCCCGCCAGGGGGTCAAAAGGCCCTGAAATGGCAAAAAATGACCCTTTTCTCCCATAACGTTTGATCCATCCATTCAATTTCTCTGAAACTTGGCCAAAATGTAGAGGCAATTGTTCTGGATATAAAATGAGCATCCTTGACCTCAGAAAAATTCTGGTTCGCGCCCCCAGGATCACAAAGGGGGGTCAAAAATGCCCCAAATTGCCCAAATTTATTGCATTTTACACTCGTCACATACAGAGGGGGACCATGCACGCGCGGCTTGTTTTTTTTAGAGTTGGGCTGTAGCAGTTTCCTACAAGCCGCCATATTGTTTAAATATCAGTGACTTCTTAGCTGCCTGCTGATTGGTTCAGGCAAACTACTTCCTCCTTGGCATGACCAATCAGTGGCCTTCTTTTAGGCGAATCTCGGATGGTAGTCCAGTATTTATATGATTATGCTCGTCATCCGAGATTTGCCTAAAAGAAGGCCACTGATTGGTCAAGCCAAGGAGAAAGTAGTTTGCCTGAACCAATCATCAGACAGCTAAGAAGTCATTGATATTTAAACAATATGGCGGCTTGTAGGAAACTGCTACAAATACTTCCCTGCTTGGATTGATTTCTGGTAGAAAATCAACAAGCCGCGCATGCGTGGTCCCCCTCTGTATGTGACTCGATGTGGCGAGTGTAAAATGCAATAAATTTGGGCAATTTGGGGCATTTTTGACCCCCCCCCCCCCTTTGACCCCCTGGGGGCGCGAACCAGAATTTTTCTTAGGTCAAGGATGCTCATTTTATATCCAGAACAATTGCCTCTACATTTTGGCCAAGTTTCAGAAAAATTGAATGGATGGATCAAACGTTATGGGAGAAAAGGGTTATTTTTTTCCATTTCAGGGCCTTTTGACCCCCTGGGGGGCTAACCAGATTTTTTTTCAAAAATCGGAGAATGTAACTTTCTAACCTGACCAAGGTTACAACTTCATGCAAAATTTCAGAGAAATTCAATGGATGGTTGCGGAGAAAAATCCGGACGGACGGACGGACGGACGGACGGAAATGCCTCAAAACATAGGTCCCCCAATTTTATAAATCGGGGGACCAAAAATAGTTTATCAAAGTAAAATAATGGTTTACCTTTTTGAAATTGTCCGTTTGTGACAGTAATTTTGCAAGTCCGAATTTACGTTTCGTCGGTAAAGATTTTTTTTATATCTGCTAGTGGCGGTTATTTGACAAACTCTCATTCTAAGATTTACTAACAACTTTATTGGTCGTCTTCGTTAGTACGTGAACAAAAGGGAAAGAGGTAAGTATGTCCATAAGTATGAACGAAGGCAAAAGCTAGGAATTTCTTGTGATTATAATTCCCCAGTGGGGAAAAGAGAATTGTTCATATTGTTGAATGTTTGTACACTGGCTATGGTGTCAAGATGCGTCCATATGTGTATGCAAGTATGCGTGTCTGTACACCGGTGTGAAAGTCAGTTCACATGTAAGCAATTATGTGTGTGTGTGTTATATCAAGTCCACGTGTCTGAGGCAGCAGCCATTTTGGCGTCTTGTCGAAGTCGAACCCAAGGCCAAAGGCCCGGGAAAATGTCTGTTGCGTCTCCAGAGAGTGGGGACGTGTGTTTGGCAGTGCCAAAGAAGGAAAAGAGAGAAATGTCGTCTCGTGTCATAGAAGAAAAAACAGGAAGGGCGGATGGTGGTCCAGTGTTTATATAATTATGCTAGCCATCCGAGATTCGCCTAAACGAAGGTCTATGATTGGTCAAGCCAAGGAGGAAGTAGTTTGCCTGAACCAATCAGCAGGCAGCTAAGAAGTCATTGATATTTAAACAATATGGCGGCTTGTAGGAAACTGCTACAGGGGGTCTGCTTTTCTTTTGTTTTTGTTTTAGGCGATTACATGTGGTTTTAAGAGGGTTTTTGTTGAGGGCTTGCCACTCGAGTTTAGGTTTAATGGTATTGTTATGGGAAGGTTTTTAAGGGGTTGGGCTTGCCACTAGGACCTATGGTTAGTGGTAGGGTAAGTAATTATAATTTTTATTTTAGTAACTTTTCAGGATGAACAAATATTGGGTAGGAGGGGGGATAACTGCCCTGAAAGACTAGAATGTCCCAGAAATGGGAGGGATCATTTCACATTAAATTTATATGCAAAACAGATAAACCCCCCCCCCCCCGCTCTAAATTAATTTTTTGTTCACCAAGTTTTTTAGGATGTTCACATGTAATCGCCTAAAAAACATAAAAAAAAATTTTTTTTTAATTGGTGGCTAGAAAGTCATTTTTTGCTACAATTAAAGTTTAAAAGTCAAGTATTTGAACTCTTAGCCCTAAGAAAAACAGTATTTCTCGAAGGAGCCACTTTTTCTTATAAAAGAACCACAAAACGTGTCAACTTTTTAGTAGTCAATTTATTTGAAAAAGAATACTCGAACGCTGAGCAAAAAAATATTTTCTTTCCAAAATAAAATAGTGTGCAAACGTTAGTTTTAGTTTAAATTTAATTATACATTATATATATTGTTCACAGTATAATCTGATAACAGAATAGCTCTCACTAAACATTTACGGATGTTTTCGATATTCATATTTTCAATTTTCAAATTCGTTCTGGAATGCAAATTGCCAAAAATCGCCAGTGTTGTTTGCAGCTGCTGCTTACTGATACTATAACTATTACAGCTGATACTTAACTGGCAGCGACGCAATCAAATTAGTTGAAATGGAAACAATATTTTTTTCAGATAGGGTAATTAAAAATTACTACTCTGAAAAGATAAAACAACATACAATCATAGTTTTAATACATAAAAAGGATAAAAGGATTGATTTGCGGGTGCATGATATATTCTTTTCAAAATGTTCAATACTCGTCATATTGAACTGTTTCATTAAACATAACAAAAAAAAAAAAATGGAATCGGTCAGTTTATTTTGTACCCCCATCATGATTAAGGGCTTCATCTCTCTTCATTAGTTTCCAAATTTCATGACAAAATTTTTTATAAAGGAGTGGTAACAAACTTTTAAACAGCATCCCCGTTCTTCACAAAAGTTGCACAAATGACCTGTTAGCGGTGTTAACATTTTTATCACTTTACTTGTTTAAAACTCTTAGCATTTACCATATCGATTATTATTTATTGATCCATATCAAAGTATATTGATTTCCCCCAAAAATGGTGGTATTTTGAGGCTTTAAAGTGCTTTGGTTTTTCAAATATGACTATCTTAGTAGAACCATCCCCCTTGAAATCTGTGCTGATCCAAAGCGTTTATATGGTCGGTGGGTAGTGCTAATTGGAGACACTGTTAAGAGAGTTTTGGTTGGGCTGTCCATGGGAAGTACTCTATGCTGATGACTTAGTTACCATTGCCGAGTCTTTGGAACAGTTACAGGATAAACTGGAAATATGGAAAAACGGTCTGGAGGTCAAGGGTGAACTTGTCTAAAACCAAAGTGATACTTAGGGCTCTAGTCTACAATCTCTAGGGGACTCTGGTCAGTATTCTTGTTCTGTGTGCCGAAAAGGTGTGAGAAGCAATGCGATACAATATAACCTATGCCTATTGTGGGGTTCACAAAAACAATCCCCTGGAGGTAGTAGACTCAGGTGGTGGATATGAACTCAGTGAGTTGTTGCCTCTGATAACATCGTGAGCTGTCTTTCTCTATATCCGGGGTAAATTATATAGCAGCTGTGCCAGGAGTGTCATGATGTATGGCAGTGAATGCTGGTTTCTCATCCAGCTCTCTCTCGCTTGACTGCAGCGCAATGACAGATCCATGATTAGATGGATCTGCAATGTGAAATCTGACCAAACCCAACTAATCAGGTCAGCGGATTTGCTGAAAGTGCTACATTTGCCCAGCATAGAGGTCATTCTAAAGATGAATCGGTTATGCTGGTATGATCATGTAGAACGTTCATCCTCCTGGATAAACCATTGCAGAAGCATGGATGTCTTAAATCGTAGAAAGGTTGGCTGGTCAAGGAAAACTTGAAAGCAGGTGATTAGACAAGACCATACAGAGTGAGAACTGGAGAGTGAGCTTGTGTAATATCACAAAACGTCTGACCCCTGAACAAGGGAAAAGTGACGTTAAATTAATAGAAGAAGAAGCTCCGTTAAGTTAAGCACTTTGAGAGAAATTAAATTGAGGATTCAAATTTAGCTACTTTGTGAATTTCTCTCTTTTTAGGAGATTGGAACATTGTCTGGATCTTATTACTTGTGTTTACAAATAGATACAAGACGTATTTCTCTCACATGTGTAAGCATGATCGTCCCAACAGCCTAGCGGTAAGAAGCCAGGGTTCGAAATACTTGAATCCGGGATTCAAATCGTCTGACCAGTGGTACGGTTATGCCATCCATACTGACGAGTGTAAGCTAACACAAAACATACATGTCTATACATATTTAAAATATTTATTTATTAAAATATATGTGTGTGTGTGTGTGTGTGTGTGTAAGAGGAAGTTTAATTTAAAGAACTAAAACAATTCAAGAGTTTTCCTGAGTGAGATTAATTCATATATATATATTTTTGTAAAAATCGATATTGTTAAGTGGTCAAGAGATGTTTAAATACTGCAGATAAAAACAATCTCAATGATTAACAGGTTATATCAATAAGAGCTTTCATATATTAATTAGATAGATTATAAAATTTTAAACATTAATTAAAAATTAAAATATTATAATCCAGCTTTGGAAACCAACACTTAACAATGCTTATCCATATATACACACATTTCAGAAAATCACTTTATCATCAAAATTATATTCAAGTAAAGCTTGAAAACGTATATGATTTTCATCCTCAGCATATTAGATTTTACCAATCACAATTCCAGGTAACATAAAATGGATATATTTGAAATCATTCCAGAACAATCAAGTGTTAAGATAGAAAAAACAAATAAAATGTAATTTAAAAAAAAAAATTTCTTAACAAGCTACAGTCAGGTGTTCACTCATTTTTTAAAGAAAAATGTGAGAGACCCCAAAAAACTCCTGTTCTCATCCCTCAACACCATATTACTATTTTCATTCTTATTTCTTAATTTCTATAATGATCAATTTTCAAGTTATAAATAAAATAAAGTAAAATGTTGTCTTTACTGTTTAGATATGTCCCATGCCAAAGCAGATCCCACAATATTTTTGCAAAACCCTATTAAACCATTAAAACTATTGATTATGCTTATTCTTTTGGAAGAGAGGTCTCTTTATTTCAGCATTGTTTTTATTATTATTACCTGGAGGGTGATAGTTTACTCTTTGCCACATGTTGTCAACGAGAGAAATGGGGGGAGAGGTATTAAAAAAAATCATAGCCGACACTACATCATAATCATCTGTCCCTTGGTGTGGCAACCAGTAATGTTTACAAATATTATTTTTCAATAGGATTTTTTAAAATTCGTTTTTCCCTTTTTTATTTTTTATTCAAATTAATATGAAATTTTGAGTAAAAAAAAAAGGGTTACACGAGAAGGACACACATGGGCAAATCTTCTGATATTTCCATTAGTGCAGAGATGGAAACAAAAATTAAATTCTAAAATAAACCTATATTCACATTGACCAAAACATTGTGAATGTAACAATCAAGATGAGAATAATAGTCTAAATAATTCAAATTATCAATCCTCATCTAAAAGATTTTGCTCTTTCTCTCTCTATTTGCTATTTGACCCGGCTTTGTCTGGGTGGAAATATATTGTCGGATGGAAGGCTTCGTAAAAAAAAAATGTAATGTTTAAAATATTTTTCATACATAAAGTTGTTCTGTCAGTCAATGCAAGCATTCGCATTGGTCTGTGTTATAAAATAAAAATTGTATTTCCAATTGATTTTAGTATTTTAATATTTAATTCTGACCACTATTTCATTTTCTTAAGTAATTATTAGTGGTAGACAGAGGAAAATTTACTCTATCATTCAGAAGTCCTCTTACTGTCGCTCAATACACTGGGTAACAAATTTAATAATACACAAATTCAGACATTCACCGAAAAATAGTGTGTTCGCTCAATTCATATGGATCACGCAGCCGACTTAAGTTTCAAGTATTTAAAACAAATCCGATTTTTTTTTCATGAAATTACCTTTCCAAATTCTATTTGAAAACAAACACATTTGAGAGTTGAGCAGAAAAGTACCTTATAGGTTATGACAGAATTTTTTGGGTTAAAATGAATACATGAAAAGGTGGGATTCCCAAATAAGGATTATCACATTAACATAGGGTAATAATAAAAAATAATAATATTACAGATGGCTCAATACAATTAGAATCAGATTGAGGATAAAAATATACGTAAAAAAGGAGTCTCTACTTAAGAGACTATTCTTTTAAAAAGAGTATTGCTGCTTCAGACAATAAAAAGAAATAACCAGGTTATTCCAGTAAATGTTATCATCCAAAACGACACCAAAAAATAGACAGATAGAACCATACCAAATCCCTTTAAAAAAATGGTTATCGCCTCAGGCGATAACGAAAAATGGCAATAACAATGTAAAGTCTCACTTTCCCACCAAATACGAAAAAAAAAACAGGATATCTTACTTGAAAAAGCTGAAAAGAAGAATTCAAACAAATACAATTAAAAACCATCCTTAAGACAGATTCAAATGTCTTTTTCTTCCTTAGTCTTTCGATATCTTTTAAACGGTCGCGTCAGACCAAAATTCTTTGGTTTTCTCACCCAAAATCTGTAAATAAAATGATCTTTAAATTTCCTTTTCAAAAGGATAATTGTCGCTCTTCAAACGACGGGGTTCAACAAAAGGTCTTCCGCTAATGGCTGTATGTCTGGAAATCTTTTAAAACTCCCCTTTTCTAGGGCCAATTTGCTCTGTACATAAAAAGTTGAATTCTTCTTAAGGACGCTCTATCCTTGTATATAAAACCACTGGTTTTCTCAAATACTTCTTTAAAGGGCTCTCTCTGGGTCTGGTTCTTTTAAAGAAGTTTTAACGTGTCTGCATTTTCTTACTGATGGAGCCCGGACAAAAACGTCCTTTCTTTATGCGGATTTGGCCGGTACTGACAAAAAAAGGTGCCAAAAGAGTTTGGCTAAGGGTACAACCTTGACCTCACGGGTTCCAAAGGTCACCTCGGTACACTTTCAGTACAGCCTTATCTCCTCCTCTTTCTTGTCGGAGGACTGCTAATGCCACTGCCGTCACCAACTTCAGCCGTTACCAAACTTTGAGGTAACAGGACAGGCCAAGCGTCACATAGATGACAACGATGATGATGATGCTGGTAAGATGAAGAGGGATGTTCAGATCGAGGGTCGTGTTCCCCCGATTATAGACGTGTTCAGTAAATCAAGCAATGTTGCATGCAAAGACAGAGTAATAATTAATAAACAAAAATGAAGTAGTTCAAATAAGGTTTATTGAACGTGTGTGTACGTGGAATGATGAAGTGTGTGATGTATGCATGTGTGTCGATGGAAAAACAGTTCTTGAAAAAGGTATAAGAAGAAATGAATGAATCCGGCGAGAGAAAAAGTCTTTAAAATCCGTAACACAAAGAAAACGAGTTGAGAACTCTTACCGTTGTTTGCCCACGTGTTGGTAGTTGTTATGCTGGTTGAGAAGAAAAGCGTGAGACGAAACGCTAGTGTATTAGCGTCGTTCTGCCGACCAGAGAAGAGTGAAACGGAACGCTACTGTCAGCGTCTGCCTGCCGAGGCAGGTCGGTGAGGAAGAGCTGGATTTTCCGTTATGCACCGGTTTTTATAGTCAGAAGGGCAGATAACTCTGGTGTCGCTTTACAGCGCCACCTGTTGGTGAAAAAGCGCCACCTAACGGCCAACCGGTGTAGTTATGTTTTGAAAGGAGGAGGTAACTGCTACAAGGACTCCCCCCCAGATTGAAAAATATTGAAAATATTATTCAATATGAACAGTTGTAGATGAGAAGCATTCTTTGTGGGTATGTCTGTTTTGCTGTTGAAGATTAGAAAAAGTAGTGTGCACGCTACTTTTTTCTGTATCTGTATTGAATGATTGATCGCAAGTGCGTCTGCGGAATTGAGTGTTTGTAACGCATGTGGATCTGCGTGTTGTTTGGGTCTGCATCAAGTTTGAGCGCAAGTGAGTCTGCGGTCGAAAAATGTTGAGTGCAAGGTAATTTGCACTTGTTGGTGGCGTTGTTTATGTTGATTAGTCTGCGTGATGCGGAGCTGATGAACGAACGTTGAATTGTCAGTGTTGTCCGGGAATGTTTGGTGCTTGGGTCTGCGCGGTTGTTGATGAGTGAGCACAAGTGGGTCTGTGCGGTGTTGATGAGCGAGCACAAGTGAGTCTGTGCAATTGTTGATGAATGAGCACAAGTGAGTCTGTGCAGTTGTTGATGAATGAGCACAAGTGAATCTGTGCAGTTGTTGATGAATGAGCACAAGTGAATCTGTGCGATGTTGATGAATGAGCACAAGTGAGTCTGTGCAGGTGTTGATGAATGAGCACAAGTGAGTCTGTGCAGGTGTTGATGGTGTTCATGTTAATTAGTCCGTGTTGTGGAGCTGATGAACAAACATCTAGTTGTTGAAATTGGTGGTACACTATGGTCAAAATCAGATGCACAAATGTCTGCAAGTGAGTTAGCAGGTCCAGGTACAAGTGGGTCTGTACTGGTGTTGGTGCGCGTCGTTCGAGTTGATGTGTCCCCCAGTTGATCAACGAACGTCCAGTTGTTGAGTATTTAGTCGTGCTTGTGCAGTTGTACTCATTTTGAACTGGTGTGATTTCTTCCATAGTGTCGTCAGTGATGTCCGGAAATGTTTGGTGCTTGATGAATGTCCGGGAAGATGTGGTTGTTCAAGTTGATGTTTCCTCCTGTTTATCAACGAACGTCCAGTTGTTGAAGAGGGTTGGTAGCCCTTGAAGGGTGATGTTGGTGCTTGCTGAGCCTGACTTTTTACAACCAGTATTAAGTCTTTGGGCTTGGTGATGTTGTTCGTGTTTGGCTGAGTTTGTCATCGTGCGTTGTCTGTTTTGTAATTTTCTTTTATATATATATTTCCAACACGTGGGTGGAAGGGAAAAAGAAAAGAAAAAAAATGGAGTCGTAATTTGTTTCACACGAGGAATGACGTTTTTGTTTTCGTTATAGTTTGTTTGAATGTTAGTTTCCACGTAGAGAAAGAATGGCGGCTTCTCTTTTCCTTTGTTGTTGAAAAGAAAGGAAAAAAAAAAATTCGTATTTTTTTTTTTTTTTGAATTTTCATTTCCACGTGAAAAAGATGGCCGCATTATTTTGAATTTTTTTATCAACACGTGGTCCGGAAAAAAGATGGCGGCAATTTAAAAAAATTTTTACCAACATGTGGTCACGAAAAAGATGGGCAGCGTGAGCGTTTGTTTTCTTTTTATCTCCACGTGTTCAAAACAAAGGAAGTGGCGTCTTGTAAGGTCCTTTTGTTCGTCAAAAAAAGAAAAAAAAAGGATTGGCAAAAGTTTGTCTTTTTCTTTGTATATAATTTTCCGACACGTGAGTAAAGAAAGAGAAGAAAAAATGAAATTGTAATTTGTTTTATACTCGGAGAAGCCGAGAAATGTTTTTGTTTTTCTTGTTTGGGTATTTCCGCGTGGCCAGGAAAAATGGAGACGGTTTCTTCTTTTCTTTTGTTTGTATATTTCTACCTCGTAGGTAGAAAAAAAAAGGAAAAAGATGGGTGCGTAATTCGTTTCACCACGAAAGGAAAAACGAGAAATGATTTTTTTTTTGTTCTAGTACATAATTAATTACTCCGCCACATACAACAAAGCTTGCACGTCGGGTCACCAATGTTCAGATCGAGGGTCGTGTTCCCCCGATTATAAACGTGTTCAGTAAATCAAGCAATGTTGCATGCAAAGACAGAGTAATAATTAATAAACAAAAATGAAGTAGTTCAAATAAGGTTTATTGAACGTGTGTGTACGTGGAATGATGAAGTGTGTGATGTATGCATGTGTGTCGATGGAAAAACAGTTCTTGAAAAAGGTATAAGAAGAAATGAATGAATCCGGCGAGAGGAAAAGTCTTTAAAATCCGTAACACAAAGAAAACGAGTTGAGAACTCTTACCGTTGTTTGCCCACGTGTTGGTAGTTGTTATGCTGGTTGAGAAGAAAAGCGTGAGACGAAACGCTAGTGTATTAGCGTCGTTCTGCCGACCAGAGAAGAGTGAAACGGAACGCTACTGTCAGCGTCTGCCTGCCGAGGCAGGTCGGTGAGGAAGAGCTGGATTTTCCGTTATGCACCGGTTTTTATAGTCAGAAGGGCAGATAACTCTGGTGTCGCTTTACAGCGCCACCTGTTGGTGAAAAAGCGCCACCTAACGGCCAACCGGTGTAGTTATGTTTTGAAAGGAGGAGGTAACTGCTACAGGGACAAGCTAGATGAAGCCGGCAGGCATGACAGATACATCATGACAACTGGTTGATAATGGAAATAAGGGAAAGGAACTCAACTCAACCCACACTGCCATAATAGCGAAGAAATTGAATTTCCCAAACTATGTCCTAACTTCTATTAAAGTTTGTTTTTTTATGCAAATATTATTGAAAACGTTTCACTATTATTAAATGAAATAATTAAAGATTTTATTGAATATTTAAATCAAACTATTATAAGAATTTTCCTACAAAATATTCATTAACAAAATGGTCATTATTGGGCAATGGCATTACATTATCTTGCTAATTACACAGGTCGTAGTAATTTAACATCAAAGATATAAAGTCTCATATATTTTCTATATCATTGAATAATATAACCGTTAATACTGCAAATAAAATAATAGATCTGTGAATGAAAATAATATAAAAATATTTACCGATGTACTTTTTTAAGAAACAGCCCAAAATTCATTTCGTTTTTAACAGCAGTCGATCTGGAGTGGTGTCCCTTGGATTAGACTCGTTGGCGATCACAAGATTTCAAGGAAACTTCCATTTTAACAGTTGTGTTTTTTTTTTAGGTTCGATTATATTCTTGTTATATTCTTTTTCGAAATATATTTGTTCTACAGAAAGCGATCCAAAAATGTTCTTTTGCTAGTATATTACTACCCCCCCCCCCCAAAAAAAATACTACAACCCAAAGAAGAAGGTAATGCGTGGGAATATGGTCTCATGAAAACAGAACATATACTACACTACGCCCTCCTAAATTGGGCAATGTTGCAGAAAGCTTAAGGGAGATAACTAAGTTTGACTAAGCGATTCATCATTTTGGAACGCTGAAAACGTAATCAACTTAGTAGACGCTGTCGAGGTTGTTTTAAAACTGTATAACATTTATAATTTTCCATTTTAATTTTTTTTTAAACTGTCTTTAACATTGTTTTTAATAATGAGTACAAGACATGTTAATTAACGTATTTTTTTTTTAATTAGAATTATTCAACTAGTTTGTAATTTGCATTATTTATTGAAAAACAATGATAAGGAATATTCATTTGTTTTTTTAAAATACCCAATCAATGGCTATGACAAAGAGCAATGGAGAAGGCAAACATTTTATGGACTTGTTAGTAACATGCAAACATCTTTGGCGGACTCCAGTGATCACCACAAACGAGTCACTGAAACCATCTTCTGATTGTATGCAACATTTGTAATTTGCATAAATTTGCTTTATTGGAGTGATGATTTTTTCCGGCAGGCCATACTCGTGCAAGATCTTCTAGAGTGTTGGCCGGTAAACTCTGTCAAATGCCTTGGAAAAATCTATAAAACTGATGGCAAGAGGCTTTTGAAATTCGACATGTTTCTCAATTATACGGCGTAGCGTAAAAATTTGTTTGGGCCGAAATCCGGCTTGTTGTTCTAGTAGCTCTCGGTCAACCACATCACGCATACGGTTGAAGATCATTTGACAATAAATACGGTTGAAGATCATTTGACAATAAATACGGTTGAAGATCATTTGACAATAAATACGGTTGAAGATCATTTGACAATAAATACGGTTGAAGATCATTTGACAATAAATACGGTTGAAGATCATTTGACAATAAATACGGTTGAAGATCATTTGACAATAAATACGGTTGAAGATCATTTGACAATAAATACGGTTGAAGATCATTTGACAATAAATACGGTTGAAGATCATTTGACAATAAATACGGTTGAAGATCATTTGACAATAAATACGGTTGAAGATCATTTGACAATAAATACGGTTGAAGATCATTTGACAATAAATACGGTTGAAGATCATTTGACAATAAATACGGTTGAAGATCATTTGACAATAAATACGGTTGAAGATCATTTGACAATAAATACGGTTGAAGATCATTTGACAATAAATACGGTTGAAGATCATTTGACAATAAATACGGTTGAAGATCATTTGACAATAAATACGGTTGAAGATCATTTGACAATAAGTCTTCCCTGGTATAGAGAGAAAGGTCACTCCCACCCCCTCCAGTTGTCACAGTTTACGAATGCATACAACTGCTCCGTTTTTCCAATCTTCCAGAACTTCACCTGTGTTCTACACTACATTACATAAGTGGCACATCCATTTGACGATGCTATCACCTCCTGACTTAAACATTTCTGCAGAAATGTCGCCCACCCCTCATGACTTATTACATTTAAGGGTTTTAATGGCTAAACAGGCTTCATCCTCGGTAAATCTGTTGATGTTCATAGGGAGAAGAGTGGAGAATTCCTTAGTGACTGCTTGGGTGGGTAGCTCCGGTCTGTTCAATACTTCCTTGAAGTGTTCGGTCCATCTGGCTAACTTGTCTTCTTTTTTGAGAGCAATGTTCCATCTTTTGCTTTTATAGAACCTGATGTTACTCTGGAACTGCCTGTGATCTTCTTAAAAATTTGGTACACGGTTCTCATGTCATTACGTGCTGCATACTCGAGCCATAGTCGTTTGTCTTTTTGAGCACTGCATTTTACTTCCTTGTCCGTATCAATATACTGTTGGTATGAGTCTATAGTCTTAGGAGTGATATTGTGTTTTCCTTTCGCTGATAAGCTTCCAAGTGTTGTCACTAATCCAAGCTTCCTTGAGTGACTTCTGCAGCTGACATGGTATTCTTCATTTCCTCTCACCAGTTAACTGAGCCTGGTGTAGCATCCAATAAAACAGTGAATCTGTTTCTCAGAAAAGTTTGAAAATTAGCTTCAGTGTCCTTGTTTTTCAATTTGGAGGTGTTGAAACGTCTGTGTTGTTTTCTTCTTCTGTTTCTTTAGTTGGATTTTGATTTTGGCAATCGACAGAGAATGATCACTACAAATATCCGCACCCTGATAGACACTTGCAAGCAGGCTGTTTTCTATTTCGGACCAATGGCGATGTGGTTTATTTGTGTCTTGGTCTTATGGTCTTTTGAAACCTAGGTAATTTTGTTGATGCACTTATGATCAAAAAGTGATGAGTTAACTTTCATGTTGTTCATGCCGCAAAATTGGATGAACCTGTCCCCATTGTCTGTACAGTTTCCAAAAGCGTGGAGACCAAGTACGTATTCGAACCCCATTCTGTTTCCCCCAATCTGTGCATTTATGTCACCCATGATGATGAGGATAACATGCCTTTTCATTGTCATCTTGATCATTTAATGACGGTAACCCTCGCATGAGAAGTGGTGAATCTTGCTGTTATTAAACATTCATTAATAGGTGTCCATTCTTCAAGAGCACTGTTGGTAGCTTTGTCCATGATGATTGCAACTCCACCTCGATGGATACCATCTTGTCGACCTGCGAATAGGATGGCCTTGTTCTCGTGCATAAACTTCCCGGAATCAAGACCCAAGATGTTCAAGTTGTAACTCTCCATTTCTTTGATGATTTGTGCAAATTTGGATGATTGGTACAGAGTCCTTACGTTCCAATATCCAATGCGTGTCATTGATTTTGTAGAAAGAATTCTGGCTTTCGGGATGCTGACTTTCTCAGCATCTATCGGCATCTGGCTGTAGTTCTGGCTGCCTTGAATTTGAATTTGGCATACTTTGACTATTTTCATAGCAAGAGCATTTTACAAGGACAGGTCATTAGCCTGAAGCCAAACCACTAACATTTCGAAAGGAGACTGTAAGTGGAAGAATTCTCCAGTGGAGTCGTAAACCAATCATCACATGTGGGTCGCCTTCGACTCTTTGAGATTTAAATCAATTTTCCATGTTGTTGTTGTTGTTGTTGGCAGGATCAAGGTCAAAGATGGTAAACTGGTAAACTTTCTGATTTAGACTTATATTAACGGTATTGCTGCACTAGCAATGAATACCACTGACCTACAAGACTTATATTAACGGTATTGCTGCACTAGCAATGAATACCACTGATCTACAAGGCATTGTCAACAAGGTAAAAGTTAAAGCAGGGAGCATTGGTCTCTATATCAGTGCTAAGTAAACTCAAAATATTCTCTCTGGGGCACACCAGCTGCCTACAAACGTCTTTATCGACGAAAAAGAAATAGCTATAGTTAACAAATTCACCTACTTAGGAAGCTCCTTAAAAAAGGAAGGCAATATGGACCACAAGTTGCAATGCAAAATAGGCAAAACCTCAACAGCATTTAATCAGTTTTGCTTGATCTGAAAGAATTAAAAATTCACCTCAGATCTAAATTAAGATTTTATAACAGCAACGTTTTGTCCACACTGCTATATGAAACTTGGCATCTCAGAATCAGCCAAGAGAGGAAATTAGATGTGTTTGATTATAAATGCCTTATAAAGATTCTAGGGATCAAATTGAGTGATCGAATTACCAACCAAGAAGTCAGAGACCGCACTAACCAACAGGTGGCATCGTCAATAATCTGCAAACGACGTCTAGGCTGGCTTGGATATGTCCTAAGATTGACCCCAGAGATTTTCAAACCAAGTGCTTCAATGGACCACTGATGAAAAAAAGAAGAAAAGGAAGACCAAAAATGAACAATCGAGAGAGATTTGATCACAATGGGAAGAAGTTGGAGAGACACTGTGGATCTGGCTTCAGACCGAAAACGATGGTTTACTTTGTCTGTCTCATGCGTCGCAGGACGCGGGAGTTCTTGAGTCAGAGTTTGAATAATCTTTTGTTTAATTAAAAAAAAAAATGTGACAATAGTTGCAGAGTCTTTTACATATTTTTTGTAAAGTTTATTACATCTTAATGAAACAATGTCAATTAACATTTTTTTTTTTACAATTAATGTTTTGAAAACATGTGCAGTATGTGAAATACCTAGGTGTTTGACCGAAAGAAAACAACTTACAGATGGGTGCTAGTGGAGATGCCGTGACTGTTGGTCAAAGATTAGCATACACAAAGGATCTTCTTTTCTAAAGAAAACGTCTGCAAATAAGGCAGATAATAATACTATTGTTTGATATGAAACAACACACAATTTAAAAGGAAATCAGTGTTGCATCACATACCATAGTAGATTGAATGCAATTCATCCGAGAGGTTTGTGAACAAGACATCTTAAACAAGCCGATATTGCTTGTAGGTTTAGATGAAAACAATACAGCTAAGGAAGTGAAAATAGACGAATCTGTAATGTCTTGATTATCTCCCTTACATAGGGCTGCCATGATTTCCTTTGGCGATTAGAGTGATCTCTCCTTGTATAGAATCCTGTATAAATAAACATGCCGGAACGCTGACGTGTTCTTTACGAGTCCCGCGATCAAAGTGGTAACAACGTGTTTCGTCTCTTGTGTTTCTTATTTACTTCTGTTTCTACCTTGCCTTTCCGTTTCAGCTCATGAGCCGAGAGATTAATACTATTTTACAGAATCTTCTTCGGGAGAAAGTATAACAGAGGTCGAATTAGAGACGTGGTTTGGGTTTCTGGAGCAGTGGAGAGAAGGAGTAACAAATGCAGGATCACGGCAGTAGAGCAGAGAGATTGTGAAACATCGTCCGATAATTCATTTATGGATTTTGCCTAGAAATCTCCATTAGTAATAGATGTTTATTTCTATTTTCAAGCAAGTCAAATTCAGTAATTCTTAATGATTTTACAAGTAATTTTTTTATTTTTGTTTCAGATTGCGATGCCCTCATCTCCGATCAATCACTCTGAGCGACGGTGAATATTACGAGATGGTTAAGTCCAATTTCGAGCGTGCTGACCGGAAGCGAGTCGTGAGGACGACCATTAACTACAGCACGAGCATCGTCAGTTTGCTGACTCATTATAATGACCTGCTGTTCAATTAAAGACATTTTCTCCATGTTCTCAACCACTATATCACCATCTCTTGTGTGTGCGTGTGCCAACACTGGATACCTGAATGTACCTTATGACCTCTACTAGAGGATCAAGTATTCTTCCAACCCTTACCCTAAACCCTGTTGTTTTTCCTCCCCATGAAATGATTTTACATCTTGGCAGTAATGATTTTGTTTTTCTATTCGTAGTTAAAAGAAGAAAACGGACAAATATGGTTCGCTTGTCCATTTAGTAAGATTTACGAGTTTAGACACACGGATTTTTTTTTTTACCAAAGCAAAAATATAAGCAAGCATAGAAATAAATGTATTTTAGTCGTTTCTATTTATAGTTATGAATAACAGACGACCTTGAATTTGAATGCCATGTCGGCCTTTTGGCCGGGATCAAAGTGTAGTATCTGTTCCGATGGATACTGCACCCCATAGACTGGTATTGTCTTGGCCTTCGGGGCTTGATTAATGCCGGTCTATGGGTTTGTCCTGTGCAGTTCTAGGAGGTCCACCCTCACAGGCTTTGCCTCCCCTCTTTAGGGAGGAGTAAGTTTATAGCTTACTGCCTGAGGTGCCCCTACCGGGGAATGCCAACGGGGCTGCCCAGGCATTTTTTGTAGGCCAAAGTGTTCACCTTCTCGGGCGTTGGCTTTTCAAATCCCACTTTCCCGACCTTGTGTCACATCTTACCTTGTGGGAGGTAGATAAATAACTTGAATGCCATTTTAGTCGTTCTCCCAATAAACAGCTCGATACAAAGGCATGAAAAGCTATCCTCAATTTTCCAGCAACTGTAAAATTTTTTCAAACGGACGTGCAGAACATTAATTCCAAGGTAAAAATGCATTTGCCACAATTAATCCAGTTTCCCAGACAAGCACAACCACTTCTAATACAGGGATCAGTCTTATCTTTCCATTATATATATATATATATATATAACTTCTTTGTAATATAGCAGGAAAAATCCCAGCAGAGTGCTCGATTAATTGAGAATTAAAATTTAAAATTAAGAGCATAATATTTATTTATTTTGATACAGAAAAATTAGTACAACATTCGTACCGTCGGTTTTAAGCACAGAAAGACTTAGCCATCCGGCTTTCTTCAGCTTCTGTTGTCATCTGTTTCGGAAATGTGAAGTCACGTGTCACTCTTGTTATTTGTTTAGAGTGTTATGTATTTTTGTTTAAATTTAGTGTAAGGAAGGTTTAATAAGGTTTGAAAAAGGGGGGGGGTGAAAAGTAATAGTCGAGATTTAAACCGGAGAGATTTAAAGATATATAAAAAAAATTAAAAAATGTTTCAATATAAATCCCGTGAGCCAATATTTATGAGTATTGTATATTTTGGCCGTTACTGTTTTGTGGTTTAATGATGTGTCTTCTAAAGAAATTAGGGAGAGAAAATGGGTTTAAGGATTATACTTATGAAGAGATAAAAAGGTTAAAGGAACAACATTAAATTCAAATTTAATCATCCATAGACAGATGTTTTGCCATATCATGACTCTTCAGTGTGGCTAGACGTGACAAGTGTTTACATGCTGAGAATCGAAAGCTGATCACCAGATAACTTGTAACTGTGATCAGCAGTCAGGTAGTGTAGAAATAAGATTCCTAACTTGCTCTAAAATTTAGAGAGATTGTAGCGGTTATGTCGTGTTTATTTACATTCATGCTACTGGTTAACTAGAGAACTCCATTTCATATAGAAGAGTAATGCTCTCTCTCTCTCTCTCTCTCTCTCTCTCTCTCTCTCTCTCTCATATATATATTATATTATATAAATATTAACATCCACAGACACGTGTTTCGTCTTATGACAACTTTATCCAAACAATTATTTACTTTTTAGATCATAAGAATTCAATTTTCAATCTAGTTGGCAATTTCATGATCCTGCAAGCCATCACACTAGATTATGATGATCGAATGAGCATGACCTTGCCAGTAACCATACTCTATCTCTGCTAATAAAAGAGGGAAAGAAACTTTCCCTAAATATGAACCACAAATAAGAAAAAAGCCACTGAATATCTTGCGGACAGAATATCAGTTGTGCCCTAACAGTCACCAACTCTTTAGGATAGAAGTCAGGTGAAGAAGTTTAGTGCGTCTTTGATATTGAATTTTTAGTTATCGTGTGTTTTAATAAAAGTGCTTAATAGTAATATCCTATCTTAGTATATATACTAAGACAGCAATGCTACTATTTTCAAATATTTTACAAATACAAACGTTTTGAAGAAACTAATATTAACCTATAATCTTAACAATTGAAACTTAAGTTATATAAATGTCTGTTAAGGCTTAAAAAAAAAGAAGAGAAAGAAAAACATTAAATCATTTTGACCAAGACAATGAGATTAACATTTGTCAAACCTAAAAACTGTTTTTCCTAACATTGGATGGTTGTGTTTTCTACTGACACGTTTTGGCCGACAGACAAGGAATTGTTGGCCGCTAAGGGAATTTCAAAATAAAAAAATGAAAGTTGAGATTAATTCAATCCACCTTATAAACAGACATATTGATTAAAAAAAAAAAAAAAAACTTGGATAAATAAATGTAAATCAAAATGTTTTTGTTTTTGTAGAAAAAACGGAAAATTAAAATAATAAATATAAAGTAGATCTGTTCTACAATTCATAATTCTGTTTATCAGAGAACATCAGGTTTTGGGAGTTGGTTTTTGACTAGAGACGGGGGGGGGGGCCTAAAATATATAAAAACCTAAAATTAAAATGCTTTGTTAAATTTAATTTTTTTGTTTTTTGATTTATAACAAAGACACTTTTTAAAGTGTCTTTGTTATAAATCAAAAAACAAAAAAATTCTATAGCATCAAATAAATATATAGTTTTTTTTTAGTTTTTTTTTTCTTTTACAAAATGGGCCCTACTTCAGAGTTTTTAAAAGAGAAGGGGGATAAGAATGGTTTTACTTTCATTTAAAACGTGAATTATCTCCCTTGTCGTTAAAGATAACAAATCTTGATCTTTTTACTCAACTTGTTATTATGCCAAACAGGTTTTTAGAAAATGTCTTATGTACAATTTCAGTTTTTATCGCCGGAATGTTTGTACTAAATAACTGTTTAACAATCCATAACTATTATGTGGATTAGAAACAAAAAAAAGCAAAATAGTTTTTGTAAACTTATTTTTAAATAACTTTCATCTTTTTTTTTTTTTGTTGCCACCCTCTTCAATTTGAGAAATAGAGAACGATTTTTTAAAATGCTTGCTTATATATTTTGCTATAAAGAAAATGGAGTTTTAAAAGCTATATTTTTGCAAATATAGAGTGATGGAAGAAACTCATTTATGTCTGAGGTATTTATACTGAAAGTACAAAACAAAAAGAAAATACTAAAATTCCAAATTTGTAATTATATTTTGCAGAACATTCAGAACTTTTGTACAAAAAACATTCATTTAAACAACTTTTTTTATATTGAAAAAATTCTGCCATCACGGAACCATTTTCAGGATATCAAGTACTTCGGCCAATGACCAAATGCAAAAACAGACAAATCTGTAAAATGTAAAAATAATTTATGAAATAAAACCAACTGTATTGTTAAGACTATAAGATGCATCTCTTTTGTTTTAAAATTTAAAAACAAAAATAGTTATTACACATCTATCTTTTAAACCATAGGATACACCATTCCTATTTTTAAAAAAAATAGGAATGGTGTATCCTATGGTTTAAAAGATAGATGTGTAATAACTATTTTGTGGGTAGCCAACTATTCTTTACCTTTCTTTTTTATGTATTATTTACGTTTGAACCATAAGATGTATCTCTAATTTAAGTTAGTCTAAAAAAAAGATAAAATGAAAAAATTACCCATGTGTCTTCAGATAAAAAAAAAAAAATCTTTAAATAATTTGTAATTGATATATATATATATATATAGTAATTTACGAGTTTAAAAGCATGGGGTGTCATTACTCACCAACTACTACTTTTTACTTAGAATACAAAAGTTAGTTATTGCCAAACTGTGGATGTAGACATTTTGGAAAAATACAATATGGCCAATAATAATATTAGATAAGATACCAAGGGAAATAACTCTAAATCCATAATATCTCTCACATTTAATAAAAAAAAAGGTGGAAAAAATTGGTGAACAAACAACATGCAACATGGTCAAAAAGTGGGTGATCAGTTTACGTTAAATTTATATAGGAAACTGATCCCCCTACTTAAATTAAAAATATTTGAAAAAACATTTTTAAAGCACGGAATTCTCTAGCGACATAATAGGTAATTGTACACCGAAAAAAAAAAATGGTCAGTAAAAAGTTGAGAAGAACATTACGAAAAAGCGCCAACAAAAAGTTTTACAAAATTAAAAAATATACTAAATGGTCTCCCTTGGTTACACATTAATTTAGAGTTATCTCCCATGGTGTTTTGTCCAACTCTATTGTTAGCTATCTTGTATTTTTCCAAAATGCCTACATTATATTCACCGGTTCGCATGTATGATTCAACTTGTTATAACGAACTAATTTAATGTTATTTTTTTTAATTTCTTTTTAAACATGATTTTAAGTAGAAATAAGTTGTTTGAGAATAATGCCGAAACTTATTTCAATATAAATTAATTTACACCATTAAACAAGTAAATTACCCTTTTTTTTAACCTGAGTTAGTTATGGCCTTTATTGTTTTAATGAATGTTTTTATTTCAATTGTTTCTGTGAATTTACTTAAAAATTAACATTGTCACCATTTTTATGCCTATCGCTCATAAAGCGGGTTTAGAAAAGTTGTGACTAAGCAATAAGGATGTTCACGGCTACAAACTTAAACATTAAAGGTATTAATTTTGGTCAAGATGTGAAAATATCACAAAAGAATTTGGGAATTAAGCAACAATAAGCATTATTTTGTCTGGAAAATAAATTTGAAAAAATAGAGTCAGATATTAATCTGAAATTTTTCAGCGTAAAATATTGAAATATTTTGATTTAAAAAATAAAATAAATAAATTTATATTTATAAAAAATTCAGACAAAAACATTCAGACTAATATTATTTCTGTTGTGGATTTTCTCAAGGCTGTGTCAAAAATAATGGAGATTGAAAAAAGAAAGAAAAAAATGTTATCATTGTTATTTATTTATTTTAAAAATAATATTTTAACTTAGAGTTATGGCCTTCTTCAATTTGTAAAAGAAAATATAGACAGTTTGAAGAATTTCAATTTGTGGTATTATATCTTTTACCAAAAATTCACATAATCTGTTGAAGTGGAATGTGTTTTACTCAAAGCTTTGACAGTGTCATATTTGGCAGAGGCCCCTTCTTAATTTGGATACATTTAAATGTTGCTCAAGGTTTAATTTTATCTGTACATTAGAAAAAAAGGTCTTAATTATATTAAAAATAAATAATTTTAAATTTTATTTTTAATATAAAAAGATATTTTCTTTATTAATATTTGATTTGTTTATATAAATAATATTTAATTTTAATATTGATAGTCTTTTTTTTTTCTTTTTTAAAACAAAAAACAAGACCGAAGATTTTCACTTTTTATTCTTTTGTACATCTTAAAGAATTTCTAGCCCAAAAAATTAATGACCTGTCAGAATGAAAACGCAAGGCCCCGCATGATTTTGGCAAAACTCCTCAACTCGGAAAACTTGCCACAATCTAAATTTAGCATTCGAGACTTGTTTTTTTGTTTTATTTCAAAGGTGTGAAGAAAAAAAATCAAAGTGAATGAAATTGTTTTATTTATTTATTGAACCCCTTGTTTGTTTTTTTTTGTATTGTAAAATAAAGTTTGAAAAAAATTAAGTCCCTAAATAAACCGGTATTGTTTTTTCTTTATTTTCTTTCTTTTTTTGATCATTGTAAATATGTGTATCAAAACAGTAAGAAAAAAAGGGTACAAAGGCAATTCAACTTTCCAACAGATTTCCAACACTACCACTTTCTCTCTGCTCTCTGAAAATCAACTCACTGCTTTCCATCAGTATTTTCATTTATGTTAGTTGGTCTCCACATATGCTAATTAGTTCTTCACATATGCAGATCAGTCCCAACTATAAAAGTCTACAATTGTGAAGAGAAGCTCGTTTTTACTCTGACAGATGGGCATGCACGACATGCGAAGCATCTAATTCTCTTTTCAGCTGGTAAGTGTTTCTCTTTATTGTTACAATGTTTTAGGAATTTACAACCAATTGAATATTTCAATTTCATTTCAAAACTGATATAAAACATATTTTAAATTATACAATATAAATTTTCATCTGAACTTTTGTGATCAGTTATTCTGCATATCATTTTTCTTTAGTATTAGCCTTCTTCGGGTGTATGGTTCATCAAAATATTATAGATATATAATATCAATGTTGATAAGACAAATAGTCCCCCCCCCAAAAAAAAATGATGTAAATATACAATACAAATTTTAGCAAAAATGTTATCAACAATAAACACACACACTAAATAATAATACATACCAGACAATTTATTTTGATCTTCACTGGTCTCTTTCAGGTCTGGGAATAAAAATACACTTTTCACACTATCTTTCCTTACAAACATCACATAATTTTTGTATCAAATTTCTGATCATAAAATAGTGAAAAAAGTTAAATTCAGTGTTGTATCTGTTAAAGAGTTTCGCAATGTTTATAATGAACTAGCTGACCCGTGTCTCGGCGTTGCCCAGGAAAGTAGATTAACTCAAGAACTTTCATGCTCGAACCTTGAACTATTGAATTATTTGCTGCTTCTGATTGTCCGGCGCAAACACAGACCTCACAATGTTAATGTATATAGCAACCAGACAAGTATAAAACAAACTTTCGAGTTATGTGTATAAACCCCATATCATGCCCTGAACACTATATAAATATTTTTGTTTTGACCGGCCCAAAAGCATATTCCCAGAATTTTCTGTACTTTTGGGTCGCTACTACCTTTTATTAGTATTACTATTTTAAGATGCATCATAGACTTTCCCATTCCCCTTTTCTCTTCAGTATTTTAGTTTAGAATTACAAAGCTATTTAACCTTTAGAAAATATAGAAAATGTAATTTTAATTAAATACTTAAATTGCTGACGGTCATGTATTAATTTTATAGGTTATTTTTGTTTTCAGCATCATAATTAATATGTTAAGACTTTTTCCTATACAATTAATTGGAGGCGAACTCATTTGGTGAGTTTAGGCTTTTAAGAAGCCGAAACCATTGTCTCTGTAGATACCTATTTTCTCACAGGTTCCTGTTTTACAGAGGTAAAAGTGATTCGTACAAAACTCTTCGATATACAACGTTTGATGTTTTACCTTCTGGTGTCAATATGTATAGACATTGTGGTGAGCCTATCCTTGAACAGCCTACATAAACCTGCCCATGGCTAAAGCAAGGTGAAGTCAAGTTGAGACCAACCACTGCTAAGAATTGTCCTTGGGACTTGTGTTAGTGAAATGCTGAAACAGATTTGCACGTGAAGCTTTTGTGTACTGATCTATATTGGTAACTGAAACAGGTGAAAATTCACTTTACTTTATATGTAAGAAAATTAGAAAAGAGAAATCAACCACAGAAAGAAAAAGTAACAATATTTTTTTTACTATCACATCCATCGTAGTTTATCTCCCGTCCTCCCCAATAATTTTTTAGCGATTATATGTAAATAGTCTGAAAAAAAAAACATCTGCAAAAAAGGAATTAAATTTTTTTTTTTCATTTTAAATTTTCGAGTAGGGATCACAAATTTAACGTAAAATGATCACCCACTTCCTGTCCAGTTAGTGGTAAATGTAGATGTGTAACCAATTTTTCTTTTTTCAATTTTTCTTTCGAAAATGTTTTAAAATAAATTTCTGAATTGTACTCGCTTTCAGAAAAAAAAATCTTCAGATTTTGTTATATCGTTTCTTTCTACTTTATATAGGGTTAGGTTAGATATACCTACAGTATATCTATGATTGATCCTACACCACCAAAAACAAAGTAAAAAAATTTAAAGTTTTTTTCACCGCCCACAAAAAAGAAAAAGTTCCTCCATTTTTATTTATTTACATACATGTTTTAATTTATTTTTAAAGCAGAAAAGAAAAACTAAATTTGATAAGTAAAAAATTCATCCCCCCCCTCCAAATAGTTTCTACATAATTTTTTTTTATTCCATGGTGAAACATTAGTTCCTGCACGTTATTTTATTGTAAAAAAAAAAAAAAAAAAAAAAAAAAAATTGGTTACACATCTCCATTTTACTGCTACCTGACCAGGAAGTTGGTCGTCATGTTATGTTAAATTTCTATAGGATAAAGATATATATTTTTTGTTTTAAATTCCTTCTTTGCAGGGATATTTTTCAGGCTGTTCACATGTTAAAACAAAAAAAGAAAAGTAAAATCTAAATTGAGAGGGGGGGTTACTGCGATGGGGGTGATGGCAAACATGTGGCAATAAGTTTTTTTGTTTTTTTTCGAAAATTGCATTTTTTTTTAAATTATGACATGCTGAATGTATTGGAGTTAAAATCAATTTATTATTACGTCTGAAATCTGAAGATAAACACTTTTTAAATGAGTAAATATGCTAATATTATCGGCTTATTTCACACTCCGCACCAAAATCTGTATGTACGTATTTTTATTAGCAAATGACCTCGGTGATTCCCTCTTCAAGAAGAAAGAAAAAAATGAAAAGGAAAGAAGTGGAAAAGAATAAGTCGAACGAACCTAGAAAAAAAGGGGGTAACTAATACAAGCTAGCACTTTTCCTTCAATGCCTTTTCGTCTCATCGATCTTATAACTTCTTTTTTTTTTTTTAACGCAAATAGGTCACAGATAAGTAGATAAACTAAACTAAATTGTTGTTGACTGATTTCCAAACGGTATTTCCTTTAAAATAATTTACGTTGGCAACAGTAATGATTACCTATTTATTTACCTTACCCGCATATTACGAAAACTTCTGTACTGTTTGTAGTATAAAGTTATTATTTATGTCCCAGATATCTCTGCTTATGTTCAAGTAATCATATACAATTAATGGTTGATAATAGGTATTGTGTTTCAGCATTCAGTAACCAAAAAAGAGAGAGGGGGGGGGATTATATGCAGTAAAGCAGACAAGCCAAACCATCTGCCTTTCCCAGGTGTCTGCTGTGCTTGGTAAGCTTTTATGGAATTTTGAAGTAGACCATTTAGTTAATAGACAGGAGTAGAATTTTACCTAATATGACAGACGTTACGTTGATAGACGGCACAGAAGATGGCATCAGCAGAATATGGTGTAGAATAAATGGCATCGATGATTACTGTTAGATAGGAAATCATATTCCATCTAAAGGCATTTATATGTTTAAAGGGAGATAACTCATGTACCTTGAAATTATCTGCCCTTGTCTAGACATTGAATGAGGATTATATCTGTAGCAGTCATAAATTAGATTTACTTTGTAATGCGTATCAGTGAGCTGGTTTGGCCAATCAGCTCGCAGAGCGCATTGATATCATTAGTTCCCTAAGGGACTACTTGAGCTCCCTTAAGATGCTGCGGACGATGAGTAGACGGTACACTGGCACCAGCCAAGAAGGATGGCAGCAGCCTCTCTCCTGCCTCCTTGTCCACTGGATGCTCACGGCGCCTGCTATCTTCGCCTGAAGATATTTGAACTAAGAACTTATTTTCCTCTTTTTCTCTCGGATACTGTGCTAAGTTTCTTCCAAAAGGAACCAAAACTGTATACGAATAAACCTCTTTCGTTGTTGTTGTAAAAAGGTTTCGTTATTTCGTTAATTCATTTCGTGTGTTGAACAATAAGATAGGGGATAACATATTCCTCACGAAACTGAATAATAATAATAATAATAATAATATAATAATAATAATAATAATGTGTGGAAGACTAAAAAAAAAGAGCTGGAAAAATACATAACTCAATGCATGGAAATCCTTATCACTGCAGCAAGAAACACCGTTCCAACTCGGGAAACACCAAAACCAGAAACAAAACGACAAGAGACGAAAAGTGGGAAGAAAAAAAACTATATGGACGCTTCAGAAGACTGACAAGAGACGAAACCAACGAAACTAGCTGGGCATGGCTAAGAAAAGGACACTTGAACAGAGAAACGGAATCTTTACTGATGGCTGCACAGAACAATGCAATTAGAGCAAACTACATTAAAGCTAAAATATATAAAACACAGGAAAACAGTAAATGCAGACTGTGTGGGCAAAGAGACGAAACAGTAAATCATATAATAAGTGAATGTAGCAAACTAGCCCAAAAAGAATACAAGAACAGACATGACTGTGTGGGGGAAAGTAGTACACCGGGAACTGTGCAAACAATTGAATTTCGAATATGCAGACAAATGGTACAAACATAAACCAGAAACAGTACTGGAAAACGAAAAACACAAAATCATCTGAGATATGGATATACAAACAGACAAACTCATACAAGCAAGGAGACCGGATGTTATAATAATCAACAAGGAAAAATCTTGCAAAATCGTAGACTTCGCCGTTCCAGCAGACCACAGAGTGAAAATCAAAAAAACGGAAAAACGAAGCAAATACACGGAACTAGCCAGAGAACTGAGAGGAATATGGAGCATGAAGAAAGTGAATATAATACCAATAATCGTAGGAGCACTAGGAACAATCCCAAAAAACCTGGAAAAAAGACTGGGAGAAATTGGAATCAAAGGGATCATTGGAACTATACAAAGGACAGCAATGATCAAAACAGCTACAATCTTAAGAAAAATCATTGAATGCAGAAACTAACCCGCATAAGCTACGAAGGGTCACGCGGAATCTACTACTAGAAGAAAACAAAACCACCGAAAGAACACACAAACAAAGAAACAGAAAATGCAAGAAACATCGCTTTATAAGCCCCCCCCCCCCAATAAATTACACCGGCCTCAACTGACACAAAAATGAACCAATGAACAGAAATAGCAAGAAACACCATCAGCTCCCCCTCTCCCCCCCAAAAATAAAATAAATAAATAAAAAATATTAAAAATATTTTTTTAAATTTAAAATTTAAAAAATAAATAAAATAATAATAATAAAAAATTTTTTTTTTTTTAAATGGTACCAGCCTAGGCTGACACCACACAAAATATCTGCATGGGGTCAAGGAGGATGAGAAGACCGAGGAGAGACAGAACAAACCAGACCTCCACCGGAAGTGCAGAGACTGCTGGGACCTTGGGGAGGTTTATTGCCACGCAAATCCCAGAGAAGACCAATGGTCCTTGCCAGCGAGAAATTAATGGTAAGCGGCTGTTGTGAGACTACAAATTTATTTGAGGTGGAGAATACTGGAAATCTGGAGAGACTTGTTGTCATTCAGACCCCAGGGAATACCACCGGTTGTCAGTGAGCAATCACTGATAGCCTGTGTGAGAACTCCTAGTGAGTAAATAATAATAATAATAATAATAATAAACCTTTATAAATTTATTTCAGCACCGAAAGGGTTCGTCAAACAACACAGATCTGCGATCAAAAGAAAGAACACAGACCACATTCAAAGAAAAAGCCGAACACAAAACTAAAATAGCAGACAAAAGATTACTTTCAGCCCGTTCAACTTCAAAGAATTTACGTGACTAAACTAGGAAATGAGCTTTAGCCAATCACGAAATCCTTTTTAAACAAAACAAAAACAATTTATAAAAAAACCAAAAAGGTAAGAAAAACATTTTGATCAACTGTAGAAGATATAAAACTCTTTTTCTTCTACTTTAAAGCAAATGAAAAAACTTTTTCACTGAAACATTTTCTCTTAACGAAGAAATTTTTAAAAAATTCTGTTTCACTGGAACAATATTTATACAAACAAAACATTTTCAAAGAAAAAAGAAAGGCAAAGTACTAGAGGGCATGATTAGGGACGAGATTGTGACCCACATGAGGAAAAACAAGCTCTTCACATCACATCAGCACGGGTTTTTCCTGGCAGATCGACCACTACACAATTGTTAGAATGCCTGGCAGATTTGACCAGCTGGTTGGATAAAGACATGCTGGTCGACGCCATATACTTGGACTTTCAAAAAGCGTTCGACTCTGACCCATCCAACGTCTGCTAACAAAGATAGAAAGCTAAGGTATCAGAGGACACCTTCTGCAGTGGATCAAATCCTTCCTCATGAGACGAATACAGAGAGTCTGCCTGAATGGAACCAGATCAAACTGGGCACGAGTGACTAGCGGAGTACCGCAGGGGAGTGTACTAGGGCCGGTCTTATTTACGTTATTTGTCAACGATATGCCCGAGGCAGTGAGTAGGAACTTGAAACTCTTCGCTTATGATACATAGCTGTATCACACAGTGGGTGAGGTCAGCGACTGCCGAGCACTACAGTATGACCTTGACAACGTACAAGACCGGGCCAACATCTGGCACTTAAAATTTCACCGAAGCAAATGCACCACCATATGGTTTGGTAATAGTCATCCAGAGTTCATATACCATATGACGAATCACTGTGCAAAGAGAGCCAAGTTGGAATTCACAACACAGGAAAAGGACCTAGCAATAATCGTGGACAATGGTTTGACATTTGACAATCACATTTCTACATCAGTATCCAAGGCAAACAAAATGACTAGGCTGCTATGGAGAACTTTTGAATACATTGACAGTGAGGTCTTTACCCTGTTGTTTAAATCACTGGTTATACCATTCCTCGAATATGGTGCTCCTATATGGTCACCATGCACCTGAAGACACGCTGAACATATCGAAAATGTGCAAAGAAGAGCAACCAAAAGAATGCCGGTCTACGTGACCTCTCATATGAGGAAAGGCTCAAAGCCCTGAAGCTTCCATCGCTGCTGTACAGAAAACTGAGGGGAGATCTCATCAACACGTATAAATATGTTCATCGTCTGTATGACAATACGAAATTCAGGTGGATTCTAAAACAAGAGGACATAATCTACGACTGACAAGAAATGCTACTAAACAAAAGACTGTCATTCTTTAGTAACAGAGTGATTCCCTGGTGGAACGGATTGCCAGAAGAGGGTGTCAAAGCCCCTTCAGTGAACGCTTTTAGAGCCAGGTTTGACCTCCTTATGGAAAGCCATCTTATAAAATACAACTTCAGAGCCCTGGACCACCCACAGTGTCAGTCGGCTAAAGAAGAGGTACAAAGGAGCGGTCTAAACTGGATGTAAAGCATCCTACCTGACTGAAGACTCTACTCTACTCTTTTTCCAAAAAAAACTTTTCACAGAAAAGAAAAACATTTTTCCTAAAAGTACTTGCAGAAAAGCCAAAAACAAAAAAAAAACAATTTTTCAAAAATACTTTTTGCAGAAAAGGCATCTCATTAATTCCCTAATGGACTACTTGAGCTCCCTTAGGATATTGCAGACGATGAGCAGACGGTACCCTGGCGCCAACCAGGAAAGATCGCCTCAGCCTCTTTCTTGCCTCCTTGTCCACTGGACGCTCATGGCGCCTGCTATATTCGCCTGAAGATATATCGGATTGACATCCTAATATGTTATCATACCGGCGTAGGCGGAAGAACACAAAGCAGTGGCAAATTCACTTCAACAGCAAAGCACTCAATCTAGCCATAAAAATCGGATCCCACAAGCTCTAGCAAAAAGGCGCTAAAAATTCAAAAAATATTTATCACGTGATTGTCTACTACTACGTCCGCCAAAACCAGAGTTAAACAAAATAAAAGCAGTAGCCATGATAAGATCAGTCTCTTTTTCCCTTTTTCCTTACGACCAGCGATTAAGACGGTCCTGTCAACAGACTCTTAAAGCACTGGGGCAAGAAGCTGCCTGCTGCTGTCTTACTGTCACTCCACGCCGTCTCCCCCTTCCTCCTCATCGGACACAGGACAAATAGTAAGCTTAAACCCTTTCTCTTCTTTTCTCTTTTTTAAGTACCGTCGAACACAAGTTCCTATCATTCTTACACGGCAAAAAAGGGGTTGAGAGACGGCTCATTTTCTCTATTTTACGTGCACACCCAAACACGTGTGTTTTCCAAGAACAAACCTTTAAAAGAGACATTTTATACAAGCAGTAAAAGGGACATTTCTGTACACAAACTCAGACTTTCATTGAGGAATTTATACAATTTAAATGAACCATGTTAAATAAATTGTTATGTTTATATGAATGCTTGAGTGCTGGCTTTCTTACTTTTTATCTTTTTGTGTTGGTTACTGCTGTATTTTGCTCGTTCTTTCATGTTTAACAAGAATAGAATTCGTTAGAATCCCCACATATATTTAAACTAAGAGCTTATTTTCTTTTTCTTCTTTCGGACACTACCAAAAGGTATAGGTAACTTTATATACGAATAAACCCGTTTCGTTGTTGTTGTAAAAAGGTTTCGTTTATTTCGTTAATTCATTTTGTGTATTAAATTAAGATAGGGAACAACAAATCCTCTATTCTTACATATCAAACCCACTATCATCATATGTAAATTATGTTTTAAATAAGTAATTTTAAATTGTTATCTCCTAACAATCGTTTTTATTGGTTCCCCGATTTATAAAATCGGGGGACCTATGTTTTGAGGCATTTCCGTCCGTCCGTCTGGATTTTTCTCCGCAACCATCCATTGAATTTCTCTAAAGTTTTGCATGAAGTTGTAACTTTGGTCAGGTTAGAAAGTGACATTCTCCCATTTTTGAAAAAAATCTGGTTAGCCTCCAAGGGGGTCAAAAAGCCCCGAAATGGCAAAAAATGACCCTTTTCTCCCATAACGTTTGATCCATCCATTCAATTTTTCTTAAACTTAGCCAAAATGTAGAGGCAATTGTTCTGGATATATAATGAGCATCCTTGACCTCAGAAAAATTCTGGTTCGCGCCCCCAAGGGGTCAAAAATGCCCCAAATTGCCCAAATTTATTGCATTTTACACTCGCCACATTGAGTCACATACAGAGGGGGACCACGCATGCGCGGCTTGTTACTTTTATTTCTACATTGTTTTGTGCCCCACCACATCACAACACTTACGAATGTAGGTAAGAAAGTGTGAATATCGTACACAATATTACCATTTGTTTGAGCTGCCCCAATATGTGTCTAAATTATAATTAGACCTTGTAGACGACACTAGAATTGCACAGAGAATTGAATTAGTAGTTTGCTGTAATGAAAAGTCTGGATTTGTCATTTAAAGCCAGGAATATTGTTATATTCATAAAGTTCCCATTTTGTAGTGTGGACCTCTATTTGATATTATTCATAAGTAGACGACCCGTGACCCATTGGCTCAATGTTGGTATATTGCTTATTAGTGTATACACTTGTGCCTTTAATTGATTGTGATGGTAAATAGATATTTTAAAAGTATGTCTAGATAGTTAGAGTAGAAAGTTTCAATTAAAAAAAAATTTAACGTCATTTCATGAATAAATATCGGAGATATCAGTTGAGACAAAAAAAAAAAAACAGTTTTATCTCAAATACTGCTGCTGTTGAATAAAATGATATTTACATCATCCAATCAAAATCCTTGTTGCCATGGTGACTGACCAGATAGATCATTGTTTGCAGATTGACCAATTATTTAAGTCATCCTTTTACCCCCCCCCCTTACACTGATGCTAGTCCCTCTATCACCTTTATTCTATTACTTCTACTATTTTCCATCAATAAATTCAATGTGCAAACAAACAAGCCAGCATTATAATATTATAATAGACCCTCCACGTCTAGATGGTGTGTCCACATAAATGACTTGTGACCTAAAGGTGGTTTGGGAATTACATATACAGGTACATATACTCGATTTGAAATAGACATTCATCAATCAAATATGTTGTAATCTTACAGAAATAGTTTTCCAAGAAAAAATGATTATCATATTTGATGGCATATTAAATGAGCTAGAATTGGAATACAAGAAGCAAAAAAAAATGTTCTGTTAGTCTTTGTAAAGTTTAAATCAAACTATTGATCAATTATAAAGAATCAGCAGCAACCATTTCTTTTTATCTGTTTGATAGACATAATTCTTTGCCGTTTTAATAATGTTTTGTCTGCCAAGTTAGCATTTACCATTATTTCTCTTTATGCAACAGTATTTAGATGCAGGTTAAAAATGAAAAGTTCCATACTCATTAGGAATTCTCACACAGGTCATCATCAGTGATTGCTCACCGACAACAACCGGTGGTATTCCCTGGAGTCTGAGTGACAACAAGCCTCCTCAGATTTCCAGTATTCTCCCTCTTTTCGATAACCACCGCAAATAACCTTGCAGTATCACAACAGTCGCTTATCAATAAGTGTTAAATATCTTGTTACTTTCCACTGGTAAACCAATTCCTTTTACAGTCCTGCTAGTCCAATTGTTACTTCACTTCTCTCCAATACAACATGGCTACCAGACTCTTATAGATTCTAGCCCTGGTGGCCATTCCTTAAACAAAGGGCAGTAACCCATATGGCATTAACAGTAAGGACCATTGATCTTCTCTGGGATTTGGGTGGCAATAAGCCTCCCCAAGGTCCCAGCACTCTCTGCACTCTTCCAGTGGATGTCTGATTTGTGCTGTCCCTCCTCGGTCTTCTCATCCTTCTTGATCACTATAACCGATTATGATCACTATAACCGACTTTAAATTTTGATTTTAAATTTAATTTGATTTCACTGTTGTAATCTTTATTCTTTGTTCAATTTGCTATTGATTTGTTGAGAAAATCTGTTTTATATTTTGACATTTTATCTTGTTTTTGTTTTCCTTTAGTTAATGAAGAAAATGCAAAACTTTTGAAATTATTCCATAACTTTGTTTTTGTTCAATATATATTTATTTATATATATTTATCTTATTTTTTTGATTTTACTTTAGTGTAAATTCTCAGAAATCAAGAAACCTTTTTGCTGATCTCTATATGAGATACATAGATATCTGAATGTTCAACTAAATTTTTAATTTACCTCTCTAGCGTTGAGTTAGTAAAGAACAATTATTTTCTCTTCCCAATTGACCAGTTAATTATGTTATAGTATATCTTTCTTGTAGTCTCTTAGTCTTACTGGATTCGAGAACAAGAATTCATCTAGTCTGGTAGAGTATCCATCTTGGAGAAAGTGCACCATTCCTGGTATAAGCCAGTGTGTAGCCATACCAAGGGGATTTTATTTGGGCTTTGAATACTGTTATTTTGAATATTTGGTCAGGGTTTATCTGTCTCTAATGATACATAATTGCAACCATTGGGCAGCTATAGATAAACTTGATGCCTGTCACTGCAAACATCTGAGAACCATCACTGGACACTAAAAAAAAAAAAAGAAAGTGCAACACTATTTGCTATCGGTAAGGGTGGCACAGCTATGGTGGGCCATTTTTTGCCATCTGCTACAGATATCCGAAGAAACAATTGCTCAGAAATCTTCCAAATCTGATGATGGGGTTCAATAGATACCGGGTATGAAACGGTTGCCACTAACCTCAATTATTTGCTTGATAAGCAAGCTCCGGGATGCAGGACCCTCGCAAAGGAAAAGACAAAATGGCTACGATTAAAGACAGAATGCAGCTCTATGATCTTTCACTCCTCTAGCAGCAAAAAGTGATGAAATTATTATTGTGCCAAAATAATGAATTACTTGGGTTATTATTTTCACAACGTTTCGGCCGATGTGACCTCCGACCTTCTTTAGATGGATCTTTATGTCTATACTGAATTTCGAACTGAATCTTTTATTTAATCCACGAGGATAGATTATTCCCATGATTCCTTTGCGCACTGGATAAAGGCGTTGATTAACAATCAGTTGTGACATTTTTCTGGTGGTTTAATCCTCGCTACAGACGATACTAAGTATGAATAAGAATAAGTTATTTAACACTTCTACCCGGTCATGGCTGCTGGAACGAGAACAATCTACCCCTCCGTGGATTAAATAAAGGGTCCAGTTAGAAATTCTGAGTTCGGAATGAATTACGTGAAGAAGGTCGAAGGTTACATCAGCTGAAAAGTTGTGAAGATAACGAGCAAGATGAGAATGTTAGTCCGAATAATCCAAATAATCAATCCTCATCTCAAATATTCTGAAGCAAAAAATAACTGTTTTACGACTGTATTCGAATTAACTATATAAGGAAATCGATGGCATAATTTAAGGATTATGCTCTATATATGTGAACAAGCCTCTTTGTGTGTGTGTGGGGGGGGGAGACTTTTTAAAAATAGCATTCCATTACTAGTCTGATTTCCTTTTTGGTCCATTTCTTTTTCTGCATGGTCCTTAGTTTGTGCTGGTCATATTTACCTGTATTTTGCCTGTTGTATTCTGTTACCTGAAATAAATATTCGCAGGATGCCAACCAGGTCTCCCATGTTGGTAATCAAGGGAGCCCCTACCAATCATGGCACTTAGTGAATCCCACAGCTTTCATATTTCTATGGTTTCTTTTTTTATGGTTTTGTTGAAGTATGTGGCAACACCGGGCTCAGGCTTATTTTACTTGTAATCCTGCCACAGGGATAGGGCTTATCTATCCCATATGTAGAAACTAGAAGAATACCCATCCAGTACAGGTAAAAATTCATCCCCTCCCTTCAAAGAGAACAGTTTTGCACCACTTTTATGTCCCTTTACAAAGATTAAAACCAACATATAATGATACTAAACATTATGTCTAGAACCCTTATTCCAATTTTCATCAAAATCTATTAAATGATTTTGATTCTAGAAAATGTTTTAAATTTAAGGCTTAAGCAAAGAAAAAAAAATTGAAATTCAGGGAATCTTGCTTAATTGGTGTCTAATATGTTAGTTTACTTGTTACATGAATCCAATCATGTAGACATGTCCATTTGTGTAAACTGCTATCTTTGTTTTCTCAGCAAATATCCAACAAGAAAAAGTAAGGGAGATCACTCTAAAAGTTATCACAAAGGAATAGAACTCTTATATCTCAATACAAGGGAGATAACTTAAGATTGCTGGTGTCTTCCTGTGAAGACTACAGTTCCATAAAAAAAACAAAGTAAAAAAACAAAAAACAAAAGTAAAACAAGTCATCATTGCAACAAGTCTCTCAGAATTTCAGAAGAGGCTCACATCTTTGTAAGACAATCTGCGACCTGTTTTCATCCCTTGATTCATTCAGTTTGAATCTCCTTCTTCACCATAATTTCCTTCACTCTGGCCACATCAACTCTCAGATGCCTGTCACTCACAAGATTTGATGACTTGAAAGTCTCTACCAGAGACGCATCGTCTGTTTTACAAAGAACTTCAGGCAATCTAGGTAGTCTGAATATCTCTTGAAGCATGGTGGCTATCAATATGCCAGCATCAGCTACTTCACTAAGTGCAAGAGTTTCTGAGGCTAATGGAGTTTTTGTTACATGGTCAAGTTTTTTTTTATGACCAGCATTCTGTTCATCTTGCCACAAACAGAAATGATAAAACTACCCTGTGAAGATCCATCCTCCAAACTAGCATAGGTGGTATCTGAATAACAAATATTCAGATCTGAAGGTTTCCCAATTGGGGAAAAAGATACGAAACCTGTCCTTGATTTTAACTTTATTAGTGACTTGTTTGCCTCGAAGAGTAACATCACTTTGAAATTTTCCAATATTACTCATTCTACACACATCAAATGATACATCTGGTCGAGTTTGGGTGCATACCCACATCATTTGACCCGTCAATCTCTTTAGCTCTCTTCTCGATTAAATTCATCAATGATCTTTTTTTTTAATGTTTATTGGGGATACAGCTGATCTTGATTTTGATCTATAATGATCCCATTTTTGTTTGCTTAACATTCAATCAAAAAAAATTTAAATGTGCCACTTTCATGCTTTCCAATTTTTAATATCTTTTTCAATTCTGTGATCACATTTTTCTGAAATAGATCATTTCCACAGAATATGAAATCATCTACATTTATTGCCTACTATGTCACCAGTGTCATTATGCCAAAGAAACAGTGCATTGTCATATGCACTCAGCATTCTTTTTTTCAGATTCAACACCTGGTGATCTAAGAAATACCTCTCTCTCCAGCATATTACCTAGCAGAAATGCGGAGGTAAAAATCAAGAGTCTCCACCTGTCACATCATAACCAAAGCCGTTAATACGAGATGCATAACCTCACGGCTGAACATTGGAGAATCTGTTTTTAGGTTATGAGAATCTTCTTCATAACCACGTTCAACAAGACAGGCCTTCATTATCTTTTTATCATTCAGAAATTTTTCTGTTATCACCCATCTTGTTGATATACATTTTTACCCCATGTCAGGCACACATTCATATACTTCATGAATTTTGATATTTTCCAATTCTTTTTTCTTTGCATCAATCACATCTTGCTCAGAAGTAAGCAAAACTGCATGTTCCTGATAACTTACTCCCTCTGGTACTTGAGAAAGTTCTCTAAATTGATCAACATATCTAATTAATTTATGACTTAATAACAGGAGTAAACCATTTTTGACGATCTCAACCTCAATATAACCTCTGACACATTTTATAATGCCTATTGTTACAGGAAATTTAACTGTTTTAATAGCTTATACCCCCAGTCCATCTCCAAAGCAAAATATTCTGTTAGACCTACCAGTTTATACTAACTGCTTATTTCAGTTATTTAATGTATCAAAGAATGTTAAATCAAAGTTCTCCAGCAACAGTTTGTGAACAAGCAGAGTCCAACACTGTCATACCCTATGTCTCTTTCACAAGATTGGGCATCTTTACAATAGAATAAGAATCATTTATCAATGTTCAATAACATGAATCAACATTAAACAAAGTAAAGTTCACCTGGTCTGAATCCACGACAGTGTTGATATTATTTCTAGAATTGAAACTCGTACAATCTCTGGCAAAATGCTTAGTCGAATTACATTTAAAACAACATTATCTTAACTTATCTCTCTGTACGATTGATTTTATATCCCCTGCAAAATCTTTGTTCCTTGATACAATAGATACAGAAGTAATTTACTGTTTCAACTTTGATAGCGCGACGGTTTTAAATTCCATTGATGAAATATCAGAAAACATATTCTTCAATATATCTTTCATTGTTACATGTGTCAAGCTTGAACTAGCAATACACATGAAAAAATTTAAATTACTTAAAATATCTCAATAATGGCATATATAGAAAGAGCTTGATGATCTAAGGAAGAATCTTTTTAAATTTTTTAAATCTGACTAAAAATAAGGAAGTTATGACTATTTTTGTGCCTCACACGATTGGATATTTTCCCCTCTTTAAGACCATATGCGTTTCGTCACATTTTTTACACTAATTTTTCAGTAAAAATGTTATATCTTTGTTAAAATACAAGATTAAGCAATGAAATTTACCATATAAATGTATTTTTGTACAAGGAATCAGAATGTGCCACTGAAAATCTCCAGAAATTAATGGTTTCCAAGTAATCTGCACTAAGTGCACATAAATATGCTGCAATACTTTAAAAATACCATGTATCCATTAAAAGAAAGAAGTTAGAAAACTCAAAGTTGAATTGTAATACATTTTATGTACAAGAAACTAAAATCTAATACTAGGACTGTTTAAAAATGAATATATTGCAAGATTTCTTTGGCATTATTGTAGATTAACACCTTCCGCTAACTCACCCCTTACCTCCCCAAAATATGAGATTCTACTTTTTTTATTTAGGCAATTACATGTTAACACCCTGAAAAACTTGGCAGAAAGAAAGAAACAAAAACAATTATTTTAGAATTTAGAGTGGGGATCAGTTTCACATAAAATAATCCCCCATTTCAAGGCCATTCTAGCGTTTTAGGACAGTTAATTATTTTTTCTATGGGAGATAAATCCTGTGCGTTTTTCTTGTTTTTTTTCTTTTTTTAGACGATTATGAGGGTCTTTGTGGGAGGAGGGGGGGGGGCTTACCACTTGAACTTCAGGTTAGTGGTAGGGCTAGGGGCAATTAAGTGTGAACACCCTGAAAACTTAGCAGAAAGAAAAAAAAAACAATTCATTTAGAATTTCGAGTGGGGGATTAGTTTCACATATATTTAATGTAGAATAATTCACAATTTCCGGGCCATTCTAGCGTTTTAGGGCATTAATGAATTTTTTTCTATGGCAAATAAATCCTGTGCGTTTTTTTTTATGGGGGTCTGCTTTTTTATTTTTTAATTTTTTATTTAAAATTTTTTTTTTTAGACGATTATGTTTGGTTTTAATGGGCTTTTTTGTAGGATTAGGGCTTCCTACTCGGACTTAGGGTTATTGATAAGGTTAAGGAAGGGGTTTTGTTTTGGATGGAGGTTGCCATTCGGACTTAGTGTTAGGGTTAAGGGAGTTTTTTAGGGGGGGGGCTTGCCACTCATATTTAAGGTTAATGGTACAATACGTTCAAGAAGGCATTTTTAGGAGGTGGGCTTGTTAGTCATACCTAGAGTTAATGGTAGAGTAATTATTTATTTTATAAATTTCACTAAAAGGCAAGAATGGCCGGGAAATCGGAGATCATTTTACATTAAATTTATATGCGAAACTGATCCCCCACTCTAAATTATTTTTTGTTGTTTCGCCAAGACTTTAAGGGTGTTTACACGTAATCGCCTAAAAAAGTAGAATCTTAATTTTTTTTTTTTTAAATTGGCGACTAGAAAGTCATTACTACTAGAAGTTCGAAAGTTGAGTATTTTTTAAAGTATTTTTTATAAAAGAACCAAATAGGATTAACTTTTTTAAGCACAAAAATATTTGTCTTATTTTTACAAAGATTTACAAGACTAGTTAGCTGCTGATGATGTTATATCAGCAATACTAGCAGCCATTGTTGACTTTCGCTCAAAAAATGGACACTATTTTTTCGGATAAGGTAATTTAAAATTACTACTACGGAAAGACAAAACAACATACAATTATAATTTTAATGCATAAAAAAAGATAAAAGATTAATTTATTTACTAGTTGGGTACGAAAAATGTAACATTTTTTATATTCATATTTTAAAATTTTTCAAATTCGTTCTAGAATGAAAATAAACAAAAATCGCTCTTGTTTATAACTGCTATTACTGTAGCTACTACAATGTTTTTCAAACTATAAATAGAAAACGCCTTTTTTTTCCGGATAGGGTCATGAAATATCAGGACTACTAAAAGAGAACACATATATACAATTATAATTTTAATGCATAAAAAAGTAAAATGATTGATTTACTTACTAATTGGGCGACGGAAATGTATTTTTCAAAAATGTTCGACCGACGGCGAGTTGAAGTCTTATTTTTTAAATTTAAAAAAAAATGAATGAGCCGAATTACTTCGTACACCGACAAACATTAAAAGTGATACTTTACCTGATTAGTCTCCAAATTTCAGGACGAAATTCCACATACAGCAATGGTACGAGACTTTTAAACGAAGGGGGGGGGGGGTTAAAAAAAATTGACGTAAATTGCCGAAAATAGCGTTAACATTTTTTTTGCCTTCATTTGCTCAAAACTCTTAAAAATATATAATGTATATTATTATTCATGAATGCACCTGAAAGGATATTCATTTCCTAACAAAATGATGGTATTTTGAGCACTTAAAGTGCTTTAGTTTTTAAGATATGACTATTTTAATAGAACTACCCTCAAATCTGCGATTATCCAAACAGTTTTCTGGTCGATGTGTACTGCTACTTGAACACGTGGTTCTTGCTAATTTTTCATTTTCTGCATTTAGAAGAAAAGGGGCTGAACTCCTTCTGGCAGAGTAATTCCAAATTTCTGTAATTTTAATACAGAAATTCACATCGTACCAAAAATTCATCTATATTAACCCTGGCAACCCTTTTGTAGGAATAAGACTCCTTAAGTGACATATGCCACTGCGTTTTCATCCTGTAAGTAAATTTTGTCTAATTTGTCTATAATTATATTCAATCCATTTGCTCCACTGATATCTGTTATTGCAAAATGTCAGACACATTCTCTTCATTTAGCAAAATAGGTGCGTGTTTTTTTAAGTCATTTCTTTTAAATGTGTTTCAACGTTTGATGAACAAGGTAATTTCTCATCACACGAAAGAAGGCAGCTTTTGCTACCAATATTAGTTTACTCGTTACATAAATCCAGTCATGGACACACGTCTATCTGTCCAAACTGCCATCTTTGTTTTCCCAGCCAATAACAAGCAAGAGAGATCACTTTACAAACTTATCAAAGGAATAGAAATCTTATATCTCAATATAAGGGAGATAACATAATAGACTATGGATCAAATTCAATGCAAATCTGAAATATTTGAATTTTCAAATGGAAGGTTGTGCCCATATTTTGCCGCTAAAAACCTTTAAAATACTCCAAAGAAACTAAATTTTTTAGAATAGTTATTAACTGATGTCTAATACCTATTAAAATTTCACAAAAATCTGAGGTATCTAAATTTTCATGAAAGGTTTCAACCCTTTGCATAAAGCTAAATTAAACTGAATATAGCCCACATTACCTACTCTTACGCCTCGGAGATTTGTTAAAAAAATTAATAAAGATTGGTTAATTAGTATAGGAGTGAATCCTCTACAAATATAAACATACTTAACTTTAAATAGAGATAACAGTGCACTATCATATATATTTTAGGTGTTAGATCAGTATTTGTTTCAATGGCCTATAACTCTAGAATCAAGCATTTCCTGACCTATATACACATAAAACAATCCCAAAGTTCTACCATCGATTTTCCAAACACCCTTTATCGCCAAAACCCTTCCTTTTTTTTTGTAAATAAATTCCCATCTTTATTTAGATGCTGTAATTCTTTAGTAATTGATATAGAGAGTTGTCTGTTGGGCTAATTGGCAATCAGTTGATGTTTAGTGAAAAACTTCCTTTTTTTTAAAGTTTTTTTTTTGGGGGGGGGGGGGGGAGGTTCCATTATATTCTTTTTATATTATCTCTGGAACAATTTTTGTTGTACACAAAAGGGTTTCCAGAATGTTATTTTAATATTATGTGTGGGGGTGGGTGGGTAATCATAACAGGTAAAAGACATCTAAAGAAAAAATAAAACATGCAGACTATGTAAAGAAAATGTACACATCAAATTTTATAAATTTTTTTTAATTATTTATTTATGATTAAAATAGAATTATTTACAACAAAAATGAATTCAAAAATAATACAAGAAATTGATTATCACTTAAGTTAAATACAACAAAATAAATATTCATAAAGAAACCAAAAAATAATTATTTCAATGACAAATCATGTGAGGATGGTGTGGAGGTGCATACCTTTCTATTTTATCTTTAAAAACATGATTGAAGCTGGGGATAAATATTTGAAACTGAGCAGAAATATGATTTCTTATGAAATATTTTTTAGCAGAAATTTCATTTGACACCAGTCAAGATCCAATCTGTTCTGGTCGTTTTTTTACATTTATTTAATTTGATACTTTCATTCTCAGAAAAGATGCATTTTTATGAAGAAAAAAAAAAAAAACCTTTCAGAAAGACAATTTTTTGTGGGTGGGTGTAGGGGAGACTTAATCAGAATAAGATTTGATGAAATAAATTATCTGTAGTTAGAAGTATCATAGTGCAGTGTCATTGTGCGATATACATGGTGTTAGAACGCCATGGTGGTATACCAAAATAATTGAGTTTCAAATCAATGACTCCCAGGAAACAAAGCGGTTTACAACACTTCATTTAGAAAAACAAAGGATGTAAAAAAATAAAAATAAGATAAGAAAAAACTATTTCAGACAAAAAAAACAAAAAGCATTAGTTTAGGTAATCATGGAAAATACATGTATAGAACAAGATCAATTGTAGAATTTTATACATAATAGCTTTCCCCTCTCCACAAGATTTACAAAAGATCTAAGTATAGAAAAAAAAAAGATTTCTATTTGAAAAATATTATTTTAAAAGTAATTTGGAAATGACAAAATATAACAAAAACCAAAAACAGAACATGAACTACATAATGAATAAAAAAAAAAAAAGAATTTCGCTTTGAAATGGGACTTTGTTGGCTGCAAGAATCATCTGCTCGTAACAGTAATTCCCAAGATGAACACACGTTGACTTAAAAGAGCAACGTTTTCTTTGTCATTCTGTGGAAAGATTTCCCGCAGACCGACTTGTATGTTGAGACAACGAATGAAAGTTTTAAAAAATTACAAAATGTCCACTCTTTTTATAAGTGTTTCATATTCATTCAATTGCTATCAAGAAATACTTTTATAAAGAGCAAAGGACCATTATTTATTTAAATCATAATAACATCTATAATTTACATGTTTTATATTTTCCATGAGACTATTTTTTTTTCGTTTGTGAATGTGAAGAAATTCATCATTTTTTTGCCAAATATTTAGTTAACAGTATTTTTCAAATTTCAAATTAATTAAATTAAAATAGGTTGTGGTAGGTAACAATTTTACTATAGAATTTTTTCACCTTTTTTAAATGCAGATTTATAGAATTAACTATTAAAACTCAAGATATTTGCCAACAATTACGCAGAGATTTGATGTATGTAACCAAAACATCACATTTCTCAGATTTTCTTTTCTTTCTGAAACACTGAATTGGTTTATTTACAGATTTCATTCAAAACATACACCTGTGTGTGTGTGTGTGTGTGTGTGTGTGTGTGTGTGTGTGAGAGCGATAAGAAATAGCACTTCACAGAATAAATGAGATTTTTTATTTCCATACTGATGTTATTTACTAAAAAAAAAAACTGACTAAATGGCTTAGTCCCAAGGTCAAAATTGAAGTGTGGTCACCTAGTGAGGATGAAATGCATTTTATGCTAGATTGCTAACCATTCTTTTCAGGCAAAACACCTATGAATCTAACAGGTAGAATTAATCAAATTTTAAAGCCTTATTTTCAGAGTTACTTACCATGAATAGAAAACAAACGTTACCTCCCTTTTCCCTAAGCTTCATGTAGATTTCACTAAATATTCATTATCCGTTCTTAAAATTAACAAGTCAAAGGATTCTTCCTAGAATCCAAGAAAGAATTGAATTAATCTTATAAATTATTTAACATTCTCTTTAACAGCAAACACTATATTTCCTGCATCTATGAATTTATTCGAAGATTAGGGAGAAGAACGAAATATGACTAAATTGAAGTCTTTACAAAAATTAATAGAGCTTCCACCTAGGAGCTCCACATTAACCAACTTTAATGGCATCAAATGATCTGTTAGGTTCAAGATCTACTTAAAGCAAGGGATAAAGAATTCATCTCCTTTAGATTTCCATTTAAATTGTCACAAAATTTTGTCTGTTTTATCCTAAGACCACCCAAACAATGTCGAAGGGTACAGTGGTTGAAATGCGATAAAAACCAAATTGAATAAATAATAATAGCAATAACAATGCCTAATTAAAGAAAAAAGTAATCTGGCAAATACTAGGATGGAATTGGTTATAGAAAAAAAAACAAAAAAACTTTAAATAGATCTTTATCTGAAAAGTAGACAGTGAAGTGGAGAGTGAGAGAGCGGAACAAAAGGAAGTGGAGAGTGAGAGAGCGCAACAAAA
>OY744523.1:107354444-107491944 GCA_963556195.1 Sepiola atlantica | reverse complement strand
TCTCTTTTTGACTAACATACACCCTAAAATGATACTAGCACCATTAAGAATCACATAACTCATAGCAGTAACAAATGAAATTCCTCCGAAATACGCAAAACTCTAATCAACAATACTAGCATATTCTACAACAAAAAAACAAAAAACAAAGAAACACTTAAAATCCTGGAAGCCATTAAAATTAAAACCCAGCATTAATAAAATATGATTTCATACTATATTAAATATTTTCAATAACTAACCCTACTACCCCCCCCCCTTAGACCTTAATGAACTATACCTAAAATATCTTACCAAATTAAATATAAAAAGGAAAGAAAAGGAAAAAATTGTTGTGCTAATATGAGGAAACACATTTCCAAATAAAAACTATTGTTTATACTTACGTATCAGACAGAAATAAGTATCCTCACCAAAAAATCATCTAGTAGAATTTTAATTAAAAATAAAAATCAGTTTTGTCGTATTTTGCCGACCACCATTCATTTATTACTTAGTAGATGACAGACTGAGTTATGTCCCCCTGATTTACGTGTTTTTCGCCGTTTTCAATGGTGGATTCGTAAAATATGATAGAACTGATTTTTATTTTAATTAAAATTCTACTTGATAATTATTGGTGTAAGTACCTATATTTGCCTGATACATAAGTATATCAAAGAGTTTTCCGTTTAATTTATTTGAAACTGCGATTTTCACCTGTGTAACTGCGTTTTTCATATGTGCTCTTATCTGTATAAGCACCAAAGTAACACTTCAAATTGTAATATAATGTCCACTATAAATATGATCAACAACGATTGGTGGAAAAATACACAAAACTAGGGGTTTTTCTTTATCAGCTAGACCCAAACATACAAAACTTTGTACAGCAACAGGAAAAAAAAAAATCACAAAACAGATCAAAAGACAAAGTTCTGTGATCTTTAACCTGACTTGTATTAATATATGTGTGAACACAACAGAAAACTTACTATAACCTTCTTTTTCATAGTTAAAATAAAAATGAGGAGGAAGGTTCAGTTTTTGTACATCCACATATGTTACGAATTCAAAAAAAAAAAAAAAAAGGAAATTTGGATAAAAACACTACATTAGGAGAGGAGCAACACCCAAAATATATTCGCAATTGAAGCCATTGATAGAATTTTTAATCTTTTTACCTAATTCATCAACTTTCTTTAACAAATTTTCTGGTATACCAAGTTATTCTAGGTTATAAACCTCTTTTAATGTTATATGTAAAACTAAAAAAAGCAGTGACTCCTGCTTTAATCAAGGAGAAATCCTGCCAATCATCTGAATGAGGGTCAACAACTTCAGAAGTCTCCACTGCAAGAGTTTTTGTAAATCTTTATGGCTCAAATGATAGAACCAGGTTCAATTACAGACCTGACCAAATTGTTAGTCGAAAATATGATTCCAGAAGTAGCATCTCAAATCAATGATTTTCCTCCTTTAAAAAGGGAAATGGTAATTCCATTTTCAATCACCAAGTTGGAGACCTACAGGTTCGATTTGGAAAGAAAACCCAGCTATATAGCCAGATCTCTTCTGATACCATTTATTGGTACATGAGTTGGAAAGAACTATCACAACAGGAGAATCAATGCAGAGCAAACTTGTCAACAGTCCACATCTGCATTGCTTACATTATTTGAGTTCAAGACGAATAGCGATTCCCACTAGAGTGCATTCATCTAGAAGGGTACCATTATGTTAAATAAGCTAAACTTTTAAATCTAAGTTTCATAAACCATATATCAGGAGAAAAAAATATAAAAAATAATTTATGCAAAAGTTGTATCTAAAGAATTAATTCTGGTTGTAATTTACCTCATCAATGATTCGTTTTTGTTTACTAAAAATAAAACATACTTTTTTTTCCACAAACAAAAAAGAAAAAATATATTTTTCATAATTCTTTACATGAAAAATAGAATCTTTTTTCAACAAATTTTTTATACAAAATTAAAACCATTTGATTAAAAAAAAAGAAAAAGAGATTAAATATTTCTAATTTGATTAAAAATAATTCTGGATGTGTTGTGAGAATCCCCCCCCCCCCCCCAGAAAATTGACATATCTACTTCAGTGAAAAGTGAGCTTTCTATTTTTGCAATATTTTTAAATGCATTCTATTTCCATTTATGTAAATGACTTGAAACATGGAATAAATCTAAATTAATAATTAAGCTAACAAAAAAAAATCTCTAATTTTCAAAAAAGATATTAACATTTTCAATCAATGAACAGAAAAATGAAATTAGTCCAAAAAATATGAAGCATTTAAAATGAAATAATAAAACAATCTGCTAAAAATCACAATTTGTAAGAAGATGGTGTAGAGTGTCAGTAACTAGTCTGCACTAATGACTGAATTTGATACCACTCTCTTCTGTTGCAGCTATGTCATCGGTGGTTTGGTCATGCTGTTAGTTATCCATCAGGAGAATTGATGAGACATTCTCCACCCAGCTCCCACACCCCAATTGGCGCAAAGATGTTAGTAGACAGCTGAAAACCTGGGCAACTATCATGAGGGAGGACCTCGACAAAATCTCCGGCCTGCTAATTGTTGGTCTTTGTCAATGGAATAGAGACTGGCTTGCAATCTGAGAAGAACTCAAGCAGGACAGTCATGCATGGGCTGCTATCGTCAAAGATGGTGTGTGAGCAAAGGAGGAAGCTAGCTCACCCCACCCAGAGGGAATGTCAGAACAAGAAAATCATGGCTTTGTGTATAACATGGCAATCTTCAGAAAATTGTCGACGTATGCTGATTGAGGAATTTCATAAACAATATCTCAGCTTTACGGGAAATATATGTAGAGCAGAAAATACAGCATTGGCAAAGATAATGGTTGCCAATGCCACAAGATCATATTACAGAGATCAATAGCCGTCCAACACATGCGAGCATGTAAAACAGACGTTAATGGTTGTAAAAATTCTAGCAGTTCATATGGAACAAACAAAAAGTCACACCTAAACCAGGAAAGAGTCTAAAGCTGGTGTTCAGTGAGGCAAGCCAGTCTCCATGATGGTAAAGACAATTGTTAGAGAAAAATTTAGAAAGTGATGAGCTACATTGAAGAAATAACAAGGAAAGGATTTAAGAGATTCTATAAGAAAGATGAAGATAAACATTCTTAGTATACAAATATAATTTTTTTTTTTTTTAAATTTTGTAGTTAAGAGATAAAACAAATAATCTCACTTCATGAAATAACTTTATCATATGGAGAGGAGATGGAGTCTTTTGAACCATGATAATTATTCTAACCAAATGTCATATTAACAGAGCTGCCAGACAAGATATTTTGACTTTCTTATTGCATACAAAACAAATATAAATATTAATTGTATCTTTAACTTAGCAAGACACTTGAGCCATAAAAAACAATGATCTGTGTGTGTATATATATATATATAATAAAATTTTCAGACAAAACATCGTCTGTCAGAGGCAATTCAAGTTCAAGCATAACTTTTTAATAACCTTTTTTTAAAAGTATGTTATAATTTTAAACAGTTTTATTCAATTAATGTAATGACCAAACAATACTGTAAGCAATTCAACTTCACAACAATCCGATTTAAAAAAAAAAATAAGGGAGAAACAAGACCTGTTTTAAAAATATATATATTATTATATACCATATCTATTTCGTAGTTAAAAAAAAAACGGCACTTCTTTGAATCAGAAATCAATTTTGAAGAGTTACATTCACTCCTAACTCAATTAACCGAAAGTAAAAATCCTTTTTACCATAATTTTAAATGATAACTTTTCGTTTTATAAAGTTTAAGATTATACAAAAAAAAAAAAAAAAAAAAAAAAAAAAAAAAATCACTGTTGACTATTCGTTTTATAAAATTTTACATAAAACATTGTTCACTTTATTTTTAGATAAAAACTTCTAATTCTAAGTTACTTCCAGTTGATTGTCTGCCCGTTTTCAAAATTAAAAACAAATTCTGATTCAAAGCTAAACTAAAGTGCAAAAAAAACTTGAAAGTATTTATGGGATTTATATTTCAACATTTTGTAAGACGTCCGATCGATTTTATTTAAAAACCGATTTTTTAATGCCATAACATTTTTTTTAATCACATTCATTTATTGAATTATATTTCTAAAAGTGTAAATATTTTCTGACAAAAATTATACAAGAGAAAAAAAAAAGCAAGGTTGGGCTGTCAATTAGTGAAAAAAAAATATAAAAGTAAAAAAATCCCCCGAACAATGTTGAGTAGATACAGCTAGTAGATATAAAATTAAGAGAAAAAGTAAGGCAGATCTAAGGAATCTAAAACAATATATACACAAATACTTGATTGCGGATCAGTGTTTCAGAGTCAATAAATGAATAAAAACATCCAAACATTTTTTGTTTAATTACATAACACCTGTTAAAAATTGAACTTTTTTTTCTTCAATTTTTTCTTTTTAATGTAAAATCTGAAAATATGGTGCTTAACTGATTAATTCTAAATAATATATATATATAAAATAAAATTTAGAATAGAGGGGGGGGGGCATTGTTGTACACGTCCACCAAATAACCATTCATTTACTCAAAGTAAAATTAGGTCAATTATTATTATTATTATTTTTTTGAAACATCTGATAATGGTTCTAAAGACATAGTTAAAAAATAGTTTCTTATAAGAGGAGAAAAATACATTATTTTTTTTTTCCTTCCTTTTCATTCGAAAGGAACATAAAAATTTCAGCCACGTTTATTGTCAAACTCTCGGCATCTCATAGTTTTCATTGATGATGCTCTTCTATTTCAGATGACTATTATAGAGATTATTAATGCTAATCCTCCCAAGGATTGAACTCATCTTCTTTGGCTAAGAATATATTGTTGAATTACTCTGCCCACACTTTTTTTATAAAAAAGTTTCTGATAATTTGTTCACAGGAGCACAAGTAATGGTGTTCCTTGACGTAGCAATCTTCGGTAACTATTCCAAATACAATTCTAACTTTATGTCATACAGATGTTTTATTGTGTCAAATAGTAATTATTCAAGTTTTAGTGAAAACAAAAATGTAGTTTGAATTTTTTTACAATTTTTTACACTGAATGGAATGGTTTTTAACAAGTGGACCACCATATTTAACAAGAAACTGACAAGGACAATAATTTGATCCGACTAAATCAAGAGTTTGAGTCATTTAGTCAGAGTTATTGTCATTGATAATTGTGAAAAATGACGTCCAACTCATGAAAAGCATGTTTCATTTGAAAAACATCAATACAAAACTAAAAAAAACAACTTGTTCGTTTTCATTAAAAATTGAAATATTACTTTTCTGCATAATAAGTCTGCATGACATAAAATTAGAGAATGACCTCAGAGGAAGATTAAATCTGGACAGTATTGGAAAATGTGTGCAGAACAGGAGACTTCGATTATATGGCCACATTGAAAGAATGGATGAGAGTTCTTGGGTTTGTAGATGTAGAACAGTTGAGGTAGCAGGTTTAGTTCACAGAGGAAGGCCAAGGAAAATATGGGAGGAAGTGATAAAAATCAACTAAAGAGATTGAGATAAATAAAGACCTGGCCAGAGATAGGGTAGTTTTGAAGTCAATTTCTTAAAGCCGTCCAACACATCCCAGCATGTAAAACGGACGTTAAACCGAATATGATGATGATGATATTGACTGTAGTTACCAAGGATTGTTATCTCAAGAATCACCTAATTTATTTGCCTCTGGAATCTATGGACAACTTAAATATTTTGTATAAGTTGGATTATTTCGGCTACTATTCTCATCTTTGTTGTTATATTTACATGTTTCGGCTGATGTAACCTCAAACCTTCTTCAGGTGCATCTTTTCACTTGGGAACCTAATTGTGCATCCTCGTAACTCTCGCTTCCCTTATTTTGTCATTTAGTCCTCACATTCCATGAGTGATGTTTCTGACAAAAGGGGGAAGAATTGCCGTTTTCTGGGTTGGAATCTATTCATATAACATTTATTGTTAGCTAGTTTTTGATCTTGAAGGGTTTTTTTTTTTTTTTTAAATTTTTTTTTAAGTTCCTTACATCAAGTGGCTTCATGCATTGTCTGGAGCGATTTTCATATAAAAAAGAATCGTTAGGTCAAACTCTGGAACCTATGTGGAATTTTCAACTGAGCCCTTTATTTAATCCATGTGGGCAGACTATTCTCATTCCATCAGCCATGGCAGAGTAGAAGTGCTAATGTTTATGTTATTCTGAGATATTATTGCCTGTAGTAAAGATTGAACCTTGAATGTCCAGAAGACTGCCACTTAGAACTGATGGTTAACCAACACTGTAACCTGTTAAACGAATGTGTTCATGTGGACAATTCTAGTATGAATTTTGTGAGTCTTAAACCTAATCTTGTCTAGACGTGCAGTATTACTACTTAGATTACCGGTGTTCTAATCTACTATCTATAATTAGATGTAGTAAAGAAAACACAAGAATTGAAATCCTACACTGCCGGATCGAATTTACTATCTCCAAATAAGCAAGTAAGGATGTTTTAACTCTTGATACAGTTCAAAAGTAACCAATTACATGTTTTGGACACATCTAGGCTATCTTATGTGCCGCACAGCATTTTAGCCAATGTACTCTCCAGCCTTCTGAAGGTGCTATTTGCTGTAGTTTAAAACTTTCAGAGAATTTTGAACTGAATCCTTTATTTAATCTGCTGGGGTAGACTGCTCCCATTTTGCGTTTCATAAAATTAAAAAGAATTTTTTTTTTTTTTAATTCAGATATCTCATAGGTTAACCGTTTTTTTTTTTTTCAAGTTTCACAAAAGACACCTGAAGAAAGCCGCAGAGAACAAAGCTGAAACATTGTAACCATAAAAACTAAAATGAGGATAACTGTCAGAAACATGGAAATAACAATATCTCATCTCAAAAAAACAAATAAAAAGGTCTAATGTGAAAGATTTTATACCAAATCATTTAAACAATTATAGAATTAATTTTTTTTGCACTGACTTCTGAAAAGAACCCCCCACCGACCCCCTCTTTTTTTTTTTTTTTTAAATCCAAAGTTTTACTTTTTTAATGAATATCAAAAACACCAAAATACTAATTGATGAATTTAAATTTAAATTAAAAAAATGTTTTTAAATCAAAAAAGATTTAAAATCTGCAATAATCATTCTTTTATAACAAAAGTTATGTACTACCAAAAACTTCAGAAAAGCATTTTAAATTACAGGGTGCACCAACTCACCCCCAGATGCCACCTATTAATTGAGCAATTGCCTTAATATTTCAGGCTTTTAAAGAAAACTCATTGCGACGAAGATTAAAGTAGAATACTTCATTAAAAAAAAAAAGAAAAAAAAAAAAACTGCCTTAGACAGTTCAAGAAAAGACAAAATCAATAGTGCATGTCGTATCTAGGTGGGCTTGCAACACAGAGGTAGCATATCATTGAACAATGATAAAACAAAGACTGTTGGACAGTCATGATTGAAACTTGGAGAACAAACCAGGCATAGACTGAAGTTTATTCGTACCAAATATGGTTGGATTGCAGAAAGGATTGTGTATTTTATTAATGATTCGATGGGTAGCATTATTTTGGGTCACCCCGTTTTTAGTGTGTCACCTATACATTTTTTTGATTTTTCATTTTTTTTGAAGGATAAATGCCTTTACTAAAAAAAAAAAGGAGGGGGGAGGTGTGCTCAGAATAACTAAATAAATTATTTAAAGATTTTCATATTGAACACACAAGAGATTTGACGATTACTTTGTCATAGTGGTACAGTAACCATGTTGTTATATAACGCCAAAGTCAGCTCTTTCCGAGCGCAATACCTACTATAGACCTCTATAGCCCAAAGGAGGGAGCTATGCATTCAGACCTTTTAGCAAAACGGTAGGAATGCATGCAGCAGCTGCCGACAGGACTTGAAACCAGCCCGCCAATTTCACAGTGAGTCGATAAGCATTACTCCCCAAGTAAGTGATAAATTTGCTAAAGATTCATTTTCAAATATTTGGGTTAGAAAAATGTTTTGGCAAAGTTTGAACTTTTAGTATAAAACATCTGAAGGTCACCAACAAAAACTAGTTCAGTATTTATTAGTTCAGTATTCATTAATAAATAAAAAATAACAATCGTTTGTCTCTTAAGGTAGGAAACATTTTTCAAGTCAAAATTGAATATCCCATTAATTATCTTGAGATAAGAAATCACTTGTTTCAGCGTCTTTTAGTATAGAGAGATTCATCTCTAGTAAATAGTATATGAAAATATTAACATCTACTTTTTATTCATAAAATTTGGCAGAACATAAGAAAATTTCATCTATCTATCCAACTGCAGAAAAATTTATCAATCTGACACTGACAGATTTTATTTTATTTTTAAAAAATTTTTTTTTTTATTTACTATGAATATTTCCCTAACCAATAAAAAATATGTGTCCAACATTAAATGTGATTTCTGGAAAACAAACCGATGGTAACACCAGATAATTCTGTATTTCTTCTGACCTTTTGTCTTTTTTCAAACTCATTTTTCAAACTTGTTAAAAGTCTGTGAATGTAAAAAAGTTCTTCACATTAGAGATTCCCTTTTTGAGACCTTTTGCAGGAAGTTCCATCCCAATAACAATTTTTTCAGGCTTTTCTGGCACTTGTGGAATATTCAACGATTCCCTCAGTTCCTCAGGACTCATGGCACCTGGCAGATCCTGGCAAGAAATTTTAAAACAATCATGTGTTTTTTTTTTTTAATTGAGCAAAACAAAAACTAAAAAAATTTATTAAAAATTAAAAACAAAAAAATTAAAGACAAGAAATGTTGATGGTAGTTAAATGAAACATTCAAAGATCCAAATATTTTATGAAAATAAATGTATTGATATGTTTTTTGGCAAAGGCATAGGATTTTGCATCAATCTGGTGTGTAACAGTGAATAGAAGGTGGCACCCACCTCAATGAAAACGTTAGTAATATTTTTAATAATTGAGCGATTGTTTTGATATTTCAGGTTTATAAAAAAATAAATAAATAAATTAAAAAAAATTTAAAAAATCATGGTGACTGTGCAACCTACTTCAACAGAATATTTCAATATCATCAATATCCAGATAACCCCCCCCTCCCCCCCAAAAAAAACTAATGTCCAAGTGGGCCAACAAATTCAGGGCCAATCTTAAATTTGAAAGCTAAGGTCAAGAAAGGGGTGTGTCAGAGTTATTGACAACTTTACACATTATAATCTAGGTTTGCTTGCAACGCTTAGTAATTGGAGTAAATCACTGAACAGCGATAAGACAGAGACTGTTAGACATTCATGACTGAAATTTAGTGGGCAAGTCAGATGTAGACTGAAGTTTGTACCAAATATGGTTTGATTGCAGAAAAGATTGTGAATTTTATTAAACAATTCAATCAGTGGTATTTTTTGGTCACTTCCCTTTCTTTTTTTTAGAAGGAATCGAGGCGGGGAAGGTCAGCCAATAGTTAAGGTTATCAGAAGATTTTTTTCTAAAATATATTTCTTTTTCTTTTGTTATTGTATTTGATGGATTCCTCCACAAACACACTTTAAAAAAGTTTAAAAATAAGCCAAAATTCGCGATTTCTGTAAGGTCCGGGCATGTCGCGATTTTTGATTTAGATATTTTTTTTAGAAATAGGTTTAAAGTTCTTTTTACACCTTGAATTTCAAAAATATATCAAATATCTCAAGATTTAAAAATTGGCTAAAATCTGCGATTTCTGTAATGTCTAGTCATGTCGCAATTTTCAATCTTTCAGAATTTTTATTTTTTTTCATTTTTTCACATCAGAATGATGGAGAATCAGTTGGAAACAGATTTAAAGTACTTTTTACACTTTGAATTTCAAAAATATATTAAATACCTCGAGATTTAAAAATTGGCTAAAATTCGCGATTTCTGTAATGTCCGGACAAGTCGCGATTTTCAATATTTCGAAAAAAAAATTTCTTTTCGTTTTTTCATGTTAGTATGATGGAAAATCGACTAAAAACAGGTTTAAAGTACTTTTTACACCTTGAATTTCAAAAAAATATCAAATATCTCAAGATTTTAAAATTGGCTAAAATTCACGATTCTGTTTTTGAAATTTTTTCTCGCTTTCTTTCATGTCAGTATGATAGAAAAATCGACTGAAAATAGGTTTCAAGTACTTTTGACACCTTGAATTTCAAAAACAATATTAAATACTTCGAGATTTTAAAATTGGCTAAAATTTGTGATTTCTGTAATGAGCTGGTAGACCGGGGTTCAATCCTTGGTCATAACAAAGACTAATAAAAATAATTAAAAGTAAAAAAAAAATTTTTTTTTAAATGGTACCTGATGCTTCCTTCCTAAACACTCAGCATTATAAAGGTGATGATCAAAGGTAAGTAGAGTAATCCAAGGAAAGGAGTTGTGCCTTCCCCTCCCACGGTGTAGTAGCCAATGACAAGATAGCCCTCGGAACACCCTTGACTACAGTCAACCGATCTAAGTTTCTAGTAATGCTTAGTTGTTTAGACACATGGTAGATGTATAACTAGTGGGTTAGGGGATGTTTGATGAATTATTCAAGTGAAACCGTATGGTCCAGCAAAACGGTTAATCTGGCAAGTTAGCTGGAAAAAAAAAACAATTAAAAAGGGATAACACCAAACCAAAATGGCTGGTGAAAAAGGAGCGAGAATTTTTGTTTTGTTTTCCTTACCTGTTTACTGGCAATGATTAACCAGGGAATGGTTTCCAAGTGTTTGTTGGCTTCCACTAAAGACAATAATTCTACTTTCGCAACATTAACCGTATCTAAACTAGAAGAGTCAATGATGTAAACTAAGACTTGTGTTCCATCAATGTAATGGTCCCAATGTTGTCTCAGCTTCAAAGCACCTCCAACTAAAAGAAACAAAACAAAAACAAAACTTGTTTACAAGAATATTGGAAAGAATAGAATATATAGATTTTTTATTAAATATAAATAAAAAGGGAAAATTATTCTTGACACTAGAAAAAACAAGTAAAGCATGAGTTGTCTGCCCTTGCGATCACTATGACTTGAATAATGTAAACTACTATGTATTACTACTTTGTTGGAGTTGAGTAAAAAAAACACTAAAAAAAACCTGATGAGTTTGTGATAAAAGTGCAAGTTTTTGTCAATTAGGCAGGCATTTTTTTTAGTCCTCCAAAATAGTTAGAGTTTTCCTGAGTCACTATTACTTGTGCCATATAAATAATTATTAATTATTAATGTGAAATGTATGTTTAAAGGATAAATATCAGACAGAATGTATATATATATATATATAGAGAGAGAGAGAGATAAGTAAATATTAATTATTACTACCTACAAAACAGGAATAAAGGTAATAAGCAAAGAACAAACTATATAGTATATATAATATACATACAATTAGAAGTAATGATGGGAGAAAGAAAGGCCCAAAAGCAGGGTGAGTAAAGGATAGTTTTAGGGTAAAATGAAGTATGGTTAGCAGTAGCCCAAATATTGGGTGAGTGATTATAGATGGTAGGTGATGGCAGTATTTTGGTTGTGAGTAGGTATGTAAAGAAAGAAAGGGGATGCTAACTAGAAATTTTTTTTTTGGGGGGGGGGTCAGTAAGAAGGGATGTAGGATGGTGGAAAATGTTCTTGGAAAAGTATTAGGAAAGTTTAGGTGGTGATGAGGGAAGAAAGAAATGTTTGAGGAGAGTGAAAAATAATGTTCTATATTGTTTGTTCTTTTGCTTATTACCCTCATTCCTTTTTATACCTATACACAACTATTAATCCTACCTTTTGATGAATTTTGAACAAATTATAATAAAGGAAATTATTTTTTTTTTTTAGATATTTGGGGAAAAAATACATTTTGGGGCATTTTAGCTCTGTGGAGGACAAACCAGAACCCCCTTCCCCCAAGAAAAAAGATTTCTCAGTAAGTTTTCTCTATTCTTAGTCATATAATAAAAAAACACATTTAATCATTGTTCAATCTATTTTTGCTATCAGATAAACAATTAAATTTCTTTTTACATAGCTATTAGCCTATTCATTTTTTACAATTACTTCATTATCATAGTGGTAGGTAGATATTTTTCATTTATAACAACATATTTAAAATGCTGTGCTACTTTTAATGTCGTACGAGGCTATGATTATAAATAGCTGCGCACTGAGTAAGTAATTTCTTCTTTCCAGTTCTACGTAAAACCAATTTCACTACATATAATCCATGTTTACTTGCAGATTTTCTTTTTCAAGTCTTTCCATTTCCGAATTTATATTTTCTATAAAAAAATTATTTAGATCCTTTGTTTAAAAGGATTGGATATTTGTTTAATTATACTTAAATTAGTCTTTTTTCCTAAAATTTGTATTTTTGGGGGTTCAGTGGATGTAATACTCAGTGTCGTTAAATGAATTTTTTACAAACCACTAGACAGAAAGAAAAAAAACAAAGACACCAAATTTGGACTGAAACCTCCTAGATTCTAATGTTTGGTAGTCTATATCGAAAATATTACAAATATACATACTTCGTTTTTATTTTTATTTGATTGTTTTTTTAATTTTAATGTTATTCAAATTTGGGGATCGGGGCAGGCTACCAGACATTCATTCGCTATTTCAGAGACTCCAACCGAGAGATCTTTTTAAGATCCTAACCGTCCCTTTAAGCGCAATTGTTTGTATCTCTCTTGCACTTGGTTCACTGGGTACATTCGCCAGGTAATTTTTGAAATTCTTTTTTAGGAGTCCGGCTGATCCTATAATCCTAATGATGGAGATCTCTCTAAGATTCCAGTTTCTTTTCATGTCGTGTGTGTGTGTGTGTGTGTGTGTGTGTGTGTGTGTGTGTGTTCCAAAATTGAGTGCAAAATTTATTGCTTATTGGGAGAAAGAATGGAGGGTTTTTGTTGTATTTTTTTTATAGGAGTCCATTTCATCTCAGTCAATGTGGATGCCACCTTAGTTATATGTTTGCAGTTGAGGTGACATTATTCCAATCAATGTTATTAACTGCTGTTTTAGGAATGTCGAGATTTTTTGCAAACAAGCATATTTACATAGACTGTTTATATTAAAGTGACATTTTATAGAAATTAACCTTTCGGTAAAACATTTTAAGTTGATACTAATAATGATAGCAAATGCATTTCCCACTTTGTTAGTTTGATATGAAATTGGTTACCATTTTGTAGTTACCATTCTTGGATTACATTCGTACTTACTCTCCCACTGATATGTATACCCAAGAAAATTCTTACTAGTATCTTTTTTGTATACTCGTCTGCTTTAGTTCCTATGGTAATAAAAAAAAAAACAAAAAAACTTTCCTTTCTCCGTTTGCCTAAGATCAGGCAAAATTTCCATGCGTTTCTTTCCAATAACTTCCCATTTGTGGAACACATTACAACGAGACTACTTCTCTGCAGACTACAAATTACCATCTTCATATTCAATGTCAACAAATACTTGCCATAAAACGTCCTCATAAGTAATCAAACTGTGTTCATTCCATTAATCAGTTTCAATCCTCTCATAATATTCTTCATTAAACCGACTATCCATCCATTTCTTTAACCTTTATCCTCGAGTGGCTTGTCCTTGATAAGTGGTGATTCATTGATAAAATAAATTTATCTTCTATACATATAGTTATTTTAACTTTGTATGACCATAAGTTTCCTATTTTTTTTTTAATAAATATTGTTAAATAAAAATGGGTATGTTGCTAGTATATATCTGATAATTTCGGTTCCCAGGCCGGCGTTCACACGGGGTCAGCGAGTATGTACTCGAATGTTATCTCAACCTGGTAGCCAAAAGTGGATGTGATGTCACATGGCTCAAAGAGGAGGGGGGGGGGGGAGTAGGCAGTGTTTTGGAAATTTGAGGCAGACACCACGAGTAGAGATGATTTAAGATGGACGATAAACTAAGAGGTCATGGGGTCCCAAATATCCATAGCTCGGAATGCCATCGTTCGCTGATGACAAAAAAGAAGGCAATGCTAACATCTCAATAAAGGGTCCTTTCTTCAAATCTGATGATTTTTAGTTTCTTTGTGCTGTTGCAAAACATTAATTTCAGGTGCCCTGATCATGGGAGGAGTAGGAAACACAAGGTAGGATTTAATTGTGCTGTTATGGTTTGTGATTGCATGGATAACAACCCATGTATTTTATTTGGTTGTGACTTGTGAGCCATTAGACCTCCCCTGAAAGGGGAGGTAATGCAACAATCTCTAAAACAATACATTTTTTAATTAGCCTCTCCACTCCCATCCGCAAAAATAAATAATTATAGAAAAATAATTTTAGGAGGCACAGATTTTCGAAATACAAAATCTAATTGTGGTAGATGAAAGATCTGTTTACAGAGTAGAAGATATTTGACATAAATTACCTGATAAGTAAATTGAACCCTAACCCTGACTTGGACAAGAAGTCTCCTTCTTCCCACCAACTTTAGAAGGTTGTGGGAAAGAGGTGTATGAGTGAATGGAGTAATATAGGAATTCCAGTCAAAGGTATTTTGGCAATTAGATACATCAGTGAAAAGCAATATTAGAAAGATTGGGTTGGGGGCCAAATTAGTTGAACTGTACTGTCAAGGTATTATGTTACTTGAAATTAAAACGTTTGGCAAAATGATCTGCTTTCAACAAAAATAAATAAAATATTATGGCTATTTTGTATTGCTGGTACGATTTTCCTCTAGTTATACAATTTCATAAATTAAAAAATATTGATACTTTATGGTTTTAGAATAGTTTTTTTCACAAGGTCAAAATGATTTAACTTTGAAATGCATATAAATGGAGTTATCTTATCTTGGCTTTTATTACCAAGAAGTCAAAGTGATTGTTCAGACACTTAATTATGAACAATAGTCCTTCTTTTAAAGTGAGAAACAAAAAAAAAAGTCATAAATAAAAGAAATTAAATATTAATTTGCTTGATTTATTTTTTTTACTAAGAAACTAATTATTTGTCCACATGTTTTCAGGATTAGACTGATAGTCCTAAATATCAGTCAATGCCATTGGTGAGGGTTGCAAGAAAAGTTGTTGCATTCACATGAACAGTATGGGAGATAGACCAGAATGCATTGTGATCAACCACTGGAGTAAAAATAATTCTGTGTGTGCGTCAGACTAAAAGTTAGAAACTACACAAGGTACACTTACAAACCTCACATTATTGGATTCAGGATGACCCCGACCTGATTATGGTAAAGAAAAGAATACTGTAATATTCATTCCCATTGGGGTCACTAGGGAAATAGTTGGGGGAGAGGGGGTAATCAGAGGGAGATGTAGAAAAACAGGGGTAGTCACACACAGACAGCCAGAGAGTTTTGAAGAGGTTACACGCTTATTTATTTATATTTTTTTTTAACTATTGGTAACCATGCTCCCAGGCAACACTGGGTAGCCCTGCTAGCTTTAAATATTTCAATGCAATACAGATACAAATAGAAAATTAAGCTAGTCTATTGCCAATATCCTTCTTAGATTAAAAACACATTTTTGTTTAAATAAAAAAAACTTTAAAAAATAAAAATATTTAATCACAAACCATATTAGAGTGAGTGGTTGAGGGTAGTTTTATTATTATTATTATTTTATTTGTTTGTTTATTTTTTTTTTTTTTTTAGACTAACATTTTTACATACCTTCCCAAAAATTCAAAGCCTTATTTCCAATTGAGGTTGTAACAACAGCAAATCCTTGAGTTGGGTTATATTCTGCCTGAACCTGTCTACCACACAGCGCTAAAACGAATGTACTTTTACCAGCTTTGTCGAGCCCAAGAACAAGGACACGCTTCTTGTCAGCACTATCGATTCGTAAACTCTGTAAAAGAAAAAAAGTATTCATAATAATAATTAGTGTTGGGACGATTAATCAGAATCGGGAATCAGAAAAATCGGAACTTTTTTGGGTATCAGAATCGGAAATATTTGAACCTAATTTCCGATTCAAACAACGATTCTTTTAATATTTTTTTTTTTAACTTAATATTCCACTGCTGGTACTAATGATAAATATTTAATGTTTTTATACTATCAATAAAACTGAAATCTATAGATCATAATATTAAAATACGATGAAAGTAAGATTTTAAAAAAATAAAAATAAAAAAAAATTTGCATAAATTCGCTAGGTAACTTTTAAAAGAACGCAGTTAATTTACAAGGTTCCGAAAAATGTTTAAAAATTAGATAAAACAGTTTTGTCAAGAAAAATACTGTCAAACATCATTGATAATTAAATTAAAAATAATAATATAAAAAGTGTTTTATTTTTTTTTTTTTTTTTTTTTTTTTTTTATTTTAATTCATTTATTTTATGCTGTTGGGCTTTTGTCCGGTGAACTTTTGGTGGGCTTTTGTCTGTCCCCCAGCCAAAAAAGTTTTACTTGGGATGATTCTAAGCAGGTGGCCAAAAAGTGTGGAAAAAAAAAACAAAAAAACAAAAAAAAAAAAAAAACTTAGACATTTTCAAAGAATGGTCTTGAGTTGAAATAGGTATAAATGAATTTAAAGATTTTACAGATTTTCACGCATCTGCTCTGCGTGAGAACACTTTGGCATCAGTTCTTTCATTTTGATTTTCCATGTCTGGTTATAAAACAAAGTTTCTAAATAAGGTGGCTTAGAATAGAAGGCAATAAAATCAAAGAATAGTAATAAAAATGATTCTTCCTTACTAACCGTTTGGCAGTCACTGACAAACATGAAAGACAGTGAAAATTTTCCAACATTAAAATCAAGGTATATTTTTTTTTAGACTATTTTAAAAACATTTAAAATGTGTTTTATGAAAAAATACAATTACTAACATGTTTTGTATTAATTTTTGTTTAATATTTAAACTTATATTTTAATGTATCTTTGTAGAAATTAAATATATTCCTTTACTATATAAGAACTTATAAGTATTATTTAGATACAAAAATGAGCTTCTACTTTTTAGGCGATTACATGTGAACACCCTGAAAAACTTCAAGGGAAGAAAAAAAAATCAATTATTTCAGAATTTAGAGTAGAGGGAACAGTTTCACATAAATTTCAGAGACATTCTAGCGTTTTAGAGCAGTTAACCAAAAAATATTATTTTGCTCTGGGAGATAAATTCTGTGCATTAATTTTTTGGGGGTGAGGGGTTTTTACTATTTGTGTACGACTAAATCAGGCATGACCACTCGTTGCTGCTGCTGCTTTTCTAGAAATAGGCACGTCAGCAGAGCCAACTTTTTCGTCATATTCAAGGCAATCTCTGTCCCTCAGATCGAAATTAACTGAAATATCGTCTTGCTGTGTTATTTTAAATAAAAAATTAAACAGATTTAGTCACAACTTTCAGCCATAACGATTATATGAAACAGAAGTTTTATTTTTGTCAAACTCTCGATTTAAAAATTTAAAAAATTTTTTTTTTATTAATATTCCCTCTTAAGCTTGAAAAAAAATTGTTTATTTACTTCTTACAAAAATGTTCGGACTAAATTTTAAATAAAAACAAATGACAGTTTTATTTTAAATTTGAATTTTTTAACACAATAACAAATCTACATAAGTAGAACCATAATTTAAAAAAATCTTTGTAAAAAGTAAAACAATTTTTTCAGGTGTAAGAGTACAATAGTAATAATAAAAAAAAAAATACCAGTCAAAATAAAAATTAAAAAACTTTCCCCTTAAGTTTGAAGAAAAAAGTTTTACTTTTTGGTATGCCAGTTTAATATTTTTAATTAGTAAATGACAATATCATCGAAGTATTAAATTCGCAAAAAAAGCAAAACACATGCAGTAGTCGAAAATGAATGCTAGCTTAAAAAGAAGTTTTAGAAACTTTAAAAATTACATTTTTATTTTTAAAGAAAGGAACACTATCCGATTCATATTAAGACTGAACTTTATTCAATATTAATTTTTTTAAAAGAAAAAGAAAAGAAAAGTGTAGTATCTGTTCTGATACTACATTTCATCTTTTCTATCCTCGGTCAGTGGAGGAGAAATTCTTATAAACCGAGTCAGTATTTATTTTTGTTCAAATCCAGAGTGCCCCTTTTTGGGAGCTGGATTTTCTCCACAGTAGAAACCGATCTCGTGTCTAACTCTGTCCTCGTGGGGAGGTAAGTAAATAGGAACACACGTAATTCATTATCAATTACTGCCTGTTTTTTTTTTGCCAATTTAATACTTTCTTTACTATTTAAAAAATTAAACTGGCGTACCAAAAAGTAAACAACCTTTTTTCTTCAAACATAAAGGGACAGTTCCTTTTTTATTTTCTATTTTTAGAAAACAGTGATTTGTTTTTATTTAAAATTTAGTCCGAAAATTTTTGTAGGAAGTAAACAATGTTTTGTTCAAGCTTAAGAGAGAATATTAAAACAAAAATCAAGAATTTACCAAAAATAAACCCTCGATTTCATATAATCGTTATCGCTGAAAGTTGTGACTAATCCGTTTCATTTTTTATTGAAAATAATACCGCAAGACGATATTTCAGTTCAATTCGATCTGACGGGCAGAGATTGCCTTGAATATGACGTGCCTATATTACTAGAAAAGCAGCAGCAGCAGCGCTAGTGGTTGTGTCTTGGTCGTGCCTGATTTATTTGTACACAAATAGTAAAAGCCTTATTTCTCTTTGAAATCAAATAAGTATCTCGTAAAAACAGTGAGTCATGTTGAAACCCAAAAGTAATGTTCAGATTGTCTCCATGATAAGGAACCCTGAGTAGACTGTCTGGTAGTTATCTCTAATGGATATCTCTAGCAGTCAGCCTCGGTGGTTGAGTGGTGACCAGTGGGAAGAGCTGGGATCTGGGAATTCCGGTCGGGGGGGGGGGGATGTCTGGCCTTCTGGGCATGACAAGTTTGGTTTTGAGAGACCAAGGCGATCAGTCGAAGCTAGGGTTCGTTCCCAGGCAAGATGGACTCACTGGGGTTCTTAGCTAAAGGATTGTGCTGATTGGACTTATCTTCTTTTTGTTCGGGAAGAATCTCACTTTGCAAGTCTGCCATTTAAGCTAGGAATATGAGTATCATTTAAGCAAATAAACCTGTTACTTGTTTATAAATTGGACTCATGGTTTTACTTGGGATGATGATTCTTTGTTGCAGCACTGAATGAATGGCATACCATCTTTAAACCGGCACAACGAGTGGGACGATTGCGGCCAGTGCAATGAACGCACACATACAGGTTTACATAATGTTTAGTTTTTTTTTTTTTTTTTTTTTTTTTTTTAGAACTATTTTGTCAACTGTAATAAGTAACTAGTACTCGTCATTCATTTCTTTATATTATTAGTACTTATAATATTTATGTTTGGGACCTTTACTAAGTACAGAGCTGAGAGTTAAATTACCTTTTCCCAACAGCATATTTTAATACACTTAACTATGGATCCATTTTCTTATTTGAGAGTCGTTTCCGGCTATTTTAAGAGATGGACATGAGAGGGTTTAAGTACCCCTATCTATCCGGACCATAAATGATCTTTCCATATTAAGTCTAAATTACTATTTTAACTTAAAATATTTATTATGTCGTATGACCAAATTAATCTAACCTTGTATCAGGTGAGAGATGAATTTGGGGTGAACTCGTGTCGATCATACCTAAGTAACTTTAGGTATTTAGCAAATCATTCGACACTTAACTTCAAAAGCATATTACTGCTAAGTAATATGTAACAGAAGACAATGGAAAACTTTTAAAAGCAGACATTTAGTCAAAGAAATAGAAATTCTAAATTATTTCCCCATTGTTGGAGGCTGTTTGTATACTATATCTAAATGATGAACTGGACTGCATAGTTACTATAACCGAGTTTATAGAAGGTTTTGGGTTTTGCAACATCAGATTCTTTAGGCTAGAAGACCCCTCCTGTTTCACTGATTGGCTCACATCCCCATAGCAAAATATCATGCTTTCAAACACTAAAAGAGATATTAACAGGGGAAACGTAGCAGCTTAAACCTTCATGTATTTATACACAATTCTAGGTGCTTCTTGCTTAAAAGTCCGAAAAAAAAGATTTCTTTGTCTTTTACTGTTTAAGAGGTAAATAAGGGGCAGTAACTCTTATCAACTGTTGTTATTACATGTAACGTAATTTACAGAAAATTAATTAGTAATAAATGAACAACAAAGTATACAGCAATGGAAAATTTAAGAATTTATTGTGTTTATACTTGGGTTTTATACTGAATAAAATTCAGCAATTTGTTTGCAAATTTGGGCAATTTCTGCCGCCACATGAATTCTGCGAGATAGGAATCCACCATTTGCGTGTGGGTGCCACATTCAATTTTATTTATTTCTTTTTTGCTTCACACCACATACGTTCAACGTGGTTGGTGGTGGCCCCGGTTTGTGGATCAACAAAATTGTACTTGTGATTCACACGCAAATGATGGAATCCTTCGGCACCAAGGCGATCGTATGCTCGTAAAATATGGCTCAAAATTACAATTAAGAGTTACTGCCCCTTATTTACCTCTTAAACAGTAAAAGACAAAGAAATCTTTTTTTCGGACTTTTAAGCAAGAAGCACCCAATTCTAATATTGTGCTGACCAATTTTATTTCTCAAAGTTTGTCATCAATAGCTTTGATGACAAATTGATATTTGATTCAGACTAATGAATTTTCCTTTTTTTATCCTCGCACCATGTTCTTCAGAAGAAAAAAATGTATTTCGCGAGAAGTTTCTTTAAAAAATACTTATTTCTGCTAGGAAGATTGTTAAAATGGAGACATTTTTCAATAATGACCTGAACAGCACCAGCAGCTTAGGAAATTAATAAATTCTACATTGCTCTATTTGATTTAAAATAAATATTAAACTATTTATTTATTTAAATTACTTTTATAACATAATAGTTGGTAAAATAATTTGCTTTATAACAACAAATTAAAATGTTTTAATGAAATGAAATAAGCCACTTTCATCAGGCTTGGTGTCAATTAGCACATTGACTTATTAATATCGAGGACCGGATTTTTTAAATGGTAGACTCACGTTTTTCTATTTAACTCGTTTATTACAAAAATAATTTTATTATCTTTCTTTAACACACATAAAAAGAGAAACAACAAAAATACCTTAAATCCCATCAACAAATGAATATTTAGTTTTCTGCAAGTTATCCATTATTTGTTCTATTATTAATTCATTCGGTCAGTAGAACATCAATTATACAATAATAATTTTTTTTTATTATTATTATTATTTAGACTTCTATTGTAAAGGTGGTTAAAACAATTTCTTAATTCCCCTACTTACGGTTTCCGAACAATAACTATTTTTATGCTACACTTTCATTTTAGGCAAACAGAAAAAACAAATTTCTTGTTTTTAGTCACACTCATATTGCAGAAGTGTTTACAACAAAATTTCTTAATTCACTTTTCTATATCCCTTGGCAGCTCTGTTATATATAGTACACACACACACATACATACATACACTTCCCATATCTTTGGTAGAAACTAAATGTTAGATAGTGGGTGACGCAAAGAGTGGGAGGATGCCCTGAAAGGTGATAGGGGTAGCAACGGAAATCGGAAGTGATGTCACGTCCATTAGAAGTTGTTTCTGTCTCTTATTCCTGGATTCCAAGGAAGACGGATGTGAAAAGTTGGCCGACGATATCTTTTAGTCCTTCTTTCTCTCTCTCGTACGAACGGACCCAATCTCTGTCTATTGTTTATGTTTAAAATAAAACTTTCTTTTGTAATTTTTGACTAGCAAATTTTAGAAAAAAAAAAAAAAATCTGGAAATTAATTGTATTTATGCGGTGACAATTTTTATTCATCAATTAAGTATCACTGATGCCATATTTATCGTGAGAAAAATGCAAAAGAAGTACCTTAATAAGAATCTAGTTTGCTTCTGTGGATCTACAGAAAGCTTTTGACAAAGTGCCAAGAGAGGTTTCTGGTGGGCTTTGCATAAACTAGGGGGAAATGAGTGGTTGGTGAAGGTTGTTCAAGCAATGTACAGAAATGCTCAAAGTCTTTGTATTAGAATAAACAAAACATTTAGTGACAACTTTAATGAGTCCGATGCTTTTCATTCGTGTCTTAGAAGCATTGTCCAGGGAGTTTTGTATGGGTTGTCCAGAAGAGATTTATGCCTGTGAAACAATAGAATACCTACTTGTTAAGTTAGACTCAGAGGGGTGCTATGGAAAGTAGAGAATATTACCCAGACCAGAGTGATGATCAGTGATTGTAGTGTTGTTCCAAAAAAATGAAAGTTCCCCTGCTCAGTTTGTAAAAAGGGAATCGAGTGCAATTCAATCTTATGTAGTACTTGTTAGCATCGAGCACACAAGAAGTACAGTGGAATTACTGGTAGATTGAAAGATGATAACCAAAACTGTCAATCTATCCATCGCATTAACCTTTATCCTCGAGTCGTTTTTGTCTATAAGTGGTGACTAATTAAGAAAAAAAAAAAGAAAAAGCTACACCCCCACCCTCCATTGTTTTTTGTTGTTTTGTTATTAAATTTCAATGAGCTTAGAGCATCAGAAGGTGAAAGTTTGACCTTGTTCATTCTCCTTTGTGTTTCAAACTTACAAAATAAAATCATTGTTTAGTCAGAATCGAATCTAGTTGGTTTTGCATTTACTTTCATATTTAAACTTGATTTAAATATCAATCACAAATCCAGAATAGAACAAAATGGCCAAGATAAAAACTTCTTTCTTCAAAATGGCTGCCATCATTGTACAATATGTTTAATGGAGCATCATTGGTTTTCTGATTGAATTTCTGAATCGTCATAACCTCAATTATTTTGCTTGTACAGTTTTTTATGAATGATAACGATCTAAAACAGCCAATTAGGGGAAAACATGGATTTGTACTTGAAGGAAATGTTGCTAACAACATCACCTTATAGAGGTTATGTTGATATAGTTATGTATTTAGAGAGTCTGGCAAATTGCCAATATTCGGAATTTGGGCAAGTTTGTTTCATTATGTGATGAGATAGCGGTTGAGGGTTCATTGGAAATGTATAGATAAGTGCTTTTAATAAAATTATATTTTTTAAAATCTGAAAATGAACGACTTGGAGCAGGATTTCTATATTTGGGCATTTTGGGCCCAAAGCATGAAATTTGGCATGAATTCAGTTTAAAAGACTTTGAATACTTGTTAAAATCATATCATTCAGGAAAATTACATGTGTGTGTATGTATATATATATATATACACGGTGTTGCAGCAAAATCCGACACTTGACAAAAAGAAAACGAAAAACCAGAAGGTGCTGAGGAGCATGGTGAAGCCCTGGATGGACGAGATTGCTGGCGAACACAATAATGTCTTCCAGTAGAACTCCGCTCCTGCACACAAGGCCAAGACGACTCAAGAGTAGCTGCTCAACAATGTTCCTCACCACTGGTCGCTGGACGTGGATCCCCTCCTCACCCGACTACAACCACCTTGACTATTTCTTCTAAGATGTGATCAAGGCCAAGACCAACAAGCATGCCCACAACATGGTTGACTCTTTAAAGGCTGCCATTATGGAGGTGTTTGCCGCTATAGGCAAGAAACAATTTGTGATTAGTTTTCAACAATTTTTTTCCACTTTGAGTCTTAATTTGTGATCACCGAGATTTCAAAGCTAATTTTTTTTTTAAGCTTCAAACTGCATGGACTACACCGAAAGCTTGTGTTGACAGAGGAACTTAAGCAGAGAATTATTGATTTTGTTATTCATGCAATAATTTTTATTAGTTTTCCTTTATTGGAAATACGTACAAACAAACAAACAAAATAATTCCATAACAATAACAAATACGCATTACTTTGACTTTCCAAGTCAGGATCTTGTTTGCTTAAAGATTTACATATTGTTTGGTTGCTAGACTGCTTGACAGTCCTTACAAACAACTTATTATATAAACACATAACCATACATTATATAGAAAATAGCCCGTTGTTATCTGATAATATTTAATTTCGGTTTTTCCTTTTTTTATGTGTTTTATTACTATGAGTGGAACAAAAACATAAAAATTAGCAAACAATGATAATTCTTTGTTTTTTTCGATATCTTTTCTTTCGATTTCTTCAGATTTAATTTTTTTTTTTTTTTTTACTACTTAAAAGTACTTTAGTATCTTCATGTTAGAAAAACACATTTTGTTTACTCTTTAAAAATGTTATTTGGAAGCATCAAACCAAATCTACAAATGCAGCATTTTTATTTGTCCCCCATTAAATTGTCGGCTGTAAATAAATCAATTTCTTAATTATAGTACTGACACATTTAATACAGGCGTTGATAATTAAAGTAAGTTTTTTTTTGTGTGTGTCATTCTTTAAAACAATTATACATCACAGAATTTGCTTACAAACAAGAAATTATATAGAAATACGATGCCCAGCATCGCTTGGTACTATTTGTAAGTAAATATTTCGTTTTTTTGCAAGCGATACACATTTTTACTTTTCTTACTGTTTTTTTCTATTGCTATATTTTTTCTTGAAATCAAAATTTAAATAAAAGAAACTTTACAAGATTTTTTTTTAACATATTATTGAAAAAATAAAATTCTAAACATTATTTTTTGAATTCTTTGACTACATCGATCCACCCGGGCAACGCCGGATACATACAGCTAGTGTATATGTGTGTGTGTGTCGAAGAGACAAAGGCGTTGGATGGAAGTCAAAGGCGACTTTAGTCTGGTGTTCGAATCCAGCAACTGGTGGTATAGCCTTATCTAGCCACACTGATGAATCTTATTAAGACAGAACATATGTATGTGGATAAATAACTATAATATTTATTATAAAAATATTTAATTGCTTCCTTCAAAAAGGTAACGGACTGTAGGGAAAATATGAAAAAAAGAATTAAAAGCTACAGAGTCGTTTGCTCCCCTTACGAGGGCGTATGAACACTGTAGTTCGTAAGGTTATATCAGTGGCTGAGGGGAGCAAAGACGTTGGATGGAAATCAAAGTTGACTTTAGTCTGGCGTTCAAACCCAGCTCTCATCTAGCTGCATTGAGGAGTCTTATTAAGATGAAACACATGCATGCGGATAAATACATTTATTATAAAAATATATATGACAGATTAATCAATATTGAGAGTTTTTTTTTTTAATTATTTGTTTGCTTATTGAAACATTACTTTACTACATTCAAAATTGGTTTGATACAATAGGCTCTGAAGAAATGTTTGAATAACTGTTGGGAGGTACACAATTTTAAAATAGTCAAAAAAATGAATCCCAGGCAACGCTGGGTAGATACAACTAGTTATAAATACAATGAAATCCTTTCTTACAAACATTTATTTTATTTATCAAACTTAGTCATGGTTATAATATTATGTCTTCTAGTTATCCCAGTCTGATTATATTAAACCAGTGACAATGGCATCTACTCTCAATATACAATCTTAGTTTTATAATGTCTGTAAACGATTTAGAGAATAAACTAAAGGATGGAGTCAGAAAGTTGTAAGCAAATTCATTGCTTTCACAGTATGAGTCAATGAAGCGCTCGACTCTGGCCGGTTCTGGCCAGCATTTTCATACCCGACGGAGATCCGACAACCTAGGGATCGTCCTGAACCACCAGACACAGTGAGGTATGGTTCGGCTAAGTCTTAGAAGATGCATCCTCCCAAGCATTACCTTCTCTTTTTGAGGGGAGGGAAGGCAGTTGTTTATTTCCGATAGCCTGAGGTGCCCCATACCAAAGAATGCCGACGGGTTTGTTCATTGCCATGTTTGTACAAGTTAGAGTACCCCCTTGGAAGAGCTGGCTTTCCTCACCTTCTGAACTTGCTGCAGTGGGAAGACAGTAAATAAAGACTTTGACATAAGAAATCTTCCAATTTATACATACTATTACTGTATATTATAGCATTTTGATTTTAAAGAGGATAGGCATGCTTTTCAAGACTCTCTGCATTTAATTTGTTTGTTTTGTTTTGTTTTTTGTAATCAAGAAAATCTAAAGAATTCAATTTAAAGATATTTTTTCAGTAATAAACCATGATAAATCATTAAAAACAAAAAACAAAAAACTTAGAAAGAAAAACTATGAAATATTTTTTACTTATTAAGTGGTTGTTATATGTATATACGGTACAATCACGTTGACACACCGGTTCCCGTTAGATCACCGAAGTTAAGCGACGTCGAGCCTGGCCAGTATTAAATGGGTGACCATTTAGGACTACCAGGTGCTGTATGTGCTCTCTGTTTATCTCGGCACTGTTTCCAGTCGTCTTGAACTGCTTGCCATTGGAATCAAGCAGTGCCGACTCAGGAGAGGTGGTGTTAAGGATTGCGCAACCCTTGCTTCATAATTACACGTGCAGCCAGCCCCTTATAGGGGTATCCATAGTCTCTCTAGACTGAACGGAGGGCTTATATGGCTCTACTTAATGGGGGAAAAATATTTTTTTTGTTTTGTGAATTTTTCATGTATCACATTTTTTCTTAAAAAACAAAAAAATAAAAAGGGGGACATTTTCCATTATGTATCAACAGCTGGTGTCAACCAATGTTCACCACCTCTGACACTACAGCCCTGATTATAATAATAGGATTTATGATAGTTCAGGTCAAAGCTTAATGTTTTAATGCATTATCAGAGTTTTCTGTAATCAAACTATGGTAATTTGACTACTCTTTTTACCTTGTGATTCAAAAGTTTTAAATATCTCAAAAGACTTCTTTTTTTTTTCGTTTTTAAGTATATAGTTAATCAATATACTACTAAAATTCTGATGCTCTTAATATTGCTTGCATGTCACCGTACACATTTCATCTGTACACATAAAATAGGAAAGAAGGTGGGGACGGGGAGGAAGAAGGTGGGGACGGGGAGGAAGAAGGTGGGGACAGAGAGGAAGAAGGTGGGGACAGGGAGGAAGAAGGTGGGGACAGGGAGGAAGAAGTCAGAAAAAGAAGATGGAAAGAAGAGGGGGTGTATTATGAGATCCCAAGAGATTTTCATAAATATTTAGAAATTCCAGAAGGTTTTTACAATTATGTAATACTAGTCAATCTGTTTTGGCATTTCCATCAAACTCCTGCTCCTAGACCTGACCCCCATATTACGTTAAATTTCATCTGCTTATTACTTTCGAGATTTAAAAAATCTCATCAGGGTGGAGACATATTAGCCGGAGGTGGGCCCAGAGAAAAATAGATCTAAATATAGTTAATGTAATTAGTATTTAATTTTTAGATAGGATTTTGAAAAATTCGTTTTAATTTTACTATATCATATTAACAGAGATTAAAATAATGAAAATTGTACTGAAAACACCTGAGGGGGAATGATAATAAAACAGAATCATCTACCCTGCATGCGTCTCTTTGGTACGTTTTTTTTTAAACCAAATTGTTAAAAAGTAAAACAACTGCATGTGAGTTCTAAACTTTTTAAGCATATTTACCCGAAAATGATGTAATAGAGCCATATTTTATCATTTTAACAATTCTGTACATGTACTACATGCTATAAAAAGTAACAGTCTTCTTTCTCAATAATCTACGTCTTAAATATTTTGGTCAGCCATTTTGTAATTTACTAATTTTAATGTTTCTGAGGCTGATGAAAGATTTAGTCTTTGTTATAAGGTTTAAATGTATAATTTAGTATCGTTACTATTTCATTTTTTTTGATGGTGGGTGGGTGCAAAGCTAATCCGTTAAGCGACAATATTAGTGTTTTTTTGTTTTTTTTATTAAAAATCTGTATATGAATGATTTAAAAAAATTTTTTTTATCGGTGTGCAGTTTTGCTACGCATTATGTAAGCGAGAAAAAAAATGCGTAGGTTTTTTTTAAAATGCAAATTTGGAAAATTTGTAAGTTTTTGTAGGAGATCGGTAATTGCTTAGATTGTAGTTGGACTTACATACCATAAGAAGGATTCAGTAAGTATGTACAAAAGGTAGCTTCTAACATTGCGTGAAGACAGCATTTTAAGTAGGAGTTATAATTAAAATTATTTTACATACTAATGTGACATTCAATTTAAAGAAATAAATAGGTTAATATTTATTAGAAATAACAATTGTTTATTTGAAGGCAGGCACAGGTAGAGCAATGTATTTTTATTGATTTTGTATAAGTGGCTCAAACTGTTTAGGTCATAAACGAAAAACGCTCCTATTTTTTAAATCTTAGCTGGAACAACTATTTTCTGAAAGAAACTCATGCGTATTACATTTTTTAGCGTAAAGAACATGGTGCAAGGATAAAAAGGAAGACATCGTTAGTCAGAATCAAATAGGGATTTGTCAGGTGGAATGCTATTTAGGTCTAAAGTCAAGAATCAGACAGACTTTTCTTTATACATTAGAAATAAAAGATAGAATTTTTTTTCTTCTTCTGTATATAAGAAATACTGACCCAATGGGTCATGGTTAGTCTAGTTTTAAATAAAAACCAAAATTTAAAAAAATGTTACTACTTCACAGAGACAAAATTTGTAAAGCATTTTTAAATCAAAAGGATGTAACCTTTGAACAGCTAATGTTATGTTTTTAATGTTTTCCATGAAAAGACATTCTTCATCAGAATTCGCAATTGATTAACGTTCTTTTTCACAATTGATGCTATTAGATTCGCAAAATCTTGACCTTGTGTCTAACCTTCTGGAGAGGTAAATCAAATTAAGTTGAATCAACTAATTTGGTGTACGTATCAGTCCAAGATACGTCCTTGACAGTCAGTACAACAGAGGATGGACTGTTCTGGTTTCTTCTGACCCTGCTCTGTTAGGCTGGGGTATGATTCTGTTCGGTCCCAGGGGGTCCATTCTCCCAGGCTTTGCCTTCTCTTTGAGAAAGAGTTAGTTTATCGCTAATCGCCTGAGGTGCCCCTACTGGGGAAAGCCAACGGGGCTGCTCAGACATTTTTTGTAGACCAGCGTGCACTGGTTTTTTTAACTTAACATCTGATCTTATGTTTAACCTCCTGGAGAGGTAAATAAAATAAAGTTGAATTAACTTGAAATAGTCCATTTTGACTTTACCGTTCATGCGAGAAATGGGCTCTACGTTTGCATTTATTTATTTAGATTACTGACCAAAAAAAAAAAACGGGCCCCAACTCTAATTAGGCCCCGTTTCTTAGTGTTTTGTCCGAATGAAATGAATTTTTGGTCATAACTAGTTTATTACATTCAAAACATCACATCAAAACACTAAGGTCTTTAGCCTTTTTCCTCCGTTCTACAGCATGTGTTCTAGATGGCCTCCATTTAGCTCCGTGCATTTCTTGAGGCGCAGAACGAAGTTGTCCATGATGTTCTTACAGACTGAATTGGGAATGGCTCTCATCTCCTCCTTGATGGTTTCCTTGAGTTCCGTGATGGTTCTGCATACACTCTGTCCTTAAGATAGCCCCAAAGGAAACAATCTGGGGGGGCTTAGGTCCGGGCTATGGGGTGGCCACTCAAAATTAGTCTTGAGACTGATCACTCAGCCTCCGAAGTTCTCTTTCAGCCAATCTCGGGACAGGTTTGAGGTGTGAGAACTTGCTCTGTCTTGCTGGAACCAGAACTTGCTCATGAGCGACGGGTAGAGGGTCTGGAGCTTACTCTTGAAGGTTTTGAGAACCTCCATATATCGCTCCTTGGTAACTGTCAGTGCTGCGCCAGATTCTTCGATGAAGATTGGTCTGATGATGCCTCTGACCGAGATTGCAGCCCACACCGTGCACTTAGGAGAGTGCAGGGGCTTGGTGGCTACTTCATTGGGTCTGGAGGACCCCAGAAGACATTTGTCTTGGAGTTCGCCTTTCCGTCAAGATGGAAGTGGGCTTTATCCGAGGTCCAAAGGAGGTTAAGGAAACCTGGTGTCTCCTCGATCTTATCGAGCATCTTGACTGCTATAGCGCTCCTCTGCTTCTTGTCTGAGGCTGTAAGGGTCTGCAGCGTCTGTATTATGTATGGGTAAGCCCTGATATCGTTCACTGGCATTCTCGTGCAAGTCTCACGGGAGATACCGAGGGACTGACTTCGCACAGAGTGTTTCGGACTCTCCTGGAGAGACTCTCTCACACTTTCGACCAGCTCAGCTGTCCGTTTCTTGGGACGTTGCGAGTAGCTTGGACGGATCTCACTGGCAGCGTTGAGGTTCTCCATGGTCCCATACTTCTCGAAGTGGTCCACCCAGTTCTGAATTCTGCTTTTGGATGGAGCCTTTTCACATTCGAACTGATGCATGAAACTGTCCTGGGTTTTCTTAAACGAGCCTGTCTTGTAGTAAAATTTAACACAGTGTATTCTTTGTCCCAGCTCCCACTGAGGTCTTGGTGTACTCACGGTCGTTGATTCTGCTAAGCCCTGTAAAATAAGGGCAATCGGTGAATAAATAAAGGAGATATCACATAAACTGTACACGGGGGCCCGTTTGTTTTTTATCCCGTCATGCAAAACGGTTAGCGAGTAAAAAAACTGCGGGACGATTCCATTTAAAGTATTTAGGAGAATTGAGAAAAAAAATAGCAAGCCAGACAACTCCTGCTTTCAATTTATTTCAATGTGAATGTGTACGAGTATGGTACTCTAAATCTTCGTCTGCAAAGCGGAGATCACGTGATATTAGTAGCACCGTTTTTATGTCCCGACTAAAAACATACCGAGCTGTTCGTTTTCTGAAAATGAAATCGTTAAAATACAAACAAACACGTGATTGTCAAAAAACAATTAATTTATTAAAGAAAATAAAAGTTTTTTGAAACGTAAAATGTAACAAATGGTTTTTTTTTTCCTTTTTGAGTGTCAAAATTGAATAAATATATTTACAAAAATAGAAAGAATCTTTTTTTTGTATTTACAGTCCATTTTTTTTTGTAAGGGACATAAAAACGGTGCTACTGATATCACGTGATCTCCGCCTTGCAGACGAAGATTTAGGGTACCATACTTGTACACATTAATCGCTCCAAAATTATTTGATTTCTTTTTTAAACATTAGTTTGTTTTTTATTCAGAAATATAAAGGAAAAGTAAAGAAAGTCTCAGAGTTTACTCTGAATTGTTTTTTTGTTTTTTTAATTATATCTCTGGTAAATGTATATGAGAGAGAGAAAGAGAGAGAGAGAAAAAGAGAGAGAGTTACACATGGAAACAGAAACTGAACTTTTTCCGGGTTTTTTCACATCTATGTGTTACATTTGATAGGACAGTGTTCTTAAGACAGGAGACAATTTGGCGTCAAATGTCTATAAATGCGCCAGTGAGTCTATAGATGTCTTTGAAGTTATTTTATTATAGATTTGGACTTTTTTTTGTATTTATGACAAGGATGTATATTGCTGATTGAATAACTAAGCCAATTTTTCTTTTAATTTGTGTTTTTAAATAAAGAATTTTAGGTTCAATTATACTATAAGGGCCGTTGGATTTTCTCACCCATTTTGCTCGGTATTCACCCAAATGCTCGATAAAAATCGATTTTTGGGGTGAAATGGTACATTTTGTCCTGACAAAAAATTCTAATTTATTTTTTCGCATATATTAAATTGAACTTTTATGCCACATTTATACCCGTCATCTTTTCGGTGACATTTTGTTATTCTTAAATTCACGACTAGTATGTTTTAACCTTTTTATGTTTGCTTTTAAATTCGTTAAATTCCGTTAAAACTTGCTTTTGTAAATAGAATGTTCAAAGTTTGTTTTTTGTGTGTAATAAAATGTTAAAGCAGTAAAAAATATCTTTAGTCCAAAGAAAAAATATACTTAGTCAAAGGAAAAAAAACAATAAAAACCAACATGGCCGCCAGCGATTAAAACCTGGAATTAAAGTTAGATTCTCAACACTTTAAAAAGTAAATGAGAATTTTATTTCAGAACCAAAAATATAATTAAGACCAACAATCAGTTTCATCCAAAATTTGGGTGAATACCAAGCGAAATGAGCAAAAGAAAAGAGCGGTCCCTATTCTACAATTACACTGATGTTTAAACTTAATTAAATTCAAAGAAAATATCTTACATTTTAATTTAAAAAAGCAAATAGACTTTCTGACTAATTTGCTGTCTTTTTAGAACCGAAAGTAGATTAGATATCTTTCTTTACCCTAAAAAATCTATTATCGAATATTAAAATTGTAAACAGTTTGTTTTTGTTAGAGATTTCAAATATAGACGTTTTCACCTTTTTTATTGAAATTTTTAATTTTAATAAATGTTTTTGCCCGACCTAGGAAAACTTACTCCAGTTAATTTTTCAGTGGAGGAAAATTTGACCCGATATTTTTTCAACTCCCAAGGTCTAGGCCAGATATTTTGTATGAAATTTTAAGACATTAAATGGATCTCTGAATTGTTTATTGACAATTTATTGATATTTTTTGGCCAACTTATGAGAAATATTTTTTTTTATTCAATCTTTAAAAAATAAACTTCATTGGGGTTTTTTTTCGCTCCAAATTGTACCATTGAAAAGAAAATGGATAAATCGATTTGTTTGAAAGTACTTGTGCATTTCTCTGTTGTAAATAATAATATATATTATACAATATAGTTACGTTCGTAAAACAAACAAATATTAAACAACAGTACGACGATTAATGTTGCCCTGGCTGTCTCTCCTCTCCCAGAGAAATGTTTTCTTTAAAAAGAAAATAATCACTAATAATGTTTAAAAGTAAAGCTTTATTTACTTAAAACAAATCTAAATATATAGGGTCAAGTTTTCCTTTCCTGAAAAAATAGGTTGTTAATGTAATGAATATTAAAATTGTTTTAAAATACTTCAAGGATTTATCTATTTCTATTTTATACCTCAGGAAACGAAAATTTACGTATATACTTCGTCCGACATGTTCTCCTATAACTCTCAAAATATTAGCGAGATTTTGTCAAATATAATCTTACGGTCTTACACTTAAAGTAACATCTCAACCCATATTGACGAGATCCTTTGGCGCCTACCCCTATCCTTCGATCACTTATTGGCAGAATAGAACGTTTATGAAAGAAGGTACATTTTTATTATGGAGCGCTGAAAAAGAGCCGCTCCTTTTTATAGGAGTTGGAGCAGGAGCAGGAGCAGGAGCGGCTCCTTTTTAAAAATGGGGAGCGTGAGAGGAGTCAGCTCCAATTTTGGGCGTTGGAGCAGGAGCAGCTCCAAAAGTAGTGGAGCGCGTAAAGCCCTGGCAATATGTTACAATAGCCAACAGAACAAAAAAAAAAGGGTGAAAAAACAAAACAAATAGGCAACAAATAAATATTACCAAAGGCAAGATAAGTTAATCCCCCCCTCCCATAAAATCTAAAATACTTTGAGAAAAAATAGTTGGGAAAAACGTGTTGTGGACAATTACGAACAAACAACACCATGCAACATGCTCAAAAAGTGGATGATCAGTTTACGGCAAATTTATATAGGAAACTGATCCCCCATTCTAAAATCTAAAATATATGAAGAAAATTCCCAAAACCCGGAATTCTCGAGCGACATGATAGGTAAGCGTACACATAAAAAGAATTTGAAACATTTGAGATGGTCAAAAAGTTGGGAAAAACGGGTTGTAAGCGCCCAGTTTGTTTTTTTTTTATTGATTTTATATAGAAATCAAATTATCACCCCAGAATTTGGTAAAAAAATTCTATCTTTTTTTTCTTGTTGATATTTTTGGATGCGGTTTTCAATATTGAATCTCTCGTGCATATTTCTATCATTAAAGCGCAAAGAAAATACAGTTATCATTTCAAATATAAAAGATAAATTGATTTGAACATGACCTGAAGCGTTAATGACATTTTTTGGCCCTTACCTATTTTCTACTGGACCAAATTTCAATATTTTTGTCAAAAGGGATCCTAGAAAGAAATGTGACCATATTACACATACTGCCGTATGACATACGGCGTATGTGTATGATATCAATATTAGTTTTGCCTCCCCCCCCCCCCCAAAAAAAGAAAATGCCTGTCCCCGCCCCTGAGTTAGAAGTCTGGCTAAGTGACTGATTCACCCTACTATCATATGAAGAAAAAAATAGTGTCTATTATATATAAACTTATTTTATTAAAACTTTTGACTTTTCTGTGTGGAAGCACCGTTAGTAGGATAACCCATAAGATGGCGTTTTCTTTTTTTCTTCGATTTAAAACTAATGATTCGATGTGGTCTAGAACTCAAGATACAGTTTCAATCATATTATAGGAATCGTTGGAATCTATTTCGCTTGAACATTTTGGATTAAAAAATGTTTATCTGATAGGTCACCACTTATCGATCTTAAATTGTATTTCTTGTCCTGAAATTAAATCTTAGTTTACTTTTTAAAGTGTTTAGAATCTAACTATTGTAATTGCTGGCGGCCATGTCCTTTTATCTTGCACCAAAAATATTTCTACAGTTTTGAAATTTAAAAAATAGAAAGACATTGACACATAAAACATTCTATTTACACAATTAAAAAGCTTTACGGTAGAAAAAAAAAAAATAAATAAAAAAAAAAAATTAAAAAATAGATTAAAACATACTAGTTGATAATTTTAAAATTTTAAATTATCGAAAAGAAAATGGCCGCAACGGGTAAAAAATTTGGAATAAAAGTTAAATTTATATACGTTAAAAAGTCAATTAGAATTTTATTTGAGAACAAAAAGTACCATTTCAGATTATTGGTCTGTCATATATCGATTTTTATACAAGCAAAATTGACAAGATATTCCAAAGGTCCCTATAGTACAATTGAACTGATTTTACCAAATTTTAATTTTACTGAATCAGGAAGGGAAGAGATTTTAAAAATAGTGCCCGAATTCGAGTGAAATTTACACAACAGAAATAAAAATGAAATTTAACCAGATGAAAAATCTAAGTGTATTCTATTTTTTTGCTAGTATATCATTACCCCCCCCCCCCCAAAAAAAAGGAGGAGGTAATGCCTGAGAGGATAATCTCATGACGAACGAACACACTACAAAGAAGGAGGTACTGACTGGAAGGATAGTTTCGTGACAACAGAACAGATACTACCTCCCTAAATTGAAGGTTGAAAGTACATCAATCTGAAATAGTATAGTAAACTGAATTGAGCATTTCGTACAATTAGAAGTAATAGTATAGTTTCGGCCTTAAACAGATACCAAATCTCCACTAGTAATAGATTTTGCTTATTTTTGTACCTTTATTGAAGTCAGGATTGAAAATAAGGATTCGTTTCTTTTCTTTTCTGCTCATGAGAACACATGAACCATTTTTGCAGATTGAATCGAGGACTTTCCAGCAAGGATTCGATTCTTTAAAATTCAAAAACTTAATTGAAGAAATAAAGTCACAACCTTATTTAACTTTCCTCTCCACAAGGGCTGGATGGGACACGAGGGATATCTAGCTCTCGCAGAAAAGGTCACTCTGGATGGGACAAAAAATAAAAACCGTCCTAGCCAAGAAGAATGTCTCCTCCCCTGACTAAGGACAGAACAGGTATCACATGTTCATACCAGCTCGAAGGCCAGGGGGTAAAGAAATATATATTATACAGAATATATTTGGTTAATTCCTATTTCAGTCACGTAAATTATCTAAAGTAAAATGGGTTTCGGCATGGTTTGGACATTGGCAGCACATGAAGATTTGCAAAGAAGAATTTTAAAGCTAGAAATGAAGACTTTCTATTCGACAGTTTAAGTACTTCGACATTCATTTCAAATTTCGAAGGATCACAAAGTAATTCATTCTTTTTATTTCAACTATTAACAAAAGATTAAAATGGCTGATTTGTTTACAAAGAAAACAAAATTCATTCTGGTAGGATTTTAAAAAAGGGCTTTATTTTACGCCATCGCATTTTTGAGTTCAATCAATATTAGATTGATACTAAATAAAATAAATATTAATTCAGTGCTTCTGCTGTTTAGGCCCGACATGTAAGGCCTCTCTTTAAAAAAAATAGCTAAAGAAATGTATAAACTTTGTTATGTATTTACGTGGTAACTTAAAGACTGTACACCAAAAATTACAAATTCATCCAGTATTTATTAAATTAAAAATAAAATTAAATAAAAAATAAAAAATTAAAGGTCATTTAGTCGCGAGGAAAAAACACGAGTGATGTTGTCTCGATGTTATTAATATAAAGACAAGGGAAATTAAAATGGGAGACATGATGTTTACGTCGTCATTCGAAAGTGTTTTTAAGCCTTTAAGCTGCCGCTTCGAAGTAATTTATCAATAAACTTTTGGACCAGGTTTCTGTACCCCCACACAAACAACTTAAATTATCGGTATTTTTACCATGTTATGCAGAATTGTTATAGACAAAACGTACATTTTAACCTTCTTAGGACCAAGGTGGAGTTGTGGCAGAGGAGACGAGCGGGCATTGAGGAAAAGGCTAGCCTGTTTAGCTACCCCTTTTCTTTCTAGGTTCGTTCGGCTTACTCTCTCCCTTTCTTCCTTTCTTTCTTTCTTATCTTTGTTTGACCCTTCTTTGCCTCTGGTGGTGAGACTCGCGAAATCTCGCCTAATCACGGTGGCCGGAGGTTTCTGACCAATGGGCGGCCGACAGGTCAGCTCGCCATGCGTGATCTTAAATCTATAAAGAAGGGGACGTTCCTTTTCCTCTTCCTCTTTTTCCCTTCAGCGTTTTGGAAGAACGCACCAAGAACTCTCGGCGATCCCCCCCCCCCCCACCAGCTCGAACGAGCTGTGTGGAGGAGGATGGGGAGAAAAAGGTAACCTCACATCTTTCAATTCGATGAACAATTATTCACATCCTTCAATTTGACGAACTTTTTCCTACACACATTCACCATTTACAAATTAGCCACACAAAAGACATTCACATGCCTCGCATATATACACTTACAAGTACGAATCAAAGAACTCTATTAAACTCTATTAAATAAATTGTTTTGTTGATAAAAATGTTATTCCTTTCTTTTTTATTAACGCCTATTCGTATATGTGTATAGCTTCCTAATTCCTTCGCTTTCTTTAAGGTAAGTTTAAATAATGTTTTCTTCCTTCATCTTGTTTGTCTTAAACTGTTTTATTTAATCCCCACGTGGTCCGATGGTGGAAGATTAATGGTGTGATTACATGCAGTTATAAAGGCATCTATCACACTACCTATGGTTGGGGGATTCATTATCGCAAAACCATTTGTCCGAAATCCTTCGCGACTGTGGTTAAAATCCAAAAACCCTTTGTTCTCCTTTTGAATCTCCCGCCATAAACACACACTTCCACCCCGGCCATAATTGGTGATCTCTCCGACGTTAACACGCTAACTAAATCCTTCTACGATAACATAAATACAAATCCTTCTGATTAAATTTTAAGATACAAATAAATAAATAAAAAATAAGATAACCATTTCTAAACTTAAAGACAAACAAATAAATTTAAATATTAATCTTATTTAGCGAAGGAAACTTAGAATAGAATACGGCAGTAAGTTAAACAAAAAAAAAAAAAATGAGCGTCTCACATCACAAAAAAAAAAATCTTCGTACAACAAACAACAAAATTTCTTTCAACAAAAAAAAAAATCCTTTTCATAAAGCAAACAACAAAATTCCTTTCAACAAAAAAAAAAATCCTTTTTCATAGAACAAACAAAATCCCTGTCAAGCAAAAAAAAATCCTTTTCACGAAGCAACGCGAGGAAAGAAATCTTGAAAAACAAAAATCATTTCTAACGAAAACAAGAATCTTTTTACAAAAAAAAAACTTCTTTCACAAAACAAATTTTAACGAAACAAACAAACAAACAAACAAAAAAAAAAACATTTTTAACGAAAAGAACGAGAATCTTTTTACAAAAAAAAGAACTTCTTTCACACAAAAAAAAAACAAAACAAACCAAACAAATTTTAACGAAACAAACAAAAAAAAACATCCTTTCACTGAACAAAAAAAAAAAAAAAGCGCTTTTCGCGAGACAAGGAGAGATGGGTCTACACAAAAAAAAAAAAAAAAAAAAAAAAAAAATCAAATCTCTCTACAAAAAACAGGAATCTTCCCACATGGCGCAAATATGCCGGACAATGAAAAATCCCGCCAAACGCCATTAAAAAAAAAAATGGAGCTACAATGGGCATTACAAAAAAAAATATTTTTTAATGAAAAATTAACGACGTCAACCCGATAACCAAAAAAAAATAAAATAATAATGATGATAGTCTTATCAGTCGAGGAACAATGGAAGCAACAAAAGGCGCCAAGCGTTGAATCTCCCAAGCCAAATACAGCTTCGTGTGAGAAATCTACAACCTGAGAAAATTTGTATCAGCTAAAGAATACTTACATGAACGCGACCAAATTTAAACGCAAGCCTAAAGATTGTTTCCTAAAAATACCCAGCTTCGTCTAGAGACATTTCTTTCTCCTGATATTTCCTCAGCCCAAGAATCTCTAGGTGAACGCTAAGTTCCAGCAGAAAAATACACATCCGAAAACTAAAACTACAAACAATACCAGCTTCGCGTGGCGGAAAATCCCAATGTGCACAAAAATTAAAATTTCGCCCGCGAACGCTAATTTTGCTGGAACACCCATATAACTTCAGCTTCATCCATCCCGGAATGAACGCTAAATCCTCGCTGATAAAGATTGTTGTTATATATATATATAAATAAATAAATACATAAAAGTAAAATTGAAACGGGATAGTGTCTATCGGGTAAGCTCCGCTTACTGGTGGGGGACTATTGTGGCAGAGGAGACGAGCGGGCATTGAGGAAAAGGCTAGCCTGTTTAGCTACCCCTTTTCTTTCTAGGTTCGTTCGGCTTACTCTCTCCCTTTCTTCCTTTCTTTCTTTCTTATCTTTGTTTGACCCTTCTTTGCCTCTGGTGGTGAGACTCGCGAAATCTCGCCTAATCACGGTGGCCGGAGGTTTCTGACCAATGGGCGGCCGACAGGTCAGCTCGCCATGCGTGATCTTAAATCTATAAAGAAGGGGACGTTCCTTTTCCTCTTCCTCTTTTTCCCTTCAGCGTTTTGGAAGAACGCACCAAGAACTCTCGGCGATCCCCCCCCCCCCACCAGCTCGAACGAGCTGTGTGGAGGAGGATGGGGAGAAAAAGGTAACCTCACATCTTTCAATTCGATGAACAATTATTCACATCCTTCAATTTGACGAACTTTTTCCTACACACATTCACCATTTACAAATTAGCCACACAAAAGACATTCACATGCCTCGCATATATACACTTACAAGTACGAATCAAAGAACTCTATTAAACTCTATTAAATAAATTGTTTTGTTGATAAAAATGTTATTCCTTTCTTTTTTATTAACGCCTATTCGTATATGTGTATAGCTTCCTAATTCCTTCGCTTTCTTTAAGGTAAGTTTAAATAATGTTTTCTTCCTTCATCTTGTTTGTCTTAAACTGTTTTATTTAATCCCCACGTGGTCCGATGGTGGAAGATTAATGGTGTGATTACATGCAGTTATAAAGGCATCTATCACACTACCTATGGTTGGGGGATTCATTATCGCAAAACCATTTGTCCGAAATCCTTCGCGACTGTGGTTAAAATCCAAAAACCCTTTGTTCTCCTTTTGAATCTCCCGCCATAAACACACTTCCACCCCGGCCATAGAGTATCTGCTGTCTTCAGTCAGAGAAGGAGAATTTTTTTAGGCTGAGGTAATTTTTTTTTTCGTATCGGAATCCAGAGTGCCCCATTTTGGAGAACTGGATTTTCCTCACATTAAAAACTAACCTTGCGTCTTAATTTGCCCTTATGGGGAGGCAAGTAAACAAATTTTACTTTCTTTTTTTGTTAACATTTTTAAATTTGTTTAACTTTCATCTATTTTAAGGATTAATCGACAAAAGAGAAGTCATGATACAAATAATATAATCATGATTTTTATGATTACTCTGGAATTCTTGGGACAAAAATTAAAATTGCCACAGTCTAGAAGGATTTCTAATCTACTTTATGAGGACGGAAACATATCCTATCACAATGGAGATGACTGTAGAGACCCTTTGGCTCAGTCTCATAGTCATACTTCAAGTAGCGGTCGAGTTCCTATATCCCAGTACAGATTCTAAGGTAATCAAAATGGTAGACATTTACGAACTCGCTTCCAAACGACGAGAATCTTGGAATAATATTGGTTTACAATAACAAGTCTGGCATAAGATAAACTTAGAATATTATTTAAATGTTGTAGCAGTGATTGTTATGTCAATGAGTCGATTTTACAATTGTTTTTTTTCTTTTCGGTTTATTTAACTTCTTTTTTTTTACTTTTCAAAATAGAATTAACGTTTAAGTGTAATATCTTTTCTGTCCTTGGTCAATGAAGGAGAAATCCTTCTAGACTGCGGCAATTTAAATTTTTGTCCCAATTCACAGTGAATTTTGGAGGAGATGGATTTTCCCACATTAAAAAAAAATCGACCTTGTGTCTAACTTTGCCCTCGTGAGGAGGCAAGTAACATGAATGTCTAACAAGAGATAAAACAATATATATATATATATATATATATATATATATATATATATATATATATTGGAATTGTTTAAGAAATCAAAATATAAAAATGAAAAGAATAAGTTAGCTCGTATATGAAATAAAAATGGACCGAAAAAAAAAAAATATTGTAAAATCGGCAAATATTGAAATCGAGGGCAGAGTTAGGCACAAGATTGGTTCTTAATGTGGGGAAAATTCATCTCCCCAAAAAGGGGCACTCTGAATTAAGACTCAAATACATCAATTGCCGCAATCTAGAAGGATTTCTCCTTTACTGGCCGATGATAGAAAAAAATCAAGTATAGTATCAGTACACTATTACACTTTAACGTTAATTCTATTTTGAGATAAAATAAATAAACATTTTTTTAAATATATATTCTAAAATCGGCAAATATTTAAAACAAATTTTTTTTCATTTTTAAAATATTCAGAGCAGACGTTTTTCCTTCAATTTTAAATGGTTGCCCTTGATGTGAGATAAATCCTTGATTGTGATTGGTGGCGGGCATAAAACGTGCTGCCCCAATACACTTATACATTCACAAAGTCAATTCCTATTTCAGTCACGTAAATTATTTAGACTGAAATGGGTGTCGACGTGAGTTTAGCATTACTCCCAAATAACTCACTTTTAGTTAAACCTTGTTAAAAAAAATACATAAATAACATTTAAACACAGTTATAGAAGTTCCATCGTACATGGAATACGCCACAATGAAAACTCGACCCGAAAAAAGCAATTGCAATCTTTGCCAACAAGCTCAAAAAGTGGTTAGCTATGGAAGAACGATACCTTAAGTTCATAATTTTCTAGTTAAAGGATAGAGTTATAAATTAGAGCTATCGTTTTTCCTTAGCTAGCACCTTTCTCAAATTGTTTATAAAAATGGCGACTATATTTTTGGGGTCGAAGTTTAATTTCGGCGTCTCACATGTACGGTGAAACTTGCTATAACTTAGTGTTTTTAATGTTTTATTTTTTTGTTTTTTTACTTAAACCATAGTTTAAGTAAAAAAAAAATGTGTATTTAAAAGATTTCACTCTAAACAATTTACGTGACTGAAATAGGAATTAACCGTTCACGATAATAAAAAGCTTCTTACTTTTAAAGGGATATTAGAAGACTTTTCTTCGGGTTGGGAAATTTTGGTGTCATCCACAATTTTTGTAGTAATCTCCAAATGAGGTAATTCTGATGGAACTGTCGGTTTCACTCTTGCGGTTTTATGATCACTCGAAGGGAGAACCACCTCAAGTTCTTCTTCTTCAATTATATTTCTATGATTCTTCAAATCTTTGTTCCTATCTTGTTCGATTTTCTCCGTATCTTTCTCGAACTTGTGTCTTTCTTCTTTTCCTTGTCCGTCCTTATCACACACCTCTTGTGTACTCTCTCCATCTTCATCTTTTTCGGCTTCTCCTCTTTTCTCGTTTTTCACTTTCCTCGTATGAAGGAACCAAACGTAGAGGGCAGACACCGAAAGCCCAGCAGTAACCACGACAGCAACCGTCGTCCGTAAACCTCGCCACAGACTCTGAGATGGCATGATTAATATATTTTTTTATATATAGAGTTGCCAAAATAAACAAAAACGAATAATACAGCAGTTTTAGGGGTAGACAGAGAAGAGTGCTCAGTACAAGTAGAAAGGAGTACAGGTAGACACTCGTACTTTTCTAGTGGATGATAAAGCAATCAGCAGTATTCTTGTCAGCAGGTGAGAATAATAATGGATATATACTAGCAGTAATAGACAATAATAAAGCTCTTCGGTTTAGTAATAATAATAATGGCGAGGTCTCTCTCATTGTGATTTTCATGTTGTTATGGCGGTAAGCTTTAGACCCATTCAAGTTATCGTGTTCCAAAATCTCGCGAGACAACGTTTGTTTCGAGAGTTTATGGTTTCCATAGTTACGTAAGATGCTACGACGTCGTCGTTGTTGTTGTCACCACTTTTGTATTTACGTGCATCTCACGGCAGCAGAATGTGATTTTTTTATATTGAGATTTTTTTTCCCAATAGAGGCCGCAATATCAACTTATTAACTTTGACGGTTTGAATAAAAAAAATATATATATTATGAATTCGATCTATCATCACTGGCCAGTGTCTGATCGGAACAGATCACAACGAAATACCATGACTGTTTATTTACCCCCTCCCTCTACTGCGGCATAACAATAGTTTATAGTGAGAAATTCAGTTGTCACCCCAAAAGGGCTACACTCTGGACGAGTGCAAAATTCGTTGTGATCGGACCTATCAGCATTCCCACATCAGGCGACCGGCAATAAAATCCTCACTCCTAAAGATGGAGGTTATGCCTTGCGGGGCATTCTAGAACTTTTTTCTCTGTTGGAAATTCTTGATTCTTGAATTTACGAATTAATTAATTTACAATTGAACTTGTCGTCTTTTTTCTCACCTTCTGATTGGATAAGCGCTTCAGCATCTTCCGACTGTTTTTTTTTTTTTTAATGATATTTCACCCCAAACAAGGCAGGACGCCACTGCAGACGTAAGGGGCTACTGAGAATTAGGGAGTAGGTTTAGGGTGTCATTCTAAGTTGGGAGCTGTGCAATGAGATATCTGCTTACATTAGTTTTAAACCTCTGCATGTCGGTACTGTCGAAGAAACAGGGGGCAGGGAGGGAGTTCCAGAGGCCAGCAGCACGAGGAAAGAAGCTATTGGAGTAGAAGGCTCTCCGGCATCTGGGGACCTCCACAGTGAATGGATGGGATTTAGCTCATTGTCGAGTTGGCCTAGCGAATTTACATCGAGGAGGCATCAGAGTAGCCAGTTCATCGGAACATAATCCATTGAAGTATTTGTAAAACAAGCACAAGGATGCTACATTGCGGCGATGGGACAGGGGCTGGAGCTTGGTTGACAGTGAGGGACCTATTAAGTTGGCGACTCTTTTTTGGACCTTGTCAAAGAGGGAAAAACTAGTAGATGATGCATCAGCCCAGATGTGGCAACAATACTCCATGCATGGGCGGATGGTGGCTTTGTAGAGATACAGGATAATGTTAGGTGTGAGGAGTTTACTAGCACAGTAGAGGGATCCCACCTTCTTTGCTGCAGCCTTGGCAATGTCTTCAATATATTTGTTCCAATTCATGTTACCTGTGAAGGTTAGGCCGAGGAGTTTGAATGTTGAACTCTCAGGTAGGGTGTTATTTGCCATGACAATCGGTGGTTGGAGAGGTTTCTTGTAGTTATTGAAGGAAAGGAGCTTTGTCTTTGCGGCATTAAAAGTTACCAACCATTTATGACCCCAATCCACTACAGCCTTGAGGTTATATTCTAAGGATTCAGCCATTGCCTTGCATATGATCAACATGATGAGAGTAAAGCGTGGTGTCGTCAGCAAATAAACCAATCTCAGACTCAATGTCATCAGGGAGATCGTTTATGAAGATCAGGAACAATAAAGGTCCAAGGATAGATCCCTGGGGTACACCAGCATTTATGTCATGTTGCTTAGATAAACGGCCATCGAGGACAACCTGGATCTTTCTTTTGGTTAGGAAGGATCTAATTATATTAAGTAATTGCCCAGTAATACCATATGAGCATATTTTCAGGGGAAGCCCTTTATGCCATATCTTGTCAAAGGCCTTGGATTTATCAAGCGCTACTGCCCTAGCTCCACCTGCCTTGTCGAGTGTATGATACATGTGTTCAAAGATGACTGTTAGGATGTCTGCAGTAGATGGTGCTTGTTTAAATCCATACTGGCGTCAGAAAGAAGTTTAGCATTAACTAAGTGCCAGACTATCGCTAGATTGATTAAGGATTCAAAGATTTTAGCAAAGATTGGGAGTAGGCTGATTGGGCAGTAGTTCTGAGGATCGGTTCTATTCCCAGAATTATTGTAGACTGGTACCACAGAGGCAATTTTCCAGTTATCGGGAAGCAAGATTCAGCTAGGCATTTATTGTAGAGTTTGGAGAGGACAGGGGCCAGTTCAGTAGAGCATTTCTTTAATTACTATTACAGGTATAAGATCAGGCCCACAAGCTTTGGAGGTGTCAAGGTTTTTATGATGTCTCTGGGATAAGGTGATGACCAGATTATCAAGTGTGGCTTCGGTCCGCAATGGGAATTTAGGGAGGGAGTAGTTTTCTGAGTCCAAAGTGGAGTTAGAGGCGAAACGCTGGGCAAGCAGTTCAGCCGTATCATTTGCTGTGCAAACAACATCATTGTGGTTTGATAGTGGGGAAATCGTTGATTGACCATTGTTGACTACACTATTGTAGATTTTCCAGAAATCGCGAGTACCTAGTTTCTGTGATTGAATGCGTTTTTTTGTTAACACAGTATACCTTCTCTTTGCTTTACCTATCACGGCCGTACAATTATTTCTTGACTCTATAAATTTCTGTCTATTAGTAGCTGACTTATGGTGTCCGAATTTACGGAATGCTTGCTGCCTCTCAGCAATGGCAGTTGCACATTCCGAGGGAACCATTGGGGAGAGTGGGGCTTGCTAAAGAATTTTTGCATGGGAACATAGGCTTCAATGTAAACAGTTAGAAAAAGCCAAACAAAAAGTCGGTTTTGTCTGGTTCAAAAGCTGTACCAGTACCCATTTGTGAAAACATAGCACCCATCAGCGAATACAAACCATAAAATTGTAATAAAATGTAATGATGACGTGCAATCAATTTTCAGAGATATCTCACTGTTTGAATCCCAGCCCACCCTTGAGCAGTAAAATTCAATAAAACTATGACAGTCATTCTTAGTATAAATGCCGTTGATTGTCTTACTTTCTGAAAAAGAAATTGGTATAAAATATTTTTTTAGCTAAAAATAAATTTGGGGTAAAGTGGAGATGTGATGCAAACGAATGCAAAGAAAAAAAGGCTACTGGCTTGAATAGCCACTCTATTAATTTCTCCAATCGCATCCCAACACAGGTAAGAATTTTCAAATACGGTCGGCCAATGAGAATGATACCCTCTCATTTGAAACGACAGAGTTTGCAAGCCGATGTGAAAATCGAAATTAAAATAAAAGAAGATAGCCAAAGACCCAGATGGTCAGATCCAGGTCGGTGGACATTGGAAGAAGACCAGAATGTACATTCACCCCCCCCCCCTCCGACCAAAAAAAAACACTCAGACACCTGCACAGTGTTCCTGATCTCGCACACATATCCCCACACACTAATAAAAGTACAGATCAAGTCAGACAAACAGAAGCAAATTACTACTCACTCACACAAGTTCTCACATATACACACACTGACAAGACAAAGGAAGCCATACATACAAACTGCCACACTTCATATTACATGCATATTTACATCACAAGCATATAGACATACACATCTCTTAGCCTCGTGACTCCTCGCTCACTGAACTTTCTCTACCAAACACGAATTACATTTTGTTAAGGTTGGTGTGTTGAGATTTTGTCTTGCATCTGTATTCATCTGACTGGCTTTGCTTGAAATGAAGAAGAAAAAGGTTCACCAGAGTTCCATAAACATCTTCTCTACAATTATGTCAATTTGTTTTAACAGTTTCGTCAACACAGAAGAGGAACAAGAATATAAGTCAGGCTGGTTTGGTCGGCATGTATTAATATAGGAATTTAATTGAGTCCAGGTCTTTAGTCTCGGTGTTTTGTCTTGAATGGAACTTTATATCTTGTCTGCCACCAAGTCATGGTGGGAGGTGAGGAAGGAAACATGGCATCTGTTTACTTGGCATCTTGGTTGGAACTGTTCATACTGATGCCAAATGGTCTGGCCGGAAACAGGAAAAGGTGCACATGAACAGTGATGCTCTAATCGCCTATGTATCACTATACAAGTTTGAACATGCCTGTGTTAGCCAACCGAACCACATACCAATCACTACGCAAGAGATTACATGTATATTCAAAAGAAAATGTATTGCAATTATGTAACTACTACATTATATCCTGCTTAGGCTTTTAGCTGATAAAAAACAAGAGATTCTTTATTGGCAGTAGCAGCATATGAGACTGAATTTAAACGAACGTTCAAATTAGAATAAGAGGGTAAATAATTGTTCATTTCGATTTGAAATGATTGTTCATTTTCTGAAAAGAGAAAAATGTCAGTTCTTTTGCTGAAAAGAGAAAAATGTCTATTCTTTGCTGAAAAGAGAAAAATGGTAGATGTAGCCTTGACTCGCTGGTCAAGGCCCATCTTCATCAATGAGGATGTGGTTAAATCCTGCGTCAGGAGTACTGAAAGTTCTGACTGGAGCTCATATGTGTTTGTGCACTGTAAATTTTTGGCAGAATGAAAAGGAACGGGTCCAGACAGTGATTTCACGTCTCATATTCAGCTAGAAGAATCTAGTTGAAATAAGTTTCACTGTGGCAGAAATTACGACAATGTGTGGCCAGGCCGTGCAAGGAAGAAAAGACAAGTTTGTGATGAGCTTCATGATCAAAGGGGCTAGGTGAATTCAAGGATGTCTCACAAGATCTCTTCATCCGCTGTAGGGATGGAGATGTACTGTTATTTGTAGGTAGAAAATTCTGGAATTGACATATTTAAAATATCCAAAGATGGCTGGTCCAACACCATTTGACAAAGGTTAATATCCACAGATGAAAAAAATAGCACTTAAATACGTTTCACAGAGTTTTATCCCGACATGACAACGCTGCAAACATTAAGAGAGAATACAGAGATGTATGAAGGTATTGGTAGCTTAGTATGTGAATTCATCAGTTTGTATCTACGCCTAAGATAGGGTAGGGTAGGGTAGGGTAGGGTAGGGTAGGGTAGGGTAGGGTAGGGATATCTGAGACAATGAATATCCACATTAAGTGTCTGTGTACCTGCAAGTCCAACGATCGAGCAACTCAATATAACATGCGTATGGGAGAGTGGTTTACAGCTTACGGTTGAAGTCAGTAGTGCATGTGGATTTGCACTGTTTCAAGTGTGGAATACAGGTAAGTCTGCACTGTTGTGTGTGAGGAGTATTGCATGTGGGTATGCGCTGTTGTGCGTGAGGAGTAGTGCATGTGAGTATGCACTCCAAAATCTCTACCTACAGTAAGTTGTTGAATAGCCTTCAAAATGTCTGCATATAAGGAGTCTATATTTAACGCAGCAGCGAAAGGAAGTGTCCGCCACAGTATCAGAAATTGCCATTATAAACCGGCGACCTCAGACGTTTTACTATCGACGAAAATATTGCGTATATATTAGAAAATATGACAATGTAAAATTGCAACTCTATATTACAGAATATTAATTTATTATTAGAAGCGGTTTATATAATAAATATGCAAATTAAAAAGACCTAAATGTGTTTGAAGGTATTTGCAGTTTCCTATCTATATGATATTTCAAAAGGCTACGTTGTATCATATAATTAAAAAAGCACAACCGGTTTTGATGTTAATATAGTTAGGATAGATGGTATTCATTTACATTCTGAAACATCTAATACATAACTTTAATTACGTGCATCTGCCTTTTCTTGCTTCAAATGAAGTAAATTTGGTGCATTTACAGAACTTTGGATCAATTAGACTTAAGGAACCCTAAAATCAACAAATACCAAAAGAACACATTTGGGTTGACACCGGTTTCTTTTGCTTCTGGTTGAACTATAAAAAAAATACACGCACACTTCACAGATTTCTTTTTTAATAATAAAAAAAGTTTTATTTACAAAATATTTTGTTTTGTAAACTTTGGGGATTTATAAAGAAAATGAATTTTTAATTAAAAAAAAGTTACAAAGTTTTTATTAAACACAAATCATTTTATTAGTTTATATATTTGAAAAAGTTTGTAACTTTTTTTTGGTTTTGTAAATAAAACTTTTTTAAAATGAAAAATGTGCGTATAACAAAACCTGCTTGTCAATATGTACTACTGTTGTAGTACTGTTGTCATATTTGGGTTGGTGAATCTCTGTCCCATTTGAGGGTTCTTGATAAGGTGCAAAAACGTATCTGTAATTTGATTGGCCCTACCCTTTCTTCTTCTCTGCACCCTCTCTCTCACAGACGTGATGTTGCTAGTCTCAGTCTTTTCTATAAATACTATCATGGCATGTGTTCTTCAGAATTGTGATCTATTCCCCCGCTTCTTTTGTTCCAGCTCGTTTGACTTGTTGGTCTAGTGGTCTCCATCAATTCACAGTTTTGATACCTCATTGTAATACAGCTTCCTATTCCAGTAGCTTCTTTCCTAGAACCGCAGGCTTGTGAAACTCTTTTCCTGCTGACTGTTTTCCTCCTACCTATAACCTTGGTCTTTTCAAGACTAAGGCCAATGGGCATCTCCTGTCTTTGCGATAACCATATTTGTTCTTGTTATCTCCTTATATCAAGTGGCTTCATGCCTTGTCTGGAGCGATTTCCATAAAAAATGTTTTTAAAATGTTTTACAAAAATATTTAAATAAATATTGGATTGTATTAAAAAGGCACACAGAAAATACCTTTTTTTTAAAACGGTCTTTGACGTTTCGGCTAGGAGCAAAGTGTAGTGTCTATTCTGATATTACACTTCATCTTTCCTGTCCTCGGTTACTGAAGGAGAAATTCTTCCAGATTGAGACAATTTTTATTTTTATCTTAATCCAAAGTGCTCCTTTTGGGGAGAGGCTGGATTTTCCCTACATTAAACACCGACCTTGTGTCTAACTCTGCCCTCGTGGGGAGGCAAGTAAATAGGGACACCATTTGTGCAATGTTTTTTTTTATACTTGTTTATTTCGTGTGTTTATTATAAAAAGTTTTCTAAATAAAATTATGTGTTTTAAAATGTTATTTCCTTATGCTTGTAAATAAATATTTAATATTTTATAAATTTCCAAAGTTTGCAAAACAAAAAAATTTGTAAACCATCTCTGCACAACATCGACTTATTTGAATATTTTTCTTTATACATTTTGTTTAATAAAAAGTTTTAACTCTGATGAATTCTCTCACCTCGGAAAGGTACTGTTTCTTAGACAACAACTCAAAGTTATAATGGTGGAAGTTGAAATAACTTGTCTGAAGATCTCATATATCTACTATTTATCTATTCTTCAATTCTATTCTATCTAATATATAAAATTATGTCAGTCTATTTCTTAAATTTTGTCGTTGATAGCCTTGAATCTGACAAATCGATATTTGAGTCTACTTAACCAGTTTGTCTTTTCTTCCTTCCATCATCTTCTTTACAACAAAATAATGTATTTCTCTTTAGTTTCTTTAAAAAATAGTTATGGAAGATTGTTAGAATGGAGACATTTTTCGTTAATGACCTAAACAGCAGCAGCCGCTTATGAAACTAATAAAACTAAATTTCTAAATTGCTAAATTTTTTTAGAATACGTAGTAATTTCTTTTATTAACATTACTTCTCTATTGCAATAGTAGGTAAAATAATTTAATTTTAAACAACTTATTAAAATGTTGTTTTAGTGAAATGATATACACGTCTGTCATCAAAGTGTCGATTGGCACATGAACTTCTTTTCTATGGTAGGTTCATTTTTTTTTTCTTATTTAATTCATTTAGCCCCTCTACCAAAAACAATTTAATGTGTCTTTCTTTAATACATATAGACACCCATTTACAACAAAAATGACATATTTTTTTTAAACAAAAACAAAATTCTCGCCATTAGCTTGAATCCCACTTGAATAACGAATTAATATTTACTTTCAAGCATCTAAAATATTTGGGTTTTTTACTTACACTCATATTACTAAAGGTAGTTAAAATACAATTCACTCAGGTTAAGTTTTTCAATCGCTAACATTTTTTTTTTCATCTGACACCAAAAAAGTCATATTGCAAGGTGCTTAACAAAATTTCTTATTTAGTTGAAACCATTACTTTTCGGTTTTATGAAGAATAACGTTTTTGTTGTGGACTGATCCGGATTCACTTATCGTGACAGGATGGATTCGTCAGGTCACTATGAAGTCAACACCTTTTTCCTTTACCAAGGAGAGCCACTTAACACGTCTGCCTAGAGCCGGTAATGGCGACCAACTTATTGTAATTAAGTATTCTTAATAAAATTCCTATTCCTTTCAATTCATGTCTTGGGTTTCTTATTTACTTATTGTTATTCTTAAGATATAACAAATTGGCGACGAGAGATTATTACGATTTAAAATCCAGTTTGTTAACACATAACAAGTTGACGATCTTCAATCAGGACTTAAATTAAAAAAAAAAAGATTTCCGAACAGTGGATTTAAAACCCTCGACACAAGGAAACGCTTCTCATGCAAGAACAATTTTTTTTCTCCCAAAGGAAATTGCCAACCAAATTGTTTTTACAATTTGACAGTGACTTTTTTTAAAAAGGATTTGAGAAGAAAAGATATTTTTGTTTTCCTTGTATTTGGACTGTACATATTATTTTTTCCTTTTATAAAAGGCTACAGTGTATTTTAGACAACTGTTGTCTGAGGAAAAACAAAACAAAATATTTTTTTAAAAATGGAGGAATTGCAGAAAACTATTGTCCAACTTTAAAAAATACAAGTTGAACATTAGCAAAGAAATGAAAAAAGGTTTGAAAAAATGTTGAAATTTATTGTTCAGCGAACACAAGAACCAAAGCAAGCTGGATTCTTTTCAGCAGATACGGTTGCGAATTCGATTGGAGAATTCACGTATGACCCAGATAATGATTCTATTTTTTTCTGCTTACTTTCGGAGGTTTGCCAACATTTTCAAGGAAGCATGTTCAGAATGGTCGCAAGAAAAAAAGGTTTGCCTACTTTTTCAAAAATTGAATCCAGTGTGCCATGATAGGTACAGCAACTATATTTTGTCAAGGGTACCGGGCAAACATTTGATGAAACTGCGCAAATCCTCAAAAATGTTTTTTGTGAAAAGACGTACCTTTTCAACCTACATTGAAAATGTTTAAACCTAACAAAAAGAGACAACACTGATTTTTTTAGCTATGCCAGAATCGTAAATAGAGAATGCCAGCAGTTTAAACTGGAAGAACTGACTTCAGACAGATTCCGATGTCTAATTTTTGTGCAGGGCCTAATCGCAAGCAAAGATTCTGAGGTAAGGGCGAGAAACTTGACGAAGTTGGAGCAGGACCCTAATTTACCGTTGCGATTGTTGACGAATGTAATAGAATGCATGCGACACAATTTGGCAAAAATTGAAGAAAAAGGCGTGGCTCAGGTTCGATATGCCAGAAGAGACGGTTAAAAAAATTGACATTTAAAACCTATTTGTCGCTACGCAGAAAGCACACAAAATTTGTTATTTTTTGTGGAAGGTTAGGGCATGTAATACATCTGTGTAGAGAAAAAAGATTTCCCTGAAATATTTTCACAGGGTCTAGGCAGATGCACAAAAACGAAAGTAAAAATGGAGGTAATGGAAAATGTTACCGCAATATTAAAACCAAAGCATAGTGTACCCTATGCAGCTATAGAATCGTTTAAATGACGGAAAAATGTTCTCAAAATTAGATCTATCAGATGCGTATCTGCAAGTAGAAGTCGAGGAAGAGAGTACGAAATTGCTCACTATCAATACGCATAGAGGGTTGTATTCGTTTAATCATCTACATTTCGGAGTGAAAATAGCACCAAGTTTGTTCCAAAAAATAATGGATAACATGTTAGCGGGTTTGGATTACGCTATGGCGTACTTAGACGATATATTGATCAAGAGCGAGACTGTTGAACAACACATTGAACATGTGAAGGAAGTTTTTTTTTTTAATTTGCTGAATATGGGTTTAAGCTCAGTGAGGATAAATGCGAATTTTTTATGCCCAAAATAAAATATTTAGGACAAATTATACACGCAAAAGGCAAAAGACCCGACCCAGAAAGGTCCAGTGCAATTAAAAATATGCCCGACCCGACAAATGTTGCTGAATTGCAAGCATTTCTAGGTCTTGCTAATTATTATCAGATATATAAATAATATGCATGATTTACGTTCCCCATAGAACGAATTGTTAAAAAAAGATAAAAAATGTCAATGGACAGAAAATTGCCAGAAGGCTTTTCAAAAGATTAAGGATGTGCTTACATAAGAACTTTTTTTAACATATTTTGACCCGAAATTAGAAATAATTTTGGCTACTGATGTGAGTAATTACAGCATCGGAGCTGTACTACCCCATAAAGACAATTTATGGGGCACAACAGCCTTTGCTCATGCGAGCAGAGATTTAATCTCGGCTGAGAAAAAATATAGCCAGATCGAGAAGAAAAGTTTATCTATCATTTTCGGGATAAAAAATTTCACAAATTCATCCATGGCAGTAAATTTATTTTACAGACGAATCATCGTCCATTACTTTCGATTTTTGGATCAAAGAAAGAAATTTCAGTTCATACAGCAAATAGATTACAGCGATGGGGCAGTATTCTGCTAAATTATGATTTCAAAATTGAATATATTCCTTCAAAGAAGTTAGGCCATGCATACGGCTTGTCCCGATCAATTCTGAAATATTGTGAACCAATGGAAGATACGGTAATCGCATCACTCAAAGCTGAAAGGGAAATAAAAGAAGTACGAGTTAACACCGTACACAAACTCCCAGTGACTGTGCAAGAAATACAAATAAAATCTAAAAGTGATAATTTTATTAAAAACATGATGGATAAAGTGAAGTGCAAACAAAGAGGAAATATAAATTTGCCCGTAAGCAATAACTATTCAATTTGTGACAAAATGTTAATGTACGCCGAGTGCGTCATGATCCCAGTGGCACTACAAAAGAGACTGTTAAAGGATTTTCATTGTGGTCACCCAGGAATGTGCAAAATGAAATCGTTTATGCGTTCATACGTTTTTTGGCCGGGTATGGACCAGGACATTGTGAGGACAGTTAAGAGCTGTGGAGGTTGTGCTCTAGCAGCTAAAGCACCACCAATAATAACAGCATCATTGCCGAAAGTGGACACGCCATGGTTTAGACTACATCTAGATTTTGCTGGACTGCTAAATGGTGCATATTATTTGATTGTGGTAGACAGTTTAATAAAATGGCCAGAGATTCTGAAATGCAAAAAGCCAGCATCTGCCATAACAATAAATTTTTTGCATGAACCTTTTGTCAGGTTTGGATTAGCTGATGAAACTGTCACAGATAATGGGACCCAATTTACCTCAGAAGAGTTTAACATATTTTGCAAAAACTTTGGTGTAAAACATGTTACTACACCTGTTAACCACCCGAGAAGTAACGGGCAGGCAGAAAGGTTTGTAGACACCTTCAAAAGGGCTTTAAGAAAAGCTGGTGAAGTAAACGATGAGTGGAAGATCCAACAATTCTTAAGGGTTCAAAGGGTCACACCGAACAGAAACATTGCGGCAAACATGTCACTGGCGGATATGATGTTCTCAAGAAAAATTAAAACCATTTTTGACAAATTGTTGCCAGTGAACAAAAAACATTTTAAAAACACGGATGGTAAGTCCAGACATTTTAATGTTGGTGAAAAAGTGTTTTTTAAGAATTACAGAAAGGGTCAAATGTTCTGGCAAGACGATATTATCACCAGGAGAATCGGACGCCTGATATACGTGGTTTAGAGTCCGAAGTTGGAAAACAAGCATCATGTAAATCAGTTGAGACACAGATAGGTGGAAAAACAAACCTCACATGAGGAACCCATGGAGGTACTTTATGATGTTTTTGATGTACCGATTCCTGAAAACCTTATACTACTCCTTCTACTGAAGTAAGACGTTGAACGAAAAGAAAGAAATTCAACAGAACGTCTAGAGATTGACCCAAAGAGGAAAAGATATATTTCCAGGAAGAAAATAAATCTTAAGGGAAGGTGTTGTGGACTGATCCGGATTCACCCATAGTGACAGGATGGATTCGTCAGGTCACTATGAAGTCGACACCTTTTTACCTTACCAAGGAGAACCGCTTAGCGAACCACGTAATACGTCTGCCTAGAGCCGGTAATGGCGACCAACTTATTGTAATTAAGTATTCTTAATACAATTCCTATTCCTTTCAATTCCTATCTTGGGTTTCTTATTTACTTATTGTTATTCTTACGATATAACAGTTTTGTTGTTCATTTGCTTAAAAACAAACAAAAAAATAAATTTTCTCTATTAGTTTAATTCCCACTAGGGCAACAAGCCAATTTACTTTTCAGGAAGGTTACATGAATAAACTTATACATTATTTGTTTTTTACTTAGACTCATATTTCAAAGGCAGTTAACACACAAATTCGCAAAAACAAAATGAATTTTCCGCTATTAGCTTAAATCCCACTAGGCAAACAAACTACTATTTATTTTTCAACAAAATTTACGGTTAAAATACAATTTCCTTTGTAGCTTTTTATGATTTCGTTTCCCAAAGAATAACGCTTTTTCTTCCTCAGGCAAAAGAGTGACTAGCAGTATTTTTTTTTTTACTTAAACTAATATTGCAAAGGCTCTTAAAACGAAATTTCTTCTTTACTTCGACTCATTATGTTTTCGTTTTACGAGAAATAACGTTTTATTGTTCATTATGGTTTTGTCATTCATGTCCTTGTGCAATGCTGAGTAGCCCTGCTCGGCTCAATTTATATAAAGTGAGGTATGTATATATGTTTATACATTTGTATGTACAGGATTCACTCCTAAACTAATTAACCGATCATGATGAATCTTTGAACACAGCTGCTAGGCGTAACAGGTCGTAATGTGAGCTTTAGTTTTATGCAAGAGTGGAAGCCCTTTGTGCAAATTCAGATATCTCTGATTTTGTGAAATTTTATCAATAGGCAGCAGAAATCAATTAATAAATATTTCCAAATTTTTAGTTTCTTTGGAGTATTTTAAAGCATTTTTACGGGTCATAATATGGTAACAACCTCCCATTTGAAAATTCAAATATTTCGGATATGCATTGAATTTGATCCATGCTCATTAGACACCAATTAAGCAAGATTCCCTGAATTTCAATTTCTTCTTAAGATCCCTTAAACTTCAGCCTAAAATATTTGTACATTTTCTAGAATCAAAATCATGTAATGAATTTTAATCAAAATTGGAATAAGGATTCTAAACATAAGGTTTAGTAGCACTATATCTTGATTTTAATCTTTGTTTTGAGACTTAATTTTAATTCTTAATAAATCTTTTAGTTTATAATAGATGGAACATCCAAGAATTATTTTGTTAATAAATCTACTGCTACGTCATAATTGCTATCTTCCGAGGTTAAATGGGGAACCAATTATAATCCATGATCACTTAAATATCCTCTCAATAATGAAGCTAATTTAGATTTGGCAGAATTAATAGAGTCAGCACAATTGTTGATGTTTGTCAAATCAATTGTCTCCCTTTTCGATGGGAAAAGAATGTCTGTCAACCATTGATTTCAGTTCTACGTTTCAGCAACAAATTCTAACCAACACATGTATCGACGATGACCCTCAGCGAAGGAGAATAGAGACCTCAGTCAAGGTATGGTTTTATTAATTGCAAGGGGTCGATCGCACGATGGTTATAAAGTGCTCACCTCTCGGGCGCTGGCTTTTCAACCCCCACTTTCCGACCCGAGCTTGGGTCACATCTTACTTGTGGGAGTAGGATAAAAACTGGCCTTGTGCCTAACTCCTGGAGAGGAGTAAATTTTTATAAGCGATTATTTAGTTCGTGGGGCTGGAAATAAACGAAGAATACAATAAAGTGAAAACTGAGATTCGTACGGGATTCGAACTGGTACCTCAAAAGAGGGATCACCTAACATGGGTGTTGTCTTGGACCACTTGACTAACGAGCCATACGTTCAAGAAAACCGAAATTATACAAATAACTCATCTCCCAAGCTTTGTGGCAAATCTTTGCTTATGTTTTTACTAACAAAGTAACCTCATATCTTCTTGCCCGATGAATTAAATAATCCCTTGTCTAGTAATATTATCCACACAAAGAATAGCATCAATAAAGAAGCAGCCTAATACATAACATACTGTATACTGTCAGAAATAAATTTTCAATATTAAAAACATATCTCTACTTATATAAAGTGAGGTATGTGTATATGTTTATATATTTCTATGTATAGAATTCACTCCTAAATTAATTAACCGATCGTTATGAACTTTGGAATACATCTGCTGGGGATAAGGGTCGGTAATGTAGGCTATATTTAATTTATTTCAGTTTAATATAAAGGTGGCAAAGAGGGGGTGGAAGTCCTTCGTGAAAATTGAGATACATCCAATTTTTGTGAAATTTTAGCAATTGGTATTAGACATTAATTAATAAATATTTCCCAAATTTCAGTTTCTTTGGAGTATTTTAAAATGGTTTTAGGAGCATACCATGGACACAACTTCCAATTTGAAAATTTAAATATTTCAGATTTGCATTAAATTTGATCCATACTCATTAGACACTAGTTAAACAAAATTTCTTGAATTTCAATTTCTTCTTAAGATCTCTTAAGCTTAAGCCTTATATTTTAGACATTTTCTAAAATCAAAATCATGTAATGGATTTTGATCAAAATTGGAATAATGATTCCAGACATAAGATTTAGTAGCATAGTATATTGATTTTAATCTTTGTAAGGGACATAAAAGTGGTGCAAAACTGTTCTGTTCGAGGAATTAATTTTACCCCTCCATTATATACTAGCTGTACCTACCCGGCGTTGCTCGGTAGTATATTTATTTGCTTTGTTTTTTAAACTATTTATTTGCTTTGTTTTTTAAACTATTTATTTGCTTTGTTTTTTAAACTATTTATTTGCTTTGTTTTTTTAAACTATTTTTTTCTGAAATATTATTGCTGAGTCACTGATCCGATTTTTTCTAATAAACAGGGATCTTTTGCACCCAAAAGCAATTCACTCAGTCTCGACCCGAAGGCTATACAAAATCTGAGAGACTCTTCCCTGATAACATCAAACGATGCTAATAAACATCTATCCACATATTGCATTCAAGCCTCATGCTGCTGACCGATCTTCAATCTTCCTCTGCCACTTGCATTCATTCACATTCGCTTGGCAGACTGACTGGTGCCTCAAAAGTAGACAAGGGATACTGTATGTTGTATCTATTTTAATACAATTCAATACTTTTTAAAAACTAAATCGTGTCTCTTTTTAGTTTGCTTAATTGCCTGAATGTGCTACTGCTGTAGCAGTCACCAATAGGGACTACTTTTGAATGCATAATTACTGTCCCTGTGAGCTGGCTTGTCCAATCAAATCACAGGGCGCAGTAATATCGTTAGTTCCCTAAGGGACTACTTATGTTCCCTTAGGGTTCGAGGGAAAAGAACAGACGACCTCCTGGCACCAGCTTGGACACATCGCAGAGAGCACCAGCGAGGAACGAGGAAACGCTCTCTCTCCTGCCGCCGTCGCCCGACTCGACGACTACTACCATCTTCACCTGAAGAAATCCACGGGCAGCCCTTAAGAACTCTTATATTCTTCCTCTTCCTCAGATGGACACCATCCCACTCTCTCCTACCTATACCAAACGGTATAGGTAACCTTGAGTTAATAAAACTCCTTTTTGTTATAGTTACAGAAACACTTTCTGTTGTTCCGTTTCTTTACGAGAAGATAAAGGGATAACCCCTTTCATCCTCTCCTTACACTGCTATTGCCCACAGAAACCACTATTTCAAATGCTTTCAACAAAATAGATGCCCTAAAACCAAAGTCTCCCTTAATACTGCCCGAAACCACTGCAAAAGGGTTATTGAAAACACAAAGGAGTCCTATGCCTAATCAGTTAAGTCTAGACTGGCCGATCAGATGTTTGGCTCCTATGAGTTTTGGAGAGTAATAAACACGGTTCTAAACAGATGCAAGGCCCCTATCCCAACCATCACTAATGGACCTGAAGTGATATATTCAGCTTCTGATTGTAGTATCAAAGGTAATTGATGCCCGTCTCACCCCTTTGTTAATGGTGGGATGTTCTACATTCGTGTAATATATTAAGAGTGAATATTGAATACTATTTGTGGCAGTAAACAATGAATAGTTAAATAAAACTTATCCGTAAGTTATTTTCGGCTTCCAGTTTTTATTACACTGATAAAGCCAAAATTTTTGTAAAGAACTTTGCAGTAAATTCAACTCTTTGCGATCAGGGCGAAATACCCCCGAGCCCCCCCCCCCCCTCCCCGACCGAAAAAAAACTCTAAATGACATTCAAATAAGTGATGTCACCAAACTTATGAAGAACCTTGATGCCAACACGGGAACTGGTCCCAACAAAATTCCGGTCATAGTACTCAAGAAACTCCTATCCTGACTAAGCTGTTCAATCGTTGCTTAAAGGAGAAATGCTTTCTATCACTTTGGAAGACTTTGTTGGTCTGCCCGGTATTTAAAAATACTGGAGACCGGTCCTCTGCATCCCAGTACAAACCGACCAGTCTCCTGTGCGTCATGAGTAAGTTGCTTGAATCTGTAATAAATCAAGTAGTTTTCAACCACCTCAATAAAAACGATCTTGTTAGTGACAAGCAATATGGATTTCGTCCTGCAATATCTACAGCTAACATGCTGACTACGATAGTGCACAGGATCAGTGAATCTATCGACGGGAGCTTCGTTTCTAAGGCGATATCTCTTAATATATCAAAGGCTTTCGATAGGGTTTAGCAAAAAGGTCTGCTCCACAAGCTTGTTCGCTACGGAATATCGGAAAATGTCCTCTCAGCTATCAAATCCTTTTCCTCTGATAGGTTTATAAAAGTAATTGTAGACGAGCAAAAGTCCGAAGCACATAGCATTAATGCTTGCGTGCCTGAAAGATCGATTCTGGGTCCAAGCCTCTTCCTGATCTTCATAAACGATCTGCCAAATCATATTCTGAGATCATTCGTTGACATCTATGCAGACGACACAACTATTTATGGAAACACTTCGAAGGGCATTGATGATCATGATCTTTCTGACTCTCTTTCTATTCTGACTTGGCGCACGTCGTGCAATGAGGAAGAAAGTGGCTGGTCACTTTTAATGCCTTTAAAACCAAGCTTTTATCTTTTCACCACCAACGCTCGGATCCTCACGAAATGAATGGTTCTCTCCTTGAAAGCTTCTAGGACTGACTTTCACCCCAGACCTGAATTGGAAGACTGACATCAAATCTGTTGCTAAGGTTGCTGGAAAAATGTTTGGATCATTCTACCGCTCTACCTGTACAAGAGCCAGATAAGCTCTAAGATGGAATACTGCTGTCATATCTGGGGAGGTGACACTTGGAACACTCTTTCCTGTCTTGACAGAGTACAAAATTGACTCCGTAATCTACTGGGAGATGTTCACTTCTCGTCCCTTCAGCCTCTTTCACACAGAAAAGATATTGCTAGCTTTTCTCTTCTGTATCCTTATGTTCATGGTAGGTGCTCGACTGACCGTCAACACCTGGTACCCCCTGTAAAACATTCACAGCAAGAACTTTTCTAGCTACAGCCACAGCAAGGAATCAACGTTCCTTTCTATCTCCTTAGCAAAAACAAACGAAACTTCCATGAAAAAAGCTTCTTTCCTAGAACATCCCACCTTTGGAACAAAATAACACGAAGCTGCTTCCCAACCGACTACAACATGGTCGTCTTCAAGTCTAATGTGAACAAACACTTGCTGAGCCGTTCTCATGGACAATCCATTCCCCTTAAGTAAGGATCTGCGCATCCCATCCATTGTTTCCGGTCATCTTGTGGAGGCGATCATAACTAATGATCTCTTTAACCCTTATCCTCGAGTGTCCTCAGGGCCTTGATAGATTCAAGGAAAATAACTCTGGAATATACTGAGCCTATACATGTAAAAAATCTGCATGTTATCGTAAAAATTTTCTCGGTTCACAATATGTTACATTTTTTAAAATTGTACTCGAGGGGGGGGGGGTGTAACGCATATTGTGAACTGATAACACGCAGACTCTTTACATGTATAGGCTCAGTATATTCAGGAGTTATTTCCCCTGAACCATATACAATTTATTTTCTCTGAATCATACTGGGCAACAAAAAGGTGTACTCTTCTATTTAGAAATTAAATTTCCCCTGAGTACAAGTAAAAAAAAAAAAAAATATTCCGGTGAGTCAAAGATGAATGTTTAAAAAATGTCTCTTTTGAACCGATACAAGTTAGCAAAATAGAAGCTGTTTTTTTAAATTTTTGTAAATTTCTGTTGACCGTCGATATAGATTTAATTCCTTCCTCCATTTTTTCCATGTAGTTGATTATCTGGATTTAAGCTAAGAGGCTTTGGAAGTGATAAAAACTCCATCGGGTCTCCTTTCCCAGTTTATGAGCTAGCTTCTGTCTCCATTGTATATGCCTAAAGGGATTCTAGTCGTAATTGTTAGATGTGAAGGATAGTGACACGGCAGGGAGAAACATGCATGAAGTCTTTATTTTTTTGCCAAACATTAATAACAAATTCGGAATTTACGCCAGTAAACGATGAAATAATATATAAAATAGAATAATTAGAGCTATGCACCCTACATAATTTTTAGAACAAGACAAGCCACCATGTTGACTTTCAATGTTTTTATTATGGTAATACTGGTTTTGGAGGCGAGCACTGGCCTTTTAACATAATTCGAACTGGTAATCGACTAAAATTTGTTGAGCTTATGATCATCACTTGTTTTTGGCTTACTTTAAAGTGTTTGCTAGAATTCGCAGGTAATAGTAGGTATTTCTTTACAGAGATCGCGAGGGAACACTTGAAGAGTTCGAATGCAAAGCACGATAAACGCCATTTTCAAAAGCACAAAACTGTTCCTACAAAAAGTGTTGCATTTCAACACTCGACAACACCCGAACACTATTTGTTACATAATATGATACTGAAATAATTTTTTTAAATCAGCTTTCATTTGAAGTCTAGATTTAATATATTTATTGTTTAAGGTCTCAATTTAAACGAATTGGATTTATCGCATTTTGTGTTCGAACTCTTCACTTCCCCCCTACTTCCCAGATCAGAAACACTCTGGTTCCAGTGGAAAGCACTCAACCGCCTGAGAATGAGAATGGGGCGATCAAAAGTTGCTATGAGCAGATGGGGCTACAAAACTGACCTAAACATCTGCGAATGTGGAGAGGAGGACCATATGATGCAGCACTGCCTTGTCTGCCCTCCACTGCCCAAACAGTGTAGCTTGAAAGATCTTGCAGAGTACAACAATAATGCAAAGAACTGCGTAAAAAAGTGGGAAACTGTTGTATGACCACATGACACTTCAAAGACACGCAAAACAGAAGAAGAATCATGGCAATAATCAGTATCAACTAATATTTGTTAAATATGTTTTTTTACTCACAAAAATGATTTTAATACCAAATAATGCAACACAACATATTTATAAAGTTGCAAGGTATGGAAGTTGTTTGTACACGAGAATTATTCAGTTCGCTTGTAAGTTTGCTGCATAAAACATAATATTTTAGAAAAAAATAACATCTGGAAATTAATTCTATCTATGCGGTGATCATTTTGATTCATTGTTGGTTTGCAAAGCTTTCCTACATAAAAACAAAGAACCCACCAAATTCAATCTGTTCTAAATTTAACAGTTAACAAAAGAAAATATTCATATGTTACAGGATGTTCGTGATAAATTTGATACTTTTCTGATATCCTTTCATTTCAGAAGTATTTAATAGTAGTAAAAAGGCAACGGATAGCTGTTTCTGTGTACTATTAGTGGGTTTGAGAACTGGAGATCATGGAAGCAGTGGCTAGCAGGAAGGGTCATAGCAGGTGTTCAAATTATGCAACATAACATATTTATATATTTACAAGGTTACAAGCATAAACGCTATTCGTATGTGTGAATTGTTCAGCTGTGCTAGTAAGTTTGGAAGGTTTGAAATGAGTCAATGTAAGAAATGCGCGTATGTGTGTGTGTGTCTGTCTTCTTTTATCAGTGTATGAGTATTGTTGAGTATGTGTGGTATCTATGTAAAGAAGTGATAGCAGTTTCTTCCTTTTTCCTAGCGAGTTGCTGGGAGAAGACATGCTGCATCCTCTCTTTTGACTGACTTCCATGTGACTGCTACTTGTGACTGATTGGACTGATTGACTGGGGTTCGTGGCTGAGTTGAATTATATTTATCTGAAAACGTCCGTTTCCACTAAGCTGTTTGGTTTTTGGTGGGTAAAAGTGTTTTAGTTTACGGACGTAATTGTAGAAAAGTCACATGACTTGTTAGTTTTTTAATTTCGTTTTCTTTCTGTTTGGAGCTTCGGTTTGTACAAAAATGTGATAGCTTTTTATGGATATAATTTTGAGGCATGTTTTGTTTGTTTGTGCTCACGCTATTGGTTTATAAATATAGGCTTTAAAGATATGTTAATCCTATGAAGTGATGCCTGTAGGGGAATAGACAAATATCAAATGAATAACAGCAATCCATAAACAAATATATATTTACTTTTATTGACACCTAACTTGCTTCAGTCACTTGCTATAGCTTTGCAATTTAATTTCTATTCACTACTTGAAATCAATGAAACGAAACTAATCGATAAGAAAAAGAAGATAAAATTACTGATATTGCTACCTCAAACTTTATATCTCTCTCTTTATCTTTTTATAAACTAATCAATCAAGTATTGAAAAAAAACTTATCTATTAAGTAATATTGAGTATTAGAAGCAGAAGTAGCAGATGCCGACAGCTTAAACACTGAATTCTGAATTGTTGATTGGTATCAAGCTTTGAAAGGAACACTACCTTTTTTTTCCAACTTCTTATTCATTCCTCTCCTTCCACCTCCTCCTCTTCATGCCAAAAATCGGGCCTAGACACACATATGTTCACTTGGAAAATAAACAAAATAAAATTCTGAATAACAAAAAAAATTGTTTTGTTTTTTTAAATCTTACATTATTTTATATATATTTTTTTATATTAAAACCAAATTTACAGTTCGGTAAATTTGTAGATTAACACCCTCTGCTTAAAAGAAATTAAAGAATTGGTTATATGCCCTAAAACGTTAAAATTTATATGCGACACAGATACCCTGCTATAAATTCTAAATTAATTTGTTTGTTTTTTTCTTTTTGGCAAGTTTTTCAGTGTTCACACGTAATCCCCTGAAAAAGTAGAATCTGATTTTTTGGGGAGGCTGGGGGATTTAGTGGAGGGTATTAATCTACAATAATGCCTACAATTCTTTATTTATTTTCATTTTATTAATGTTTTTTCTTTATGTTATTGTTTGGCTTTTTTTCCTGATTAGTTTAGATTAGTAGTGTTGACATGTCAGTTTTTCCTGTTTTTTGGCATTTTTCTACTATCACACTCGTCGTAGTTTACCCCAAAATAAAATTCTACTTTATTTGTCGATTACATGTAAACAGCCTGAGAAAATATCTGCAAAAAAGAAATTAAAAAAAAATCTTTAAATATTTCAGATTTTATCGTGGCGGATCACTTTCCTATACCAATTTCACGTAAAATCAGCACCCACTTCCGGACCAGTACGCATTAATATAGAGACGTGGTACCAATTTTTTTTTTTCAATATTTTTGAGGGAAATCAAAATTTGTGCGAGGTGATGGTAGGTGTGGGTTAACTAAGCTTATACTTGTCGAGATTCTAGGGGGAATCCCGGTTACATGTTCATAATACAAGCATAGTCACATGCAAGGAAAAATAATAATTCACAGGCAATAGGTTGTTTAAATAAAGCGTTTGTGAACGTGTGTAATGGCAATGAAACAGAGTACATTAACGTGTGTATGTGGAATGATGAATGCTGTGTGTATATATGTACAGGACTGGCGGGACAGTTATAAAAGTGGGGGGCTCTCCTAAAAAGTGGGGGGGCCCGGTTAAACACATGCATATATAACTTCATTATTGATGACCGTAAAGTGGGAGGGCCAAGTCAAAAAGTGGGGGGGACTTGAGTCCCCCTGCCCCCCCCCCCCCGGTGCCGCCGTCCATGATGTATGTATGTATAATGTGTTGAGTTGAAATAGTTCATATGATTGAAACGCACAAGGGAAAATATGTTCAATAAAGAAATTGTCTCTGTTGGAATATGAATGCGTGTGTGAAGAAAAATCTCTTACCAAGAAAAACGTGTTTATGAATTTGAACACGTGTGATTTTATGGGTCAGACAAGGATATGAGCAACGTCTCCGATGACTACTGTCTGCTGTGGCCGAAACTGAAAACAGGCCTGTCTGACGTTGTGCACCGGTTTATATCATCAAGAAGGGCAGATAACTCTGTGTCGTCTTCCAGCGCCACCTGACGGTGAAAAGTGTCGCCTGCTGGAAAACCGGTGCAATTTATGTTTTGCTACATACTTTTCTTTTAATTTATTTTTTGAGGGGGGACATATTTTTCTTCTACAATAAAATAAAGTGTGGAAACTTTTTTTCTGGACCCCAAAAACGTGCGTGGGGTGGGGGTGGGGGTTCTTTTTTTAAACAATAAAATAACGTTGGTGCTAATTTTAAATAGGCACCCATAGATTGCCAGTTGGGACGTAAACAGTTCCGATTACAAACAGATAAAGCTGAAGCAGTTTCGACTGAAGACAAACGATACAAATATTTCGGCAGACGAAAGAAAAATTTTACTTTTTAATTACTTCTATTTTGCCTTCCATAGAAGGTTGTACAGGGTGGGCCAAAATAAGGGTCCTATCTTTAAATTTGAATAACTTGAATTTGAATAACTTCCACAAAATAAAAGTTAAACTCACCAAACTTTATGTGTGTGTAGACTGACCCTTCCGAGATTTTTTAAAATAAACAAAACAAATTTTAGCCGAAAAACACTTCTTAAAACTTACAAAAACTAAAGTATTGTTTTTTACACTGTTTTGAGTTTTTTAAGCAAAAATAATGTTTTCTAAATGAGGGTACGTTCCTTAGGGCTAATACGGCTCATGTTTGCTTCGGAAGGGGTCCTTTACTTATTCTAAAAAAAAAAAAAAAAAAAATCAATAAATAAAAAAGTTATGAATTTTAAAAAATAGGACCCTTATTTTTGCCCACCCTATATAAGTTTTTGCTAGAATAAAGGCCTTCTACAGAAGGGTCTCCCTAAAAAAATAAAAAAGGAAAGCTTGTTTTGGTTTTCTGAATACTTTCTTTCGCTCTGGCCATGCCCCCCCCTCCCTCTGATCATGCCTTTGCCCCACACCTTTGAGCAATGCTAGAAAGGATGCCCAAATGAACCCAGAGCGCACTCATTTGCTCATGAATCAGAAACTGGCAAACGAGCAAAGCTCGTTAACGCCTCCATCTTAATTGTATAGTGTCTACGGCCATGCCTTGCCTCCCCCAATTCTTGTCATTAACCTAAAAACATTTTATACACACACACACACACACACACACACACACACACACACACACAAACCCTCCTTTCATAAACCTAAAAGAAAACCCCTCTTCTGTGCAAAGAAAAAAAATAACTCACTTTGCATTAAATAACTTGAAAAAAAAACAAAAAACTTTTTTTTAATATTCAAATAACCAAAAACCAACAAAAAAAAGAAACAAAATTAAATAATACACTTAGACACAAGGAAAGATCAACACTTTTTAAAAAATAAATTCTTTGTAAAAAAAATATTTAAAAAAATAAATAAATGTGGATAATGATTGTAAGATTTATCTATGCATTTGTTATCGTCACTTTTACTTAGCCAAACACGTATATTTTCCATCACGGTTGTCAATTTTTCTTTTGGCATGTGATGGCTAGTTTCAGAATAACCCCCCACTCCTCTAAAAACAACAACAAAAAAAAAAACAGACCGCCCGCCATTTACAGAAAAAAACTAAGTTGGATGAATAAAAAAAATATTTCCCCCATAAGAAAAAATTTGAAAAGCCAATCGGTTAGACGTCTTGATTTACCGTTAACTGGCCAGGAAGTGGGTGATCATTTTACGTTAAATTTATTTAAATAATCCTTCACACTAAAATCGAAAATATTTAATAAAAAAAAATTCCTTCGTTGCGGATATTTTTTCAGGCTGTTTACATGTAATCGCCCCCAAAAAAGTAGAATCTGATTTTTTGGGTAGTGGGGTGTGGGTAAAATACGACGGTGTGATGGTAAAAAATTACCCTTTTTTTAATGAAGCAAAATAAATTATTTTTTCCTTTAGCTTCCACTCGACTTTTCTGGATTTATGTTTCATAAATATTCATTTATAAAAATAAATTAAAATGAAATATTTCGGAGATTTCGTGTATAAAAACTTTCTTTGCCTTCGTTCGCGTTGTTTGATGCAAGTCATAACTAAGCGATAAATCTTAAAGTCGTCGTCGTCGTCGCGCTGTAGCATCAGTCGCGTCTGTTGTTCTTCTACGTGATATGGCGGCTCTCATTCAAGAGGTTAGCTTGGCTGCACGCCGTACTTTCGCTAATGGTCTCAAAGATCCTGCATTTCAAGAGAACTTCAACGAACTGGTGAAACTAATGAACCGCGTCAGGGGCAGGGATGTCAATTTTAACCCGTCCTTAACACAGAGGAACCTTGGCCAAGCAGGTGAACGTGCTCCAGTCACGTACATACATCTTTTCGAAGATCAATATTACAGCATGGGGATCTTCGTTTTGCGCGAAAATGCTCGCATCCCGTTGCACGACCACCCCGATATGTATGGCTTGATTAAAGTCATCTATGGAAATATTTCTGTTAATTCTTTTGACCACGTTATCCTTCCTTCCGGGGACGATTCATCTTCTTCATCAATGACAACAGCAACAACGAAGAACCCGATATCAGGAAAAAGCAGCTCTGTTTTTGACGTTCCGTTTAAAAAGTTTTTCTCCGATTCCACGAAAGGGCCTCGACCCTTCCTGGAGGTTCCTTATCGGGAGGCTTCCGTGAATGATGACTGTTGTATCCTGACCCCGAGTAAGGGTAACATCCACGAAGTGCGCCCTTCTGGGGGATCAGCCGCCTTCCTCGACATATTGGCCCCGCCGTATGATATGGAGACGGCAGATAGAAGATGTTTTTATTATGAAAAGGCAACCGTAAAAGCCAGTTCGTCGACGTCTACTCTTCTAGAGACATACCCAAATAAAAAATTACAGTGGCTTGTACAAGTTCAGCAACCCTCAGATTTTTGGTGCGACGAGGCAAAATATGAAGGACCAGAATTACCTTAAACGAAAGAAATTCAACGTTGCCATTTGGTTTACTTTCCTTTTTGTGGAGTTATATTTTTTTATTTAACTTTTCTCATTATTTTAAAACTTTATTTTACTTTTATATTTTTAGAAAGGATTTTTATTTTTTTAGATTAAAAATAATTCAATAATTAAAAGAAAATTTTTTTTTTATAAGTCTTCAAAATGAGGGATTGTCATCCGAAATAACTAAGTAAATCTTTCTTTGAAAAATATGGTTTAGAGACGAAAACCCTTCAACGCGCGAAATTTCGCGTTATAAATAAATAATTTTGATAAGGTAAAAAATCTAGATTTTTGAAATTTAAGATTTTCTTTTTAATTTCAAAAATCAAGTTGATGGGGGTATATCTCAGCTGAAATGATTTAACTCTAAATTTTAGTCAAAACCCCACGATCAAGTGCCCGTTTGTAATGTCAATTTTAATTACGTTTTTTCTTTTTTTTATGCTTTAAGATGAAGCGAATTTGAATCTTGATTTTTAAACATAAGTACTGCAATTTTCTTGGATACCTATGTCATCAATTCCGAGTTTCACTGAACACTTCCGAGACTGGCTAACGACCGAATAATCTACATAATACGAACCGAACTGTTTTTAACTTTTACCCTAACCCTAAACTAAGTTTTAGTTTTCAAAGTCGGTTCGTATTGTTGAAGCTTCGTAGTCGGAACTGCTTAAGTCACAACTACACATTTCGGTGATTTAGTCGTTTCACAGCCAAAATGGCGGACAAAAGCGTCTGTTTTATTTTACCAGTGCCTCAAATAAATTGTACTCTCGTTTACATGAAACAACTTACTATAAGAAAATATGGTGCTTATGCTGATTAGCGGCCATATGAAAAAATTATTTTTATATAAAAACAATAATATATACTTATTAAGCATTATATTCTTACTCACTGTACGAAAAAGTAGAAAAGATTATCCACTAGAACTTTAATTACAAGTATTTTTCCATTCTGCGTATCATAACAGCGACTCGTTCAGTAAGCGTCCATCTTGTTTTTCAGTTATCTGCCCTTGAAATCTTAAAAAAACAAGATGGACGCTTACTGAACGAGTCGCTGTTATGATACGCAGAATGGAAAAATACTTGTAATTAAAGTTCTAGTGGATAATTTTTTCTACTTTTTCGTACAGTGAGTAAGAATATAATGCTTAATAAGTATATATCGTTTTTATATAAAAATATTTTTTTCATATGGCCGCTAGTCGGCATAAGCACCGAAAATATTTCCTTTTTTTACGAATTTGTTGTGAAAATAAAATCCATGTTTTTTATACATGGATCTGAAATATGACGAAGATAAATTTAACAAACATTTTGCTTCCATTTATAATTTAGCAAAATATTTATTTTTCAGCGGGGTTTATTTTCCCGAAAGATAACCAACATTAATTTACAATTCAACTTTTTTTCTTTTTTTTTTTTTAACATTTGTTTTTCTCTTAACTATTAAACGTCATAGTATTGCCGTATCCGTTAGATTTAGGGTCAAAGAACAGTCCAAAATGTACTGCACGTCCAACAATAATTGTCAATAAAAGATCTTCCATCTCAGAGTTCCAATAGAATTAGCAGTTTCGAGTGTTAATTCGTGTAAGTATATATTAAGCAGTGCATTTTCTTAAATTCCACCGAAATCGAACGGTGTCAAACTTAAAATTTGTTAAATTAATCTTTGTTTTCACAATTAAACGAGGGACCACTTTTACGAGACACCGGTTGAATAAAGCAGACGCTGGTTTTACGTCAAGTTTTCCACCATTTTGGTTGTGAAACGACTAAATCGCCTAAATTTCTGGATACCCATTCCTAAAAAGCACCGCTTAAATGTTTTTCTTTTTATACATTAAAAAGGAAATAGTTTGGGTTCTTTGATACATGGGCACGTGCAAAAGGTGATTTCTTTTTGATTTAGCACAAATGATGAACATTGTTATTTAAGTCGGAAATCACTTTCCATTCGGCAGTTTAAAGACTTAAAAATTACTTCCGCATTTCATAGGATCACAATAGTATTTTTTTAAATGCCATTTAAAAAAAAAAAAAAAAGGCCGACAAGTGTTGATTAAATGATTATAGTCCTATCTTTGAAACCAATTTTGAAGCCTTTAAACTGATGAGTAAGAAGTAATTTCTAAAGGCAAAAGTCAAGTATTAAAGTTCATTTATGCTTAATCCTAAACCAAAGGAGAACCTTAATTTTTTTTTTTTTTCACGCGCTCCTGTCGTATAAAAGAACCGCTTTAGTTTTTATCATTTTACCTACTGGGCTTCCATCTAATTTTCTCTGAAATGTGTTAACATTTTTCATTTTCTGACATTTTTCGGTATTAATCCATAATCACAGCCCTTTGTGCAGTGCATGTATGTGCAGTTCCCCCCCCCCCCCATCCGAAGGAATGGCATGCGCATATTAAAAATCACGATTGATGAGTTAATATACGCTTCTAAAGGAAGACGTTTTTACCTGCAGAACTAGTATATTTTAGATTTTTTTCGTATTGCCCTCTCAGATTTAGACTTCGTGTTGGAGCTAATAAAGGTAACTTTTTTCTGAAAACAACTGAAAAAAAAAAAAATTATAGAAGATCGAAATAGACTAAGCATGGCCGACCCATAACACACATATTGTAATGACATTTAACAATACTTGATGTGAACGCCAAGCAACTCCATCCTTTAAATTCTTACGTTTGACTTCTGTATTTGCTCTTGGACAATCAGGAAAAATCTGACGATTTTGAAAAATTTTGGTATCAACATCTCTGATGTGCTGAGAAAGTTCAGTAATCAATATGGCGGGCTAAAATCTGATTTTAAAATTGATTTTTAAACATTAAAATTTGATTTTAACTTGTTATAAAAAAAAAACACATGCTCTTCCTTAACGCTAAGTCTGAGTGGCAATACGACCCCCCCCCCCCCCTAAAAAATATGTAAGGTGTGCATGACGTGAACGTGGCAGGACCGTTAAAAGTTAATTTATAATCTCCGGGACCGTTAAAGCTCAATTTCGTCAATAGACTGTATGTGTGTGTTTTCTCCAGCAAAAAAAACAAAAAACAACCATACCCTTTATTAAGACCGAACGCTAACATTAAGTTCAGGTTGGCAATACGAAAAAAAAAAAAAAACTGCTGTGATTACAGATTTTTACCGGTCAGGTTTAAGTGGAGAATCCAGCTCCCTCAAATTGATTACAAGAAAGTAATCTGTATAGTCACGTCGGCAATCCCTATGATTGAGGTCATTTAAACCTACTCTTACCTCTGAAAGGTGGCGGTTATTAAAAGTAGAATGGCCTCTTGAGGTTAATAATGCTAATATTAATTTAGTACTCTTAAACAAGAGCTGACACATTTGCAGCGTTCTTGCCAATGATTTCTCTTTTAAATTATTTCGGTGTGAATTTATTTGAATGATTTTAAAGACTTTCCAAAAAAATCAACTTATTTTATTTTCTCAATGTTTACCTTTTATTTAAACCCAACGGGGACATTTATGGCTTGAAACTGAGAAACTATCAAAGTATTGCCAGCAGCAGAAAAGATGTAAAGATGTTCAGCAGACAACTCTGGTTCTTTGATACAATAGTTGCGCTATCAAAACTAGTTTTTTATTTGGTTGAGAAACACAATAGAACCATAATACGTGGCTTATCTTTTAAAATTTGAATTCAAGCCAGAAATTACTTTCTCATCGGCACTTTCAAGGCTTTAGAATCGCCTTCAAATTTTACATGGCCACAAATTAATAACTAACGCCATATTTTCAAATGGATGTACAAGTAACTATGGTGCTTCTTCATGGTAACACTTCCATCGCATATGAATATCATTAAAAAAATAGCCAGAAAACTTTTTTGTACTTACTTGTCAAGGGAAAATAAAAACCGTCCACCAAAATATACAATAAATTCAAGTTTTAGCTGTACGAGGAATATTGCCACCATTATCGTGATATTCAAGGAAGATAACTCCTTTTTCTTTTCGTGTTTGACCCCATTTCAAATTGATTTCTCTTGCAAAAGTTTGATTTATCTCCCTTGACTTTCATAATTATGCCAACAATGGTAGCGATATTCCTCGTACGGCTAAAACTTGAATTTAGTTATAAATAAAACTACTGGATGAATTTACATAAATTTTGGTGAACGGTTTTTGTTTTCCTTGACAAGTACAACAAAGGTTTCTTGCTATTTTTTTATGACCTCCTTACTCAATCTAGGTGTAACAACCATGGAGAAGCGTCGTAATTTCTGATTTGAATTAAAGTTTAAAAGGGCAGTATTACGATTCTTTGTTGTTCCTAAATCAAAGAATAACACTATTTTTCAACTGCTTCACTATTGAACTAACAACCCTTGCGTGCAAGTATTTAAAGTTTCTAATAGTCTTCTTAAAATGGTCACACGTGTGTCTGCAAGAAGGTGCCTCAGAAAAGAACACTTAAAAGTTAGTATCCATGAGTATACTAGCCATAACAGGTGATGCATGAACTCTAATAAATAGGAATAATGTATTAATGGTAGCAATGTAATGTGGTAATACCAATCTATACGGATTAGAGGTGCGTGATTGGTATAATGGTTACCGTCACAGACGATGCTATCACAACAATCTGAAATTGATCTGTCATCGCCGGCCAGTGTCTGCTCGCTGTAAATCACAAAAAACGATTTAGAACTGTCTCCTGTGTTCGTTGCAGTCGCAAGTTGGTAGCTGGCTTTCAAGACCACTAGGACGGTGTTTTACATTCAACGCTTGGTATTCCCAAATGGTCACTCATCTAAGTACTGACGAAGTTCAACGTCGCTTAACTTTGTTGATCTTACGGGAACCAGTGTGCCACCATCATTACATTGGTATTGTTGTGTTCAATTATCCACTAACTAGGAAAGGCATGAACCCACAATTCTCATTCACCTATGGGTAAAATAGAAACTTGTGTTCTATTAATCATATACAATGAATTATTTACACTTCATTATGTGTCGATATTAAATTAAATGAAGTTGATATATTGTAAAACGGACAAACAATTAGCGAAATTTACTTTTAACTGCCCCATAGGATTTATTATAAAGTTAATGTTCCTGATCAAAATTTATTATAAAAAATGTCAATCTGGGACAATGTACCACTCAAATGCTTCTGTAGGTGTAGGATCAATGAAGTTTAATTGCCACCCGGACTAAGGGTTAGTGTTTGGATGAATGAATGGCAATTTTTTCCTTCATTAACCCAAACACTTTAGCAATAAAATCATGACTGACTATGAGAAATATGTTGCCTCGTCCTTTTGGCTAAAAGCAAAGTGTAGTATCTGTTCTCTCCTCGGTTGATGGAGAAATCCTTGTAGACCGAGCCAATTTTTATTTTTGTCCCAATACAGTGTCCCTTTTGAGGGAGTTGGATTTACCCCACATTAAAAATCGACCTTGGCTAGGCATAATCAAATATAATAAAATCTGACTTACATAAATTTAATTTAGTTGATGTATAAGAAGTAAACAAATCCTTTGGGAATTCTTAATGGCAAAAGGTTATTCTGAGACTAAATTTAAAAAAAAAAAAAGTTTTGAAAGTTTCAGTGATTTGATTTATGTCAGATATGATCTCATGCTAAACCCGTTTCTTTCAGATGCTAACATAATTAGTGTGCTGAAAATACATTTTGTTCAACTCTTGTTATTTGTATATTTTTTTAATAATTGACCATATTTTACAGCAATATTTGGTGCTTCTTGACATAATTCTCCCTGGTAAATATGCTAAATGAAATTCTGTAATCAAATTTTGCAGAAAACAATCCAGTAGGTTTTTAATTTAAGAAATTCAAATTTTCATCAATTCGATATTTGATTTGAGAGCAGGGACATTTATCACAGTTAGTCGCTTCCTTCATTAGGGGTCATAATTCCTGCCTCTTGTAGTTAACAAAATTACTGAAAAAAATGGCGTCTTTGAACTCAAATAATATATTGATAAAAATTTGAATGCCTTAAATAAAAATTTAAAAAACTACTGAATTGTTTTCTGCAAAATTTTGTTACCAGTTTTTGTAATCACCATAAGTATGTATTTCCTAAAATATATATATTTTTTTTTTTCTTTAAGAAAAAAGGACATCTTATCTTTTTTTTCTCACCATACTCTTGAATTTTAATCTACGTAAAAAGTTCAAATTTTATTTCATCAAAGATAATGTAATATAAAAACATATTTTTTATTTTTGTTCCAAAGATGTGAAGTCATTAGATCTCCAGGGTTTTTTCCATGACGAGAAAATTGGGTGAAAAACTAACAGAATATTACATTTATTTTTAATTTATGTACATTTTTCTTTAATTATCTAAAAAAAATTAAATATCTACTTTTAACATTCTAGAATCTTTTTTTTATTTACAATTAGTACAAGTCAAATAAAAAAAAAAATGTTGTTTAAAAATAAGCATGAAATCTTTTTATTTGAAATGATAATTAAAAATAGAGCATTAGAATTTTAGGCAAAAGTATAGTTAACAGGGCAAAAACAAATATACAACAAATAACTTTTACTAACTGCTAGTGAAATGTAATTTTCTATTGACATGCATAGTTTTTATTTCTGAAATTGATTTTAGAATTTGTTTCGTAGCCTCAAAGGCACAATGGACCCAACATGGCCGCCATAATTTACTTGATTTTTAGCTTCTATGTCGTATGTTTAACAACTGAAAAATTGAAGAAAAAAAAAACAAAAAAAATAAATATAACTAATAACTGTCACCAAACGTATTAAAATTTAATTTTTGTCCAAATCTGTAAATTTTTAATTTACTGAAACTCTTAGTTTTCTTTAAAAATAAGTTGTAGTATATCGAAGCTTTCAGCCTAATGTGGGCATCTGTTTAAAAAAAATGTTTTTACAAGCCTTTTGGGCTAAGAAACAAATTCTAAAATAAAAAAACGATTATAAAAAGTTTCAGAACTGAAAAACTATGCAGGTTGATAGAAAATTAAATTTTCTTGGGTTTAATAAGTTATTTGTTTTCTATTCCCCCCCCCCTTTTAACTATATATCAGCTTTTTAAAACTATTTCAAAGATAATTAGTAAGTCAGTGTTAAGTCGAATCATGAAAATTATTACTAAATCATTTTTGCAAGTCAGTTAAATTTTTGCTTGTCTAAAAAAAATAAAAACAATCAACATTTACAAATTTACAAAGGAAATTTTGCTTGTAAGCAAGTTTATTCTTGTATCTTCTTTAAATTAAATTTTATTTACTGAAAAATGAAAAAATGTTTTTCCCCCAAAACGTTCATATTTGTTTGTCATTTTGCCTCTTGGCAACTGAAATTTGATGTCATTCTTGTGAATTTGTTACTAATTTATACAGTACATTATTGGAATTTCAATGAAAATGCAATATTTAATGGAAATACATTTTTCTCATATATATATAATCAATCCAAAGGTAATAGTTTTTTTTAAAATTCATTATATTTTAGCTGACTAATCATTTAACTATTTATAAATATGTGATCTTTATTAAAAGAATATTTTTAATCTCAAATAAAAACGATTTTATTTAATAAAAATATTAATTTTAGCTTATTGCTAAAAATACTGTTAGAATTTAACAAATAATGTAAACAAGATACGCATCAAAAATGAATTTTTTGTTATAATTAAATTTTTTTTTTTTTTAATAAGAGTAAATGTTTTGAATTTCTTATAAAAGATTAAACTTCAGGTGTATCTGCTTTTGTCAAAAATTTTATCCATATGTAGATTTTCATATTTAGTTTTATTTAAAGTGATATACAGTTAGTTATTGTGAAACTATATTCAGTGGATTTTCATATTACAAATTCTTTGATCTTTAATTATTTTTTCACTGAGACTTAACAAATAATTAAGTCTTTGATTTAAAAACTTGTCATAAACAACAAAAATTGCTCAACACATTTCCATTTTTATCACAATATTCATTCATTACATTTGATTTTCTATTTTAAGGAGGGATAACTCTGCATAAATCAGGGGATATAACTGGATCGCTTTCTGCGATAACTGTATAAATGGTTATAAGTTATACAATTTACGGCTGAACTTGGTCAGACTTAGATGGCTGATTATCTGAGACTGCCAGATATGTTTATAAGTGACTGTAGCTGTCTAATATTCTAACATATGAATCCCCCCCCCCCCCCTAGCTATAAGTGAACTAGTCCAATAGACTAGGCTTTCAATCCTTGGAAAAGAAAAACTCCAAAATATCACCAGTAACTTCTTTGCTTATGCTAGTCTGAGATTTCCCCCTACCCCTGGACTTAAGTTATTCCTGGTGAGAAGTGTGGTTTGTGATTACACAACTCTTGCTTTACTATACATCATACAAGTATCTATTGTCTCTCCAGACAGAAGGAGGCCTTCTGTTGCAGACTATTAAATCAACGATGCTAAGTTTAAATCTTCACGGATCTTTTGTGGTCCTTTATGCACTAATACTGACAGGAAAGGTATGAACCCCCGCAATATCGTCCCAACAAGAGTAAAATAGCAATGCGTGTCCAGTGGGTAGTATCTTTTTGGTGCTTATAGATGAGGGCACATAAAAACGCAGTTACACAGGTATAAATCGCAGTTCCAATTAATTTTTTTTATGGAAATTGCTCCAGACAAGGCATGAAGCCACTTGATGTAAGGAGCTAACAAGAACAAATACGATTATCACAAAGACAGGAGATGTCTATTGACCTTAGTCTTAAAAAGACCAAGATTATAGGTAGGAGGAAAACAGTCAGCAGGAAGAGAGTTTCACAAGCCTGAGGTTTTTGGAAAGAAGCTACTGGAATAGGAAGTTGTATTATAATTAATCGGAATACTCTTTGATATATTATGTATCACACAAGAATAGGTATGCCAAAAATTAGCAAAAATTATTTAATAGAATTTTAATTAAAAATCAAAATCAGTCTTATTGTATTTTATGGATCCGCCAGTGATTCGAGCAAAAAGCTGTACATCAAGGGGGCGTAACTCAGTCTGTCATATTAACAAGTAATAAATCAATGGCCATCTTCAAAATACGATAAAACTGATTTTTATTTTTTATTAAAATTCTACTAGATAATTTTTCCTAATTTTTGGTGAGGATACTTATTTCTGCCTGATACGTAAGTAAAAACAAGTCTTTTTTTGGAAATGCGTTTTTCATGTGCCCTCATGTATATTAGTACCGTCTTTTTTATTGTTTTATTTTTTTTTTGGGGGGGGGATACATAATCCAAAATGTTTGATATGTTGTAAAACAGTCAAGCCAGAATTAGGCTAAATTTAAATTTGTTGCAAGTGATAATCACAAAGACAGCCAATATCAAATGACCAAGTACAGTTTGATTTTAATTTACCGAAAAAGAAAACTTCCGCCGTAAACTTTAGTGTTGAGAGATGCTGTTGAAATAAGGCCAGATGTAAATAAAAATGCCTTACTGAGAAATGATAGGGAAAGATTGAGTTTTACTGTTGTAATACTAAAAAACGGCAGATAATTATCAATTAGTTTCTTTTTTAATGCTATGCGGTCATTTGACCTTTTTGCTTTCAATTCTATTAAAAAGTCTGAGTAGGATTGATTGTTTTTTGTTTTTTTCCATATTGAGACTGAACTTGGCCTTTTAGCTAGGAGCAAAGTGTAGTATCTGTTCTGATACTACACTTCAGCTTTTCTGTCCTTAGTCAGTGAAGAAGAAATACTTCTAGATGGAAACAATTTTTATTTTCGTTCTTATCTAGAATGTCCTTTTTTCTTTTTTTTTTTTTCGGGGGCAACTGGATTTTCACAAGATTAAAACCTCACCATTGTGTCTAACTTTGCCCTTGTGGGGAGGCAAGTAATTAGGAACATATTGGGGCTGATTGAGGTCAGCTGGTTGGACAGTGACAATTTGGTGCTGAAATCTTGAGTGCCAAATAAAAAATGTCGAAAGTGTATATTTCTGGGGTTTTCATGTGCCATTTAAAATTTGCATTTTCTCCTCCATTGCAAAGCTAGAGGATTCAATATTGAAACAAGTATTCATCATTTGAAAGTGCACTTGAAAAAGGTGTTAAAATTAGGATTAATAAAATATGGATGGAACAATTAGTAAAATATTAGTGAATAGTCTTATAGAAACAAATGCTAAATCGTGATCGACTGACAGACAACGTTTTAGTCTTACAGAAAATTCAGTATGATTTCAACATTGTGTTTAAAGACTTACGATGTTGCCTTTTTTTGCCGTGGAAGCTTTATTGACAATATGTTGGATAATGTTTGTTTTATGAAAAACTGACATTTAAAAAAATTTTTTTTTTTTTAAAACTAAATACATGGAAGAAAAGAAAATGTCACAGATAACAGAAAGCAAAACTGTTTGTTTTGTGCAAAACAACCTGACTAAATATGATGACCTCATTTGTAGTCTGATAACTGGCGGTCGTACTTCGATTTAAGTTGTTAGTTTTGCTTGGTGCTCAGGCCATTCTTCTAGTCATTATCTCTTCCTGGATGGTGAGGGATTATCCTCTCTTATTTTGGAGGGGGGGGGGTATCGCCGATTGGTCCAGTTCAGGCAATTTTGATAGGATCTTTCTAAACTGGATCTTGGTATCCTCATAGTGCTTAATGCCTCCCCCACCTTAATTTGACCTTGTGTCACAACCGGCCCTTGTGGGGAGGTTGGTAAATTGTACTTACTGGTTACATCTCACAACAAAAATCAGTTTATCTCTTAAACCACAAAACTTGAAATATTCATCTGATCTGATTTTTAAAAAAATTCTTTACAATGATTTTGCTTTAAAATCAAAATCAAAATTTATTATAGAAAAGATAAAATTGTTTTTTTAAATTGATTTTTATTTTGTATATTTTACATATTGATTTTAATTATTAATCAATAAATAATTGGAAACGGACAATTATAAAATTAATGAATGACATTTTATGCAATGCAAACAATTTCTCATCTTTTCAACTAAAAGAAAAGAATCTTAGAGGTTCAACAGTTGATAATTCTGAAAAATGTCACCCATTCAAGTTTAATGGACATTGCTTAAATTTGATAAGCAAATAAGAATCATTTTTATTATATACCATAATTATATTTTTGTTGTTCTTTTTGTTTTTTCCTGTTTAAAATATTTCCATTTTTGTTAAAATGAATCTTCCAGTAATTTTTTTTATTTGTTGATGTGCACAGAATATATTTCTTTATGTAAATATAATTGTTACAGTATTAAACGAATTCTAAAAAAACAAAACATTTCTTTGTTTCTTTTAACCCATTAATATCTTATGGTTGTGTGCACCACTTGTCAACAGAAACAAAAACAAATAAATTACATGGGTTTTCTCTCGGGACGAGCAGGGAAAGTAATTTGCCTTTTAACCAAAAAATGAATACTCCTGATTGAAAAAAAATCCACCAATACTCATAATTTTCTGATGTTAATTACATTTTTAATATTTATTAATAAATGAATGTTAATATAAGGTATTTATTTTATTAAAAAAAAAAAAAAATATTTTAAAGTTAGATATTTATTTATTTTTAGGTAACTTAAATTACTTAACTCCCCTTCCTTTATTTCAAGGACATCTCATTATACCCATAGTTTAAACTCAGTGGCCACCTTTACAAAAATAGCACACCCTGAAGGTGTGAATTGAAGAAAACAAATTAACATTTATTTTCTTTTTCTTTAAATTTCTGATTTTTGAGTATCATTTTCTACCGTTAGCTGCTTAAAAATGTTATTATTCGCACCTTTGTAAAGGTGGTCACGGAGTTTCGATCATGGGTATAATAGAATGTATTGCATCCTTGAAATGAAGATAAAGTAATTTAAGTTAAATAAATTAAAAAGTATTTTTAATCTATTTATTTATTTTTCAATTTATTTATTTTTTGGTTAAAAAAACGAAATTACTTTCATTGCATTTTCCTAGTTCTGTCCTATATATATATATATATAAATTTTTTTTTAATGGAAATCACTCCAGACAAGGTATGAAGTAACTTGATGTAAGGAGATAAAGATTTTTTTTTTTTAATTAAAAAAAAAAAAAAAGTTTAAGGTCAAACTAGCCAATGATAAGTGTTAGGTGGATAGATTCTGACTCAGAAAACAGCAATTCCTCCCCCTTTGTCAGAAACATCGCTCATAGAATGTGAGGACAAAATAAGGGAGGCGAAAGTTACGAGTTGTTTCTATGCAATCACTGAAGCCTTAACATAAAAGTGGGCTGCCATGAATGGCCAGGCAGCTGGCGTTCAGCGTGAGTGAGTTACATACGTTCAAATTCTAACCCGGGACATTTTAAAAACTTGATCAGTGTATTAAATGAATGTCCATTTTAAGCGCAAGGAAAGATGACCTTTTCAAAGGACGGAGTAAAAGATGTGGAAAAAAAAAAGGCAGACATTTGTTTTATTCAATTGTCTATTTGTGAACGTGTCAATATCTGAATTTGGTCCGCGATTCTGACACCGTTTGTAGTGTCAATCATGTGGTCTGTCACTTCTGCAACAAAATGATTCTCCCTCCAAACAAAACTACAACTTCAGTTTAAAACAACGTTTGATTTTGAGACATTACTGAACAACAGGCTTACAAATCAAAAACATCTTTCAACCGAACACAATCCGTTAAGTTAGAGCCCAATGGCATATCTGAACCACAGAGACCCAACTGCTGGAATATATAGAGATATCACTTAGACCGCACCAGAGAGATCACTAGAGATTATCAGCTGTAAATCTATGGACATAAAATACTGAATGACCATGAGGTCGACCATTACTTTTGGAAAATCTCAAGTGGGTCATAATCACAGCATGGAACCTTGCATCCAAGAAGGCATTACTATTTCAAAGGTCAGCCTATTTCTTGGGTTGTCTCTTTTAGCTAAATATTTCTCCCACTGCAGGCTCATTGTTCACATGCATTGCAACTATGCACACAACTAAACATGTGTTGCACATGTTTAGACATTGTCATTTTTCCATGTGCATTAAGTAATTCATTTGATTTACAACTTTTATGCTAGGTTTGGTCTGTCTCATAGCTGGGGTGAAATTGGGTGTTCTTTCCAATGCTATGAGCACATGACTGCAATAGGACCTAGCCATAATGGTATCTATTAAGCCGATAACTAACCCACTTTCAGTCAGATTAAGAATATATATTGTAAGGTCATGACATCTCTACCACCTTTCTTAAAAAGATTAATTGCCTTGCCTTTAGATGTAAATAATCTCAATAGGTTTTCAGATTTTGTCCATTTCATTCATTTTCAATCCTCTCATATTCTTCGTTTCATTGACGATACATCTATATCTTTAGCCAAGTCCATCACTTCCTTCCCAGGTGAACTGACCATTTTTACCTCTACAACTACTAACCAAAGAACTCTTATCCATTCTTTTAACATGGTCATACTATCGAAATGTAGTTTTGTAAACATCTCCCTATACGTTCCAGATTTAATCTTCCTCAGAGCTTTTCAGATCTAAGGCAAAAATAAAACAAACTTCATTACTATTGATTAGATATTTTAGAAAATAACCCTCCCAGCATTGGTTTTGATAACTGATCAACGATGCAGACAGGTCACAGCATGTACAAAAGCAGTTTTAAAAAGGTCATGGTATGTGTGAAAAGAACAAAAATTGATTTGACCTATATCTTTTTGTGCACTAGATCAATACACTATACATATATAGTTTGAGCCAAGACTAACGAAGACAGACTTAAGAAGGAAATGAAAAGATATCAATTTATTTTCCTAATAACGAGTTTAAGTGATTCTTTCCTTTTACAGAGGGCAGGAAACCAATAAAATATTTTTTAATATTTGATCTCTTTATGAAGTTACAGCTAGGAGTAGGTCTGTTGCTATGAATATAGAAGTTTATAAATATCAAACTAAAATATTCAAATTCTTAGAACTAGTGTTGGTTCATATAGTTGACATTTCAAACCGTCAGACTCTTTCAAGGTTGGTCATGAGGAAAATGCTTCTGTACACTCCATAGCAGACACCAACTGTCTATTTTAACTGTTTCATACATGTCTTCTGTCTGAATCCGTGATCAAGGGCAACCACAGTATTTGATATTTCTCAGATCCCCACCACCACTTTATGTAAATTCGTTTTATCACCAATTTTCATGTTTTAAATTGAGAAACTCATTGTCCAGAAGCAATAACTTGAAAGTTTAGAAAACTAGTTTCTATTCTACAGTTTAGAAGCTTAAGACTTATTTTAAAGCTTCACAATAGTAATTAAGTCAGCTATTTAAAAAATAAAAACAAATAAAAAACACACTTGTTAGAGATGCTTTTGAATCACTCTAGAAGACTGTTAACTAATACATTTTGCCTGAGAGTTGTTTTATTGAGTGATGTGTTATTGTAACAATTTATCGCTTTCTTTTTTTTTTTTTTTACCTAACAGCTACATACATAAAGTTTTTGTGCAATTTCCGTTTTTAGATATAGGGGTTTAAGTGGAGAATCACCCAAAGACTTTATAAATATAAAGTTGTGTTATAACCTCGTAATTTAGGTTATAATAAATGATAACTTGTAAATAAAATGGATGAACTATCAAGATAAACGTTTAACAGATTTATTAAAACTGAACACAGAATGAATTGATGAATTAATTTGACGCTAGACGCGATTGACATAACAGTCTGAAGCCGTGATCCGTGTTTACTTTCTCCCCGGGCATACTCCCATTTCCAAGGGCGATAATTCTTAACTCGAAATTGTTCAAAGGAGATAATTCATTTTCGTTAGGTGTCCTAACAGTTTGTTTCTTCATTCGCTTTACAAATTTGGATGAAATTCGAGTTTCCTTAAATGTTATAATTAACTATCTCAGATATTTGTCTGAAGTAATATTACAACGAAGGGTTGGGGATGGGGGTCATGATTGTTGTAATGGATACCATCGCATGTCCAAGTAAAATAATAGCAATTTGTATTCAAGAGGTATCGTGCTTGTCCACACAAAAAAAAAAAGTTGATATGTCATAAAACAACCAAACCAAATAGGAAAAATTACTGAAGATATAGAAACAACAAACAAAAATTAAAGGATTTCTATTTTATTTAAATATATTTTTTTAATCTTACAAAAATAAGTGGTTGAACATCTATTGTTCAAAGAAAAAAAAAGAAAAGAAAAGTCTGGAAAATTTAGTCATATTTCATGGAAATAAAATCTTTTGTTCAGAATATTAACTAATATTGGTCGATTTCAATCAGTTTACGGTATTTTTTTAATTTTTTTTTTATTTAACATTTTTAGAGCCCTTCCAATGTAACTTAAAAAAAAAATATTAATGAAATGCTGTTAATTTAATTTTATATAAAGAAATTACAAGTGCATTTGAGACAACTCTAAGCTTTTTAATCTCACTTTCATAACACAATTTACCCATCATGCATTGTTTTGTTTTTTTCCTCACATGCTAATAGATTTGACCAATCAGGTCACTAGCCAGAGCTTAAAAAAACAAAAAAACATTAACATTGCCCTGATGGCTTTTTCAAAATTTATTATATGAAATGAAAGATGAAAGATTTGGCTTTGTCTCGGGGGGGGGGGGGGGGAGAAGGAACCGTTTTTGGTATTTACTACATGAAATGAGGTCAGAAATTTTTTTTTTTTTTAGCTATTCCTATTTTTAATTAAAAAGATTCTATATACATTTAAATCTATTAGTGGGAGGTGAGGTGGAAACTGACATGGATACAAGCTGGGTGTGTCAAGTTCGAATCCTCTCAGTTCCATAGGATTACTTTCACTATGGATGTTGGCAACCTTCATGGTGGTGCTTGCTGTAAATACCCGAGTCTAGAAATAACTGGAGAAGCCAACAACAGAATCAAACTGGACAAAAAAAAAGTTGTACCATGTCGATTCATATAAATTTACTTTTATGTACATTTTTTTCACTTATGTGGCAATATAGCATATCTGCTATTATTTATAGATTTGAAAGATTTTCTACCCCCCCCCCCCCAAAAAAAAAATACCACTTACGGTAATTTATTAAAATAAATGTGTTCATGGGTACAATATTTTAAAATAGCTCATAAGAGCTTAAATGCTTATGTTAGTCTTCTCATTAATGTTAGTCGAAAGATGCTCTTGGGAGACAATTTAGTAAAATGACCCATCCACCAACCATCTTTTAAAATAAAAATTGATGGGAATGAAATGACTGACATTGTTACAAACCTATCACACTTGATTCCTTTGTTCTAATCAAGAATTTTGTGATGAGCATAGTTTCGATTTTTAAGAAACTAATTCGACAAAATCCATCCTATCACTTCGTACACTGCGAAGTGATTGAAAACTAACAAGGCAACTGGGGACAGTTGGAAGTGGGTGCTGAGAACAACAACATCATTCAGAAATGAAACGGCTTCTCTTCAGCAGACATGTCTATCTACAAAGTCTTCTCTGCTGAGAAACAATGGTCCCCATCTCTCATCCTTGTATGAAAGCACGCTGTTACATGTCTGCTGCGTTTTGTCTTTCCCAAGGATCAGCAACTCCAAAGTTGAAGATTTCCTATGGAAAAAAAAAAAAAGAAAAAAGTTTAATAAATAAGAAAAACAAAATTTCGTACTCTTTTTGATGAAGTATTTCTTCCAGACAAGCCATATGAAACTCCCTGGAAAACATTTCTAAGACACAAATGATGAAAAAGACTTTACTTACTAAATGTGCCGTTAATTCTAACATGACTGTACATTTCTTTATCATCTATTTAACGCCAGTTTTACATGCTGGCATGTGTTGGACAACTTTTAGAAATTAACTTCCAAATTAACCTATCTCTGGCTAGGTCTTTATTTATCCCTCTTTCAAGTTCATTTTTATCACTTCCTCCCATGTTTTCATTGGACTTCCCCTCTGAACTGAACCTATTACCTCAACTGTTCTACATCTATTAACCCAAGAACTCATCCATTCTTTCAATGTGGCCATACTATTGAAGTCGCCTGTTCTGCACATCTCCCTATACTGTCCAGATTTAATCTTCTGAACAACCTAAGTCACCAAGCATTCTACTATAATGAGATATCATTTTTAGATAACATTCAAGTTAATAAGGTTTCTTTTGAGATGTTTTATATTCCTTCCATGATCATCTTTGTTTTTTTGTTTTTTATTTGAACTTCACATGTTGAACCATGTCTGGGTCACAATTTTAGATTTCATCTTGTAATCTGCTTTGGGATGAATTTATGACCATGAACAGTCTAGAATATCTAAAAATATAAATTCTAGAATTCTACAAACAATCGCCAGCCGAGTTGTGGGTTGCTTCACGTGTTCCTAAAACATTTAATTATCATTTCCTTACCCAAAGTAAAGTGTTATTACAGTCAGGCAATTTGGTAAGGAGATGGCTATTTCAAAATTCTTGAACATGTGATCGTGTTCAGCCAATCAATCACAGTGTCGTATCTCAACCACCCATTCCTATCTAACAAAACAAACGCCTAAAAAAAAAAAAAAAAAAAAAAAAAAAAATGGAGTGACTTTCTCACAACATAGAATGTTATCTACAATACAACATTAGGCCACTCAGCATTTTTGTTGAGAACAACAAGTTAAAAAAGTTACCTGTTATCAGTTATGACGGGTTTCATGTCTTCTATCTTTTCCATCGTTGTTAACAATTCAATTATCAAACTAAAAATAAAAATAACATTTTCTGACATTGATATAATGTGTGTAACAGTAAGAAATAATGCTTGTATGTATGAAAAGAAAACAATGAAATTTGAAATCTATAATTTTGAGCAATTAGTCATTAAAAGTGTTTTTTTTTTTTTTTTTTAAATTTATTTAAATTAAATATCCTATTTAATTTAGTAAGAATCATTTCTTTATACATAATAATTGTCTGTTTTAATTGTACATAGATAACAGTAGACAGTTTTGTATTAGGACAATAATTCTCAAACTTTAAGAAAAACAAAGAAAATTGCAATACAAGTTTTGGTTAGAGACAGACACCAGAACTCCATTATAAGATTTATCTATTGCTGGTGTGAACATGTACATATGCATGTTTGTTCGTGCGTTCATTGCACTGGCCATAACCGTCTCCACACATTGTGCCAGTCCAAAGGTTGTTGTGCGATCTCGTCTCCGTGCTGCAACAAAGACTCTCATGCCAAGTCCAATTCATCAACAAGTAACAAATTTATTTGCTGGATGTTATAAAAAAATACTCGTGTTTCTAAATTGAATGGCAGACTTGCAAATGAATTTTTATATTCCGGTGAAATAAAATATATGTCCAGATCAACCATTTAGTTAAGAGACCCAGATGGGCCATCCTGCCTCCAAAGGCACTCCACCAGCTCTCCCAACAAATCCCAACTTCCATCTCTTCCTTCCTGGCCGGGTCTTTCTCACTGGTCATAAACCACCCAGGCACTGACCACTTGAGATATCTCCGGAGATAAATGTCAGACAGAATTTGTGAACATCACAGCATGTGGCCTGCCTTTTAAGAGATACTTAATTCATTTCAAAGAGAAATAAACTCTTGGGTGGCCCAAACAAAACCAAAGATATGTTCACTTTATTTTGTCCTCCCCCCTCCTTCTTTCCGAGCATCTAACACTTGCAACGTCTGTCATTCATATATATATATATATATATATATATATATATATATAATGTAGCCTACTGCATTTTTACATCGGCTAAAGATGAAAGACAACAAAGTTCTGTTAATAAATTTACTTTTTAAGCTTATTTTCTTGAAACATCTCAGTTGAAATGGGAAATTAAAAAATTTGATGAAAAGGAGGGCTTTTATTGAAAAAATGTTTACGATTTAAATCATTATCCAAATAAGATAATTAGTGTTTAAAAATTTTTTTATAACTCCTTGTACGACTTGAAATAAATAGCGTCTTAAAATAGCTGTAAACAACTATAATTTTTTTCTTATGAAACAAAATTAAGATGAATAAATCTAAAACTGAGAATACTGCATCAGTGAAAATGTCTTAATAAAAATTGTATTTGTATATCAGACCCTCCATTAATATTTATACAACTAAGGTAAAAAAAAACCCAAAAAACTCCCAAAAACAGTAAAACATGCTGAATGAAATTTAATATTGCTGATCCAAAATTTCAAAATTAATGTCCGATTTGGGTAATTTCCTAATGTGTGGTTGTTTATGTATTGAAAGTGAAAAAAAGATTACGGCATTACTCCATAACTTATTTCTTACTAAAATCATTTGTCATTTTGAGTAAAAACAATATTTGATTTTGATTAAAAAATAAAAAATATATATGAAGGCAATACCGGTCAAACTAAAATTTAGGCTGGGAGCAAGATGTGGTATCCATTCAGATGCTGTACTTCATCTTTTCTGTCCTATCAGTAAGTGCCCTTTTTTTGGGGGGGGGGGGGATCTGAAGTTTTCCCCACAATAAAAACCGATCTTGTGTCTAACTGTCCTCGTGGGGAGGCAAGTAAGTAGGAACATTCTTATGCTTGAATCTTGAATGTGATGGTTTACGAATGAGGGTCGCATGCAACAAACTTTTGTTTTCATGTTTTAATATTAAAAAAAGATTATAATATAAAAATAACGACAAAGTATTGTTTTTACTCAAGAAAATGACAAATCTTGATTTTGATACGAGATAAGTTATTTGGGAAGACAGTAACATTTAAAAAAAAATTATGTTATAAAGTTTGTTACATTAAAAAGAAAAAAAAAAAGTTTTTTTTTTAAATAAAAATTCCAATATCTCTGCAACTATCGTTGCATTTTCAATAAGTTGTGTTGGTTTCAGCGTCCTAAATTAACTTCTGGGAAAAAATGAATCGAGAGTTATTTCACTTGCATCGGCGCTTTTCTCTACAAGAGCTACCATTTGTGTTTACATTAAAGGATATAAGTAAAAATATTTCATAGGTGTAAATTTTTGTTTTTCTCTTCACCATAAATCAGTGCTTTAAGTAAACAAACAAAACAAGGTCATTAACTCTGAAAACATAATTTCCATCGAATGTAGAGTAGCCTCCCTTCACTTTGGCTGATGCACCTAAATTTATTTGAATTGTGATATTGTAAACCTTTTTTGTTAAAAACAAAAAAAAACAGGAACATTCACTCTTACTAATAACTTAATAAAAATGTAAATTTTTGTAATTGAGTGAGGAAGTTTTAAGATTTTTCAGACCCGTGGATAATTCACGACTCTTAAATTATCGACTCAGACATCTTGATATCTCAGCTAATGAATCCCCCTTGTTCTGCAAACGCTCTCAAAATATGAATGAACATTCTGTTTTCCTATCTATTTAGACTTCACCTTTAAACATAAAATATCACTTGTGAATTTATGCTTTTGTACTTATTTTGTTTATCATATAACACTTTAGTATTATCCAAACAAGTTTTCCTTAAAAAAAAAAGTCTCCCTAAACTGGCTCTCCCCAAAGATAGACCCACCAAAAAACTGGAACCCTAAAAAGGGTCCTCGAAATATCTATGTAAACTCCCACAATTAAATATATCTTGAATTTATGCTTTTGTACACATTTTGTTTGTTTGCGATATAACATTTCTATCACTCCCACCCACTAGAGTAAAACCGTTTTCCTAAAAAGCTTCCCCTGTAAACAAGAACCTTAAAGGTCAAAAGTTGAATAAAAAACATTGTTTTGAGAAACATTGCAAAAACAGTGGCCAGCAAAATCAGTCACCACTTGGTGACATCATGGCTGCTGCCCCTGTTAAAAAGTTCCTTTAATTGCCTCTCTCACAATAGTAAAGTTAGACCTTTGAGTGAGGATCAAAGTGTAGTATATCCACTCCCATACTTCATCCCCTCCCACTTAAGTCGCACTCCCATTTGCTTGTTTTTATTTGTTCGAAAAATCTGGAAATCAGTGAGTAGTCTACTCTTAGAAAGGGTCTTATTAACCTGCCTCTGATTTTATCAAGTTTCTTAAATGTTTTGGTTGTCTCATTGAATTATTTTTCACAAAATTGTAAATAATTTTTGTAAATAAAACTAATTTAAAACCACGAGGAGTATTTTTAAGTAGGGTAGTCCATAGAGTAAATGTGGTATTATGGTAACTGAAGTGAAAGTGATGGACAAATGATGAAAAGAACAATGATTGTGCAAACAAATCCAAATTTGTCTGGTTAAGAGTAAGAGACATAACAGTAAACCTTGCTTAAATTGTAAAAAATTGTTTAACTTTTTTTCTTTTTGCAAATAAATTTTTCCTGTCCTCAGTCAAAAGAGGAAAAGTCCTTGACTGGCAATTTTTAATTTGTTTGTCCCATCTAGAGTGCTCTTTTCTTGGGGAGCTGGATATTCCTAAAAACCAAACCAAACAACTCTCACATCCAACCATCATGGGAAGGAAAGTAAAAAGGTACAAGGTCGGTTTTTAATGTAGGAGAAATGCAACTGCCAAAAGGGGCACACTGGATTACAACAAGAAATTAATTACTACAGAAGTAGAAATCTTCCTAGACTAACTAAAACAGAACAGATACTACACATTGATTCTAGCCCGAAATCTCTACAACACAGGTCTGTCTCATCTATTCTTCAGTGTTTTAATTACTGCTAGGTTCTTTTACTACATACACAAGTGTTTAGTTACGGAAAATGAGTTAATTGTTCCAAATTCTTGATAATCTGAAAATTAGTCCTCAATGAGTAATCACACGTTAAAAAAAAATATTTCGGTACAGTTGCCCAAGGGGGATTCAAGAAGGCGCTGATGCTGACCTTGTTGCAAATGCAGGAGGGGGGGGGGAACTACGTTTGACTAAGAAAATGAAAAGAGAATTTAGGATGCTGATATAATCAATCGAACAATGAAAATATTATGTAAAAACATTTAAAATACATGAATTATTTTAAGAAAAAAATGATATCACATATTGATCCCTGTACCCAATATTTAACAATTATCCTAATTTATTAATATATATATATATATATATATATATATATATATATATATATATATATATTTACAATTAACTAAAATAAAGAAAAAACAAATTTCTTATTTTTAAATGAAGGTTGTTGGCCTCATGCCAAAAGATGTTGGGGACCAGAACTGAGATATTTCACCTTTATGTCATGGAGTTTCTTTGGCGGAAAAGAGAAGGAAGTATTCCCGTGTATAATTCTTGCAATCAAAGAGCAATATGTAATATAATTTCATTTTTCGTTAATTAACAAGTTTATTTAATTTTTGTATTTGGTTAATTAACAAGTTTATTGAATTTTTGTATTTGGTTAATTAACAATGTTTTATTATTACAGTATATTTTTTTGTCGTCTATTAACAAATTTTATTGTTACAGTTTTAAAATATGTAGTGGTTCCAGGTTTTAAAAGCACACGTAATTGCCTGAAAAAGTAGACCCCCCCCCCATAAAAAATAATTTTACAGTTTTTACATAACATTGTTTAATTGTTCGAGTGATTATTTCAGCGTCCCGAATCCTTTATTTTATGCTTATTTTCTTAGTCAAAGCTAGTTATTCGCCCCCCCCCCCCCCCTGGATTAACAACGAGGTCAGTATCAGTTTCAGCGCCCCTTTTCCTAACCCGACAGGTTAAGAGGGGAAAAAAAAAAGTAAATAAAGCAGCCGTGATTAATGAGCCAAAGATTAGTATGGTACGTAATAAAAATAGTTGTATCGTTACATTTTGTTTACCATTGCAAATTTGGCACTTCTGTAGTATATATGAAGCAGCAGATTTTCTGTCCTTCTACTGAATATAAAGGGAGGTAATTCAACCGGAAGTGATTTTTTTACAACATAAAAACAAAAATGCAAGACTGATTTGTTTTTGGGTAACAATTAACAATTTCTTTTTTTTATTATATGAAGTAAAAAAAATTTAAATAAAAATCCCTAACCCTAAACCTTAAACCTAAGAAATCAGGCGGTGTGCCTGTAAAAAATCTATTGTTTTTTCGGCTGGTTCATTAAATTACCAATGTCTCGAAGATTAATATCATTTAACTCCATTTTCTAAATACTAAATTCAACTTCCGGTGAATTCTGAATGAATGGTACTTGGAGAAAAAAAAAAACGGAACTCTTCAATTTCGATTTCTTAATCGGCAGCTGCTTCATATATACTACAGAAGTGCCGCAAATTTTTATATAAAGTGATCTGACGTTCGGGTTTCGAATCTTGGTGTGGATACACTGAAAAATCGTGATACGAAACAGCTGTCTGTTGATGACTAATATAAAGAAGACAAATAAACATGTTTAAATTAAATATGTACAGCGCAGCACCCTCTCTACCCAGGATGAAATAAAACTTTCTGAATACTATAGATTAAGCTGCAAATTCAGAGCATATAATATATATCTACCCGTTTATCAGTTTGGTACAACCTATTAGCCATTCTCACTGAAGAAAGGCAAGATGGGCGGGGGGGGGGTATTTAAAAACAAAACTTTATGTAATGTTAAGTGTTAAAAAAGACCCCCCTTTTTCTTCCATTGATACACCACTAAATGAAAAGGGTCGGGAGGGGTGGGTGTACTTAAATAGAGTTCCATATAAACAGACCTTTAAAAAAAATTCTGAAAATGTCGTGGTTACTGTTATTTCGAAAAGAAAAAACGATCATCAGTAATAAAAATTAGAGTGGCTGCACTGTAGGTGAATCAAAGTCTATATATTAAAATGTTGTGTCGATTAGTTATCGAAATTAAAAATGCAATCGAGTAAAATAAAAATGGATTAAAAAAAAAAAAATTACGAAATTAAATGCACCATAATGCATTTCGGTTTATACGTTTATGTATAAACCGAAATGCATAGCTGAAAAATATAAAGTGAATTACTTCGTGACCCCTGCGAATTTTGAAAAGAAATCGGAAGTATTTAGATTGTCGAATAGAAAGTAATTCCTGGATGAAATCCTCACGTATTTAAATATAATATTGGTAATTTTATTTATTTAAGGAATTAGCATGCCGGATTACCATACTATTTAAAATAGACATTTTTGGAAGCTATTTACATCCAATTATTGGATCTTTTTAAGAAGATCCCCGCCACTAGTGCTAAAGTTAGTCGGCCGCTAAAGATTAACCCCGCCGCCAAGGGAGACAACTTTTCACCTTGCTAAATTCTTTACTCGTTAACCCTTTTCACACGTGTTGGAGTGAACCTTTCCTTATGAATTTTCTAAAACTCATACCCTTAGTCCACGATAACAATTTTATCCTCCTTAATAACCCCCCCCCCCAAAAAAAAATACATGCCTTATACATTCTTATTTTGTTAATTTTTTTTAAAGCAAAAGTGGCTGCAAAGTTGTCTCCCTTGAATGGCGGGGCTTTATTTAGTGGCGGGGAGCTTCTTAAAAAGATCCCAATTATTTTATGAAGAAATTATAACAGTACTTTTACAAAATTAGTTATAGGTATATTTGTAAGGAATTAGTATTCAGAGGATTTCATAATCTAGTCAGTCCTGGAAAGTAGATTACGATTAAAAAACAAGTTTTTTTTTTTTGGGGGGGGGGGGGGGGTTCAACTATTTTATTTTGAGAGGATAAAATGTTTTTAACTCTTACACTTTTTATATTGTTCGCGGCTTTAAAATCGTAAAGCACTTCGGTCATGTCCGATTCGGGATTCTCCGTTGAAACTCGGGACTGACTGGGAAAGACTGAAATCTTTTGGACACCCATTACAAGTCACAATTTGGTCAGTCAATAATTTAATGACCAAACGGTACCCATAATAATTAAATTTAAGTTTTAAAATCATATTTCAGAAAATAATAATAATTTGATAAAATAAAAAAAAATTGAAGAAGAAAAAGCGAAACAAAAATGAAAGTAAAAAGAACTCAGGGGAAACGCCGAGTATGTATATTTAGTTATTAATAAATGTTGTGTTCTTACCATTGGAATTAGACAGGGCTGATTGCAGGGTTGAGTTGCGCAAAACACGGTTGAAACTTTTCGGGAGGCTTTATATAATGGCCCTCTCACGTGATTAACATTCGTCCCACATTGCCCTTCTGATTGGTTGTTTTTATCTAACATCACACAAAAACATACAGTGGATCACGTGATTTCATTTTCACGTGGATTTTATGAACTCTTCAACCTTTACGTTGTTGTGTTCTCTCGTTATAACCCTGACGACTAGTACGACGCACCTTATTTATCTATATTTATTTTAAATGATTATAATATATATTTACTAATTTTTTAATTTTAGCCTCGGACATTAGCTCACTGGGTTTGTAGGTCGTCATTTCATATTCGTTCATTTGGTTGACATTTTACTCCTAACGACTTCATTCCAATCTTTGTTGGTATTAAATATTGGTGAAAGTACAGAATAGTTAACAAATGCCCCCCCCCCCTCATGTTAAGAATTGGTTAAAGTTATTATTTAGAAACCTATCCTTAACTTTAGGAGAGGAAACGGACTTTGTTAACTATTCTGTATCTTCATAGTAAACATATTTATTCTAGGGAAATTCCGAAAATAATGGCGCACGGCACTATTTCAAAACAACATATTGTCGCATAAAATCATTATATGCAATGTTTGTTTTTTTACAATAAAGTAGGTTTAATTCGGTGCAACTTCGGAAAAGCCTCAATACGGAAAACCGATAATAAATACATATCTTTATTATGTATGTGACCGGGACGGAACAAAGATATCGTACATAAAAAAATCACGTAAATTGATCAAGTAGTTTTTTTTTTTATCACAAAAAATCAAATTTTGTTATTTTTTTCCACGCTCGCTTGTCAAGACGCTATCTTTGCAAACTATCGTGGATTTGGCCTTTTTAAAGTAGTTTAGTTTAGCAGCATTTATCCGGTTAATACTTAAATTACTTAAATCACAATCTTCAATGCATGATTTTTTATTTCTCAAGTTTTTCCTTTTGAAAGTAAATTACAATCTTCAAGGCATAAATTAAATTATTTTATTAAAATGTTCCTTTGGAAGTTTTAACATTATTTTCATAAAATATTTTTTGTCTTGTTTATATTGTTGTCATTAAAGCCAAACTGCTTCAAAAAAGGCCAAATCAACAAAATTTGTCCCTTTTATGGTAGCGATTTGGCCTTCTTTTTTTTATAACGCTGGGCTGAATAACGTCCCTTGTTTTTCAAGATGGCTACCCGTGAGCATTGAAAGAATGACAAAATTTGATAATATGTGATAAAAAAAAAATTTTAAAAAACTACTTGATAAATTTACGTCATTTTTTGGTGTACGATATCTTTGTTCCGTCACGGTCACATACATGATACCAGTATGTCTTCATTTTTTATATATTATCAGTTTTCCGTAGTGAGACTTTTCCGAAGTTGTACATTTAAAATAAATAAATAATAATAACAACAACAATAACAACAACAACACCCTCGCCGTTTCTCAATGTTAACTCGAGGCTAATTTCAAAATGTCTCTATTTGTTTACACTGGTTAACACGCTGGTTGGATATATGTCAAGATGGACGTTCTACGATGAATGATGCATTTTGGGATTTTTTTTCTACAAACTTTTCACTCTTCTAAAATTGGTAATTTATTTGTCTCCCTCCCCCAATATAAATAAATAAATACAATTCTGTCAATCTGTTGTTGATAACTGAAGTAGGCGAATAAATACACACTTCAACATTTGACCTAATATGAATATTAGAAATTTCAAAGTTCATAAAAAATCTTTTTCAACTGCTCAATTTAAAAAGCCTATATTTGGAACATCCGGAAGTTCAATCGGATATCCTGCTGGCTTGGTAGGCCGAGAGCAGGCGCAATGCGTTCACATGAATAATGGCAATGGAGAGGCGCTCGTAGAGCCAAGTCAATTCATGATGTTGATAACTATTTCCATGGTTTCCATATACTTTTTCTATTTCCTTGAGTTCTTAACCCAATACTTCACTGCATCTTCGATGATAGATTTTTGTTGTTGCTTTGTTTCCTCTCAACATCTTTGGACATTTATTATTTCAATGTTTAAATCGTTGACATTTGTCAATGGCATTTGAGATTTTTCCAAGTGGCATAAACTGCTGTCATCACAGAGGGAAGAGGGCATATTTTACTCCCCATCTCTCAACACAAGTGCTTTTATACTTATATCCTATCTGATATATATCAATTGTATAACAGCGTATGCGAAAACACACAAGCGACTCCCAAAAATTATATAAGAAAAAGAAATGACATTTTTCGTACAAAACTAGCTCCCACAGAAATATTTACAAAAAATCAAAAATAATGGCCACATGACCGTGTTTTCAACTACGTCCGCTACATGTCAAAATTATCTCATGCTCGAAATCACTTTTGGCGCCCAAAGTAAAAATCACTTGTTTCGAGTCGATGACTAAGTATTTAAAGACCAGAATTTTCAGCAGTCAACCCGTTGAGCCCAAATCAGATCTGTGTTAACACAATATTACGCTAAGCTTCGTTGTCCCTTTGGGAGAGCAAATTACAGTTCTCAACTGACACATGGCTTCTATACAGCACGATATAATGGAGTGTGCAGGTACCTCCACTGGACCATCTGTAAGAAACTGAATATCATGTAGCAGCAGGCCCTGGGAACATCTACCCGAGAGAATTGTGGGGAATGAGACATACACCATTCATTATGACCATGAAATCCCCACAGCTACCTATCTGGAAAACGCAGCTGTCAAACCTGACATTGTCATATGGAACAAGAGAGAGAGAGTGGCAACTTTGGTTGAGGTCAGTGTCCCTAATGATGGGGGCCTAAACAGAGCTGAAAGGGAGAAAATAACAAAATATCAAGGTCTAATAAGTGGGGGTCGCGACCCCCAGGGGAGTCGCGTAACCATAGAAAGGGGGTCGCCAAAATTATAACTATGGAATTTTAAAAATAATATTCAACATTGTTTTTTTTACTAATTTAACAACAAACATATCAATTTTCAATATAAATTGACAATCGTTTTAATTTAAATGGTATTGTTAAACTTCATCAAGAAAGCAAAATAATATGATATTTTTATTTTAATTCCATAATTTTTTATTTTATTACAAGATAAATCGACGATGGATAAGTGGCTGATAAACAAGAGAAAAACCTCTGATGATTTGAGTGATGCCGGCACGATGGCAAGCGGTGTAACAAGTTCTAAAGCGGAAGCAAAAGAGAATAAGCTTTTTTATGTGAAAAAAAGAAAGTACAACAAAACTTATTTACAATTTGGATTCACTTTCATTGAAATAAATAATGAGCAGCGCCCAATGTGTGTGGTTTGCAGTGAGCACTTAGCAAGCGAAAGCATGAGGCCTGCAAAATTGAAAAGGCATCTCGAAACTAAACATCCTTCTTGTGTTAATAAACCCGTGGAGTACTTTGAAAGGTTGTTGCAATCTACAAGAAAACAACAGTCAAATATTGAAGCGCATTCTGTAACAAATTTAAAATATTTGCGGGCATCGTATGAAGCATCTTTTTTGATTGCAAAGGCTAAAAAACCGTTTACAATTGGAGAAGAGCTTGCTCTTCCAATAGCCATCAGAATGACCGAAATTCTCATCGGACAAAAATATGCAAACGAATTAAAAAAAATTCCTATGGCTGACACCACAGTGAGCAGAAGAATTACGAAAATTAGCGAGGACTTACATGAACAATTACTAGAAAGAATTAAAGAAAATTCAAAATTCGCAATTCAATTGGATGAGACAACGGATATTACAAACATGGCACAATTATTAGTGTATGTAAGGTATTGCTACCACAATGATCTTCATGAAGATTTACTTTTTTGCAAGCCATTGGAAGCACACGCTACAGGTGGGGCAATGTTTCAAAAAGTAGACGAATTTTTTGAAGAAGTCGGATTAAAATGGGCTGACTGTGTTGGAGTTTGCACAGATGGTGCAGCTGCAATGACAGGAAAGAATGTTGGCTTCTACAGTAAAGTCAGATCCGTTTGTAAAAAGGAAGTAACCTTCACTCATTGCATGATTCATCGGGAGGTGCTAGCAACAAAAAAAAATAGCGAAGAATTGTGTGAAGTGCTACAAGATTCAGTGAAAATAATCAATTACATTAAATCCCGTGCTCTTAATACTCGACTCTTTACGAATTTTTGCAAAGAAATGGGCTCAGAATTTGAATCTTTGCTGCTCCACACGGATATTAGATGGCTTTCAAGAGGTCGAGCTTTAAGAAGGCTACTGACATTAAAAAATGAAGTCATGTTATTTTTATCAAGTAATAACTCGGATTTGGTAAGATACTTTTACAATGAAGACTGGGTTTCTAAACTTTGTTATTTATCAGATGTTCTTGACAAACTTAATGAACTCAACATATCATTGCAAGGTGCAAACACAAATATTTTTACATTAACTTCGAAAATTCAAGGTTTCATTAAAAAAACTAATGTTTGGTTGATTAATGTGAAAAGAAACACATACGAAATGTTTCCATGTTTGGAAGAGTTCATAACCAAAAAACGCACTAAGTTTTGAAAAAGTTAAACCCATCATAATCGCTCATTTAGTAAGTTTAGCAGAAAATTTCAAAAAGTATTTTCTCAAAGAATCAGACATGAGCCAATTTGCTTGGATTCAAAATCCATTTGATGTTGATGTCGAAAAAGTGAGTAATCTTACAGTAAAGGTTCAGGAAGAATTGGCACAACTTTCTTCTGATTCTTCTTTAAAAATCATGTTCGCTAAAATGAGTCTCATATCGTTTTGGTCTGGTCTTGATTCAGAATATTCGAACTTATCTCAGCTTGCAATAAACACTCTTCTACCTTTTGCATCGACTTATTTATGCGAAAGTGCTTTTTCAGCATTAACTAACCTAAAAACAAAACATCGAGCAAATTTGAAATGTATCGAAACCGTACTAAGACCAGCTTTGACAAAGTTAGAGCCTAGATTTGATCTTTTATGCAAAAAAATGCAATCGCATCAATCTCATTGATTCAAATGAAATGATATAATCTTAATAATGATATATGATTTTAACTGCTATTATCTTTCATAACCCCTTATTTTTTCGTACATATGCTTATTTCTGTGAATTCTTTTATAAATAAATAAAAAAAGTAAAATATATTTTATTTCATGTTTAGCTTATGTTGATTTTTCGAAGGAATAAACTTTTTCACTCCATTAACTTATTTTTTATTTATAAAAAATTTTGGTGGGTCACGAAAAAAATTTTTTTCAAAGAGGGGTCGCGACAAAAAAAGTTTGAAGAGCACTGGTCTAATGTATGATATGAAAAGAAACTGGAACCTCAAAGAGATCTCCATCATTCCAGTTATCATAGGAGCCACTGGATTCATGAAGAAGAACTTGAAAAAGTATTTGGCAAGTATACCTGGTGAACCAACTGCAAGAGAAATCCAAACAACAGCACTCAAGGGAACAGTCAGAATCCTGAAAAGAGCTCTCAGTTGGAGTCTGTAAATAGTGGGTGATCGTATGGCATTTGGAAGAATGCCCCGTCCCCAGCTAATGAAAGAAAATGAAAAGAAAAAGAAAAAAAAAGAGAAAAACCAAAGGCGACACACAATATCTCATTCTGTCACACGCAGATACACACTGACAGAAAACAAATGCATACACGCATTCACTTTTAACACTCGGAATTGTTCTCACTCTTAACTTTCTACAATGAGGACACGACTTCAAATAAATAATTACTCACATAAAATGACTTGTAATATTGTACATATATAATTATCTTGTGTTTGTTTAACAATGTTTTCTTCTTTCATTCAACATTCATGTTTTTATATGTTTTTATCCCTTTTAATACATTTTAATTGTTAGCGTGGATCTTATCACTTTTTCTTAGACACAACTAAAATCAACACCTCATCTAATGATTTAGTTGTTTTGTTTTATGGCATATCAACCTTTTTTGGGTTATTTAATGCCGAATCCTGTTATTTTGGTAAAAGTTTTTACGCTTCAATTTCTTTATATTTTCAAATATTTATTCATGATGTTTAGTTTAGTTGTTTTGTTTTATGGCATATCAACCTTTTTCGGGTTATTTAATGCCGAATCCGGTCATTTTGTTAAAAGTTTTTGTACTTCAAATATTTATTCATGGTGTTTGGTTTAGTTGTTTTGTAGAGGAAAATGCTGCTATATTCTTTAATGTATGAGTGTAGTTAGACAAGATTTTCGAAGAAAGAAAACGCTGCTCTAAAATCATATTTCACTCATTGTTTTGTGGCAAAAGTGAAGTAAACAAACTGAATCTTCATATTTTTTTGTTCAGAACATCTTCAAAATTATTGGAAAGCGACAACAAGTTTGTACAATTATGCGAAAATTGTTTGACTTGCTGATATTTTATTAAATTTAGAAAATTATTATATTGTTGGAGTCTCAGATCACATGAAGAAAAAGGTAGAAAAGAGGAAGTGGACTTGTAAGTTACGCCTTTTATATCAGTGACCACATGGCTAAATCAACCGATAGTTGACCGTTCTATGGTCACGTGATATAGCACTCCATGCATTAGGAAAAAAGAAACCCAACAATAGATGTGATGACGAGTGGAGTGATAGGTTCTGCTATTCGAGGAAATGCCTTCAGCTTGCTTTCGATAAACCTCCTGATATCTACATATTGGTTTTTGAAAAATGACATTTTATTAACTATTATTTGTTGTTGTTGAATAAATTTTATTTGAATTGCTAAATAAAAAAAAATCTTAAAACAAATCACTCATTTAATCTGCATATATCAACGTGGGAAAGTATAAAATAAAAAAATGTGTCACCTGTGTTTTTAGTTTACTCTCCCTCCACACACATATACACAACTATACACCTATAATCTCAGTTCATAAGTGCCCCTCCTTTCTAAGTGATAAAACGTCACTAGTCACCACCGCAGCCCGATATGATGATAGGTTGAAATGAAGATGTTATAGAAAATGAGACGAAATCCATTTCTAATACATAAAACAACTTTATTAGTCGTCTTCGTGAACATGTGAATAAAAGGAGAAATGAAAGAGAAAGGTGTTAGTGAATGAATTCGTCCATATAGTCCATATGGAATATAAACGAAGAGGAAAAGTTAGAAAATCCATGTGGTTAAATAAATATCCTGAAGTAGGGGAGAGAAAAGAGTTCTTGTATGAAGGATAAGTGTTTGTACACAGGTGTGAAAGTCAGGTTATGTGTAGGTAGTTATATGTGTGTGTTATATTAAGTTTACGTGTATGAGACAGTCGCCATTTTGGATCTTTGTGTCTTCTTGTCAAAGTCGAACCCAGAGCAAAAGCCCCGGGAAGATGTCTGTTGCATCCCAAGAGAGAAATTTGGGGGATGGTCCGAGCAACGTGGCTGTTGTTGAAAGTTCTGTGTCTTGACCAAGAAAAAGAGGAAATGAACGCTGTGCAATTTCTTTTATGGTCTCTTGTCATGTGGTCAGCTTACATGATGGATTGTTAAGTTAAGGAAGTTAAAAGCCTGCACCAATCAGTGCCCAGCTAATAAATTAAGCAGATTAAAAATCATAAACTGCGAGCTGTCGCTGCTTGTAGCAACAATGTTACCAAAAACTTTACTTGGTTTAGAAAGAAATTTTATTTGTTTACTAATTCCCAGTGACCCATTTGGGTTTCATTGTTATATCAAACGTATGGTAGCAAAGGAAAAGAACACAAACACTAAATGCTAATTAAACAAATGATATTGTTTGTAATACAATGAAGGTAATATTTTAAAAGTTCTTGTTGTTGGCAGTGGTTGTAGCTGGTAGACGATGGTCGATCTTGTTGGCAACGAATTGTAGGAAAAATGTTTGTTGCTATGAAAGTTATGTTTGTTGTATGTTGTTGTTGTCATCAAACAATTGATTACACGTGTTTGGTAAAGAAGTTCCAACAGACTGATAAAACGCTGTTGGAAATTTTTTAATTTAATTTTAATTGCAGACCTGCAATGGGCAGAACCTAAGCTCCGCCACCCCCTCCCCACAATAAGCAACATAGGATTGCCTATGCTGTATATAATGTCTGTGCTAACTGTTGCAGTTATTTGCACTGGCTCACTTAAAACCAGGCCTTGACAGCAAAGAAGGAAAACTTGAAAGGAACAACGGTTGAAGGAAGATGTGAAAGCACCAATCGTTGAAAGAGTTGCACTTGCGAATATTGCAATGAGCTTATTAAAGAATTTGTGCTGAAGAAAACTAAATCAATTGCTAAAAAGAGAATGAGGTAAAAATGATTGAAAGCAACATTATTATTATTTTTTAATTACCAGTGATAGCTCACTGGTAACAACATGTGATGTTCCCTGGAGTCTGAGTGACAATACGTCTCCTCAGAGTTCCATCACTCTCTGCTTCATTCAGTCATCATCATCATATTCAATATAAGTCCGTTTTACATGCTGGCATGATGCATTGGATGGCTTTAAGAAATTGACTTCCAAAGAAACCCGTCTCTGGCCAGGTCTTTATTTATCTCTCTTTCACTCAGGTCCATTTTTATCACTTCCTGTCATATTTTTCTTGGCCTTCCCCTGTGAACTGAACCTGCTACCTTAACTGTTACATCTACTAACTCAAGAACTCTCATCTAGACAAATGATACAAGGAAAATGAGTTAGATGAGTTGAGTTAGATTTAGTGATGGGACGATTCCAATGTGACAATATTAAGCGGATGCAACAATATTAAGCGGCCCTATGAAGAGCAGAGCCTAGAATACAGCGCTAGTATGAATTAGTCAAGCATCATATTAGGTTTCCAGTATAAACAAAGAACAGGGTTAAAAAGCATAGTTAATCGCCCTGGTAAATGAATTCCCCATCTCAATTTCAAACAATTCGAAATCGTATTTTGGTTTTAATTGTTTTAGTATTAACCTTTCTGCCTTCGAATGTTCATTGCAATTTGGGTCATATCGTTTTTAGGTCAGAGTGAAATATAAACTTTTTGTTAAAAATTATTATCATTTTTTTCGCTTATGACACGTTGCTCTCATTTTTGTTCTCGTGATGTGATCTTATTGGATGCTGACAAGAATCCCCCCCCCTCCCCGTAGAGGTCGGCGCATTCTCAATAAAAGAGAGAGAGAGAGAGAGAGAGTTGAAACAAAAGAGTTCCCCAGCGGCTGGCAGAGAAGGCAGTCGGAGCTGGGATTCGACCGTGTAGGTCGTTATCATGCTCGTGTTGGCCGGACCCCCCCCCCGTGCTCAACCATCGTTTTCCAACAGAGATTAATATTTCAATTAAGTCAAGCAGTCGTAAATAGATACACACACACACACAGATTAGAGAGAACAACGGCGAAATAGTTCAGTAAACAAAGACATTTTACCCAACAATACACTTTAGTTGGACATTTTAAAAATCATTCTGTTATCTTTGTTAAATAATTAATTGATACAAAAAGAAACCGCTGAGTTGTTTGAATTATTCCTATTGTCGATTTGTTCTGCTGGTGTAACCTTGCCTTCACAGGACCAACGAAGCTATCATCATTCATCCCGACCTAGAAGAGATTCGACCGACACATCTTGGTTTTTACTGCCACTATTAACGATCATCGGCCCAAAGAGGGTGTTCACAGTCTGGAAAGATTTCTGCATAGAGAACCAGATGTGTGAGCACGGAGATAGACACGAGTGGACCACCTATGTTACAAGTGGTTCAGTGACACCGGATCGGAGTGAGGTATCTGTTTTACTCGGCACCGCGACCGGGATACCAACCACCTGTGCGTGAGTGGCCGACAACGATACCCACGGGGTCAGAAAGAAGCGTGTGGGGTACCTGTTATACCAATATTTTTCCCGAGTCCGATACAATTACCGATTCTGTTCTAAATTCCCGATTCTGGGTCTTTTTAAATCTCTAAATATTTAGTTATAAAGTTGTTGTTTTTGTTTAATTTTCGGATTACCATAAAAACCCATGTAATATGTGCATATATTTTCTCAAATGTAAAAACACACTGGGGGGGGGGGTCTATGAATTTTAGTTTTACTGGTAGTTAAAAATCAATAAATATTTATCATTTCATCATTAGTACCAGCAATGGAAAAATTAAGCAAGCAAAAAAAACAATTAAAAGAATTGTTTTTGGCATCGAAAAATCGGCACAATTTTTTCTGATTCCAATATCCCAAAAGTTCCGATTCCCGATTCCAATTAATCGTCTCAACACTAGTTAGATAATGAGATTTTTATTCTCTGCTTTGGTAGTTTCAGTTCCCTTGGTTTTGTGTAATGTACCTTCAATGTTTCTAGTTGTGTTTGCGCAGTGTTATTCTATTTCAGTCTATCTCGTTTATGTATGTTGGTTTCCACATCTCGTTTATGTATGTTGGTTTCCACATCTGGCTTATGTATGTTGGTTTCCACATCTGGCTTATGTATGTTGGTTTCCACATCTGGGTTATGTATGTTGGTTTCCACATCTGGGTTATGTATGTTGGTTTCCACATGCAAAGAATTTTCTTAATATTTTAGTTGTTTTCATCAGTACCCTGCTGTGTGTGGTGGCTATTCTCCCTTTTATTTCAGTTTCTCCTAGTCTTCTTTACAGGTTTTTCAGAACTGTTGCCAGTGCTCCTACTATTATCCCTTGAAAGTTATTTTAAAGATAATTAGCAAATTTAAGGACCAATTAAATGGATTTTGTAAAAGTATTACTTTTTGTTTAAAACACAATTAAATATCCATGTGATATCTGATTATTGCTAAAACTATAACGTGTTTGGCCTCTCAATGCTTGGTGACATGGGGAGACATGCAAAAGTCTGTCAGGTTCCTCAACTGGTTCTTCATTGAAGATGCCACGTTACACAAGACTAAAAAGAAACGTGTCCTTCTGTTGGGGAATTCTCCTGTTACATATGCCTTGCCACTTAGGGGAGATCTAATGTCTCGCATGTCAAGATCAAATAAAATACATGTCTGTTGTCGAATACAAATCAAAAAATCCTAATAACACAATTAAATTATACCTTGTGTCTTCCACATTCAACTATAGCAATCCTTGGTGACTGAGGCAGGCATTCTGTGATCGTCTCCAGGGGGGGATTCTTGCTGTAATTAAAGTTAGACACAACAACACAAAGAAAAAAGAATTTGAAGAAAGGACCATTTATTGGACTGTTGATATTGCCTTTTCTCCTGCTAGTGGTGGTAGTACAATCGAGCTACAGATATTTGTCGATCTTAAATCATTCTCAACATGCCTACCTCTCTCGTCCACTCTATCTTTTAGCCATGTGACGTCACATCCGTTTCCAGTACACGGCAGGTGGAAGTGACATTGAGTACAGTACTCACTAACCTCGGTTTCCTGTGCACGTGTCAACGTTGGATGCGAATCCAAATCACCAGATGAATACTAACAAATGTACCCCCTTACTATTTAACATTCCTCCCTTTCTTATATGAAATATCCCTAGATATTTTCTAGCTTGCAGTCTCTCGACATAGTATAAGTCGCCCAGTTCCCAAATAACTAAATAGAGTCAACTGCCTTTTTATTCTTCCCCAAATTATGGTTTGATCTCCAAGGTCAGAGCACCTCTACGACCTCTCACCTGATGCACTCTCAAGCTGTAAGGCAACATCGCTTATGATCCCCATCGACTTTCTCTAACCATCCCTGAGTCATATCCTGGCACAACCTCTGTTCATTCGAGATCATTTCACATTTGTCATGCTAATGCCGGGTTTTATTTACTCCTCCCCAGGAGTTAGGCACAAGGCCAGTTTTATCTTACTCCCACAAGTAAGATGTGACCCAAGATCGGGTCGAGAAAGTGGGGTTTGAAAAGCCAGCACTCGAGAGGTGAGCACTCTGGCCATTTAAAAATTGCCTGGGCAGCCCGTCGGCATTCCCCGGTAGGGGCGCCTCAGACAGTAAGCAATAAACTTACTCCTCCCCAAAGAGGGGAGGCAAAGTCTAGGAGGGTGGACCTCCTAGAACTGCACAGGACAGGCGTGCAGTATCCATCGGAACAGATACTACATTTTGATCTTAGCCAAAAGGCCAAGAAGCTAATGCCGGGTTTTCCATATCTCCATTTTTGGGATTGATTCAGGGCCCCGACGATTACTACTCTACACTTGGAAGGCCATATCACACACACTTTTACACACCCATCGATGCATTCCCGCCTAAAATCAGTAATCATCTAATCATTTAAATTCCTATGCATTCATCACCACTAGTTTATATATATATATATATATATATATATATATATATATATATATATATATATATATATATATATATATAACTTCTTTTGTAAGATGGTAGGAAAAATCCCAGCAGAGTGCTCGGTTAATTGAGAAAATCAAAATTAAGAGCGTAATATTTATTTATTATTTGGTACAGAAAATCAGTGCAGCATCAGTACCATTGGTTTCAAGCTCAGAAGGTGTTTACCTCCCGGCTATCTTCAGCTTTGTTATCATCTGGTAAAGAAAATGGAGGGTCTCGTATAACTCACGCTTGGATATGTTATTTGCTTTGAAGTGTTAAATTAGAATCGTCTAAATTTTGTGTTAGGGAAAGATATGTGAGATTAAAAAGCTTAATAAAGTCCAAAAGAAAGGGAGATAAAATATAAAAGTTAAAATTAAAAATTTTAAAAATATTTTTACAAATCCCGTGAGTCAGTATTTGTAAACAGTGTTTTTATTTGGGGCGTTATTTGTTTTGAAGGATTAAATTAGTTTCGTCTAAATTATGTGTTAAGGAGAGAAATGTGAGATTAAGAATTAAATTTGCAAAAATAAAAAATCCAGAAATTAAATTTAAATTTTAAATTAAAAAAATAAACTTAAAGACTTTAAAGTGTTTTATCACTTAAAATAATAATTTAAAAAGTCATTTAAAATCTCGTAAGCAAGTTATCGCTAACGATAAACCGGTCTAAGGGAAGTAACTTTACAAATCCTTAATTGATTCTATATTCAATATTTAATACTTATATTTAAGATATAATTTTAAATATAAATTCATAATAGAGTATCATTTTATTATGAAAATAATAATTAATGATGTGGGTGATTAAGCCTGTTTTAGAGTTAAGAACAAGATTTAGGCAGTGGATTAATTCTGTTTAAGAGGTTTTTAAACCTGCTGTTTTAGTATCATGAAAGAGGGGTCTTTCCTCTTAACAACCGGAAAAAATTATTTTCATATTTTTGTGGTATAATTTACTGGTTTTAAGTTTTGGTATAGGGATGGACCATATTAAAATATTAATGGGAAGGTGATAATTCGAAAAGAACTTTCCGGGGTAGAAGGTGCGAATATAAAGGTAGATCTGGTATTGTATGAGGCTATTTTGCGGTTATGTTTTTGGCAGGAAGGGGGGGGGTGATTATTGGAAGTTCTTTATGTGTACCGGTCAGTCAAGTTTATAAGAAGTGCCTGTCTCCTATGGACACATCCTTTAAAAATTTCATCCCTAATGTTTAAACAGTTTGTATTTGGGTCAATAATGCCTCTTAATATGTAATATTTTTCTGCATCACACTGAAGGCATCTATTTATGGCTGGAGAATATGAAAGTCTCCTCTCTATTACTTTCCATTTAATGGTAAAGGGTATCCCCTCATCTTTTAGTTGCGATATTCGGGTCACGAGTGTTGTGTTGTGTTGGCCTTGTCTTTGTATTTAAAGGTATACCTGTGTGTGTACAATCTCTGTTTGAAGCTTCCCTGTGTCATGCTTATGTATTTTTCGGCTCTGCCGTTGGGCTGGCTTGTGACAGTCGCCTCATATACTAGGGAATCAGTTTTGAAATTCCCTTCTAGGGGGCAATTGTTTTTTGTCCTGGTATGAGCAGCCTGTGTTTTCTATTGTTTTGGGTTCAGCAGAGATGATTTTTTCTTGCAGATGGTGTGATGGAGGTAGCTAATCTTGATTGTATTCCTGTTAAAGAGTTTGTGCAGGTTGTGTGTTGGGGAAGTGCTTGTCAAGTAAGCTGAGAAAAAGGTGGCCTACTCTCATCTTAGTGTTAATGGAGAAAGGGGGGAGGGGGTAACCAGATCACCAACCTCCTCCTATTGCGGCTGCCCCATGACTGGTTTTGAGTGGGGATCTATGAGATCTCTTCTCTGAACCCGCTGCCGCAGAGCGCTTTATTGTAATAGGGTGCTGCCTGTATGAAGATTTTGGGGCTGGATGAGAGGTTTGAGATTCTTTGGCTGATGTTATTAACCAAGTTTTTAAAGACGGTAAACGTCTTTCAGTTATACAAGCCATAACCCACCCAACTGGCAGCTGGAAAGTGAGTAAAATACATTTAACAAGTATTAACAAAAATCAAAACCAATAACACAAATGTCTGCATTCAGTTTGTTCATCACTCGCATTCTTTTCTATTCATTGTCATGTAAAATTATATTTGTCTTTTTCTTTCTTTCAACCATTGTGTGTGCGTGCATATTTATTTTTCTTTCTTTTCTTCTGACCAATATGTGTGTGTATGTGCTCACCTGTGCAATTTTCTTTAAATATGCTTATGAATAAAATCATTTTGTGTTGATCAGTAAGTGTTTTTTTCTACAAGTGCACATTCCATTAACCATCATGTGTGTATGTGTGCATTTATTTTTCTTTCTTTCCTTCTGACCATTGTGTGCGTGTGCAATTTCCATTAAATTTGTTCATGAATAAAACTATTTCGTGTTGATCAGTAAGGTTTTTTCTTTTTCTATGAGTGTGTTTCCCTTACCCATTGTGTATGTGCATCTCCTTATATTTGTTTATGAATAAAACCAGCTCTCTTCACATGTATTCGTTCGTCTGCAATGTGTCATTGCCTTGCCTCTCAAATATACATATACACACGCATATATATATGTATATATATATATATATATATATATATATATATATATATATATATACATTCAAATGGTATTCACATCTTTCTCTTCTCACTGGTCCTTCCTTCTTTCTTTTTCTATTCTCTCTTCATTTTGCCTGCATATTTACTTTTTTCTTTTTGAGTTCTTTTTTCTTTTCAATTAAGACCCATTTCACTGTGTGTGTAACTCTTTTTTTCTTCCCTTGTAGAAAAATCCTGGTCTCTGCACCAAATAAAAGTCTGTTACATATACCTCTCCACTTAAGGGAGATCTAATGTCTTGCATGTTACAATCAAATAACATACATGTTTTCTGTCAAATGCGAAACAAACCCTAATAGCACATTAAATCATACCTTGTGTCTCCCAAGTTCAACTAAAGTAACCATCAGTCATTCCACGATCTTCTCTAGAGGGGGAATTCTCGCTGGAATTAAAGTCGGTGATAACAACACAAAGAAAAGAAGAATTTAAAAAAATGACCATTTATTGGACTGTTGTCATTCCCTTCTCTTCTGCTAGCGGCAGGGGCGCAATCCGGCTACGGATATTTGTCAATCTTAAGTCATTCTAGCAAATACAGCTCCTTATTATTTAACACGCCTAAAATTTCTGGAATCACTTTCTCTCATAGGCTTGATTACAATTGAAGACTCGAGAAACACAAAAGGAATTGTCATCGCTTACTTATTGGCTGTTACCATCTCAACACCATCATTTTCTCACACACTTCTATTTTATGGACCATGGGGGCTCCAAGGGCCAACCCTCCAGTGAGAACAAGCATTGAGGACGTGTTCACTACCCAGTGACCAAATCCGCTCTGAGATTTGTTGATTCCCCAGTTAATATCTATCCAAATTGTTTGTTTTTCGTGCATTCCTTAATGAACACACAAATGACAATTGTTTATATTTCAAATCAACCGTCAATTCACAATATTGTCACAATATATTCGAATTCCATCATCGCATTCTTATCTAATTTTCAAGCTTAACCTAATTTCTGTTGAGTGGGTTTTTGTAAAATAAGTATACTTAACAAAGCCCTTGGCGGGAACGTAATATAGCGGGAAGTGAGTTTCGCAATTCACCACTGACTGCTGAAAACATTCTTAGCCGGAAATGACAATTCTCGGTCGTTATGCCATCATACCAGATCATAACAGAAAATGGAAAGAAAAAATTGAGCTGATACTTTTGTCTATTATATTTTTTACTATATTCTTTTGTATCTATTTTATGTCATAGAATAATTTAATTGCACCTGAAATAAGTTGACAAGACTAGTATTCCTTTAAGAAGTTTTTATTAAATGAAACATTCTCTGACTAAAACGTCAGTAAGAGAGATAACTGTATATAACCCGAAGACACTGAGAGATAAGGATATAACATTCTCCTTTCCTCCTCTTTTTTGTTTAGAGTTCTCAATATCTTATTGGCTTTTGAATTTCTTATATAGATCGCCTGGTTATCTTTGAATTTCTCAACATTACAAAGGGAGATGTCGTCTCTAGATTGGTAGATGAAGGAGTTGGGATCTCTGGGTCAACAACAATTTGTGGATTGCGACTATCTTCTTTGTGTCTTTCATTCACGTTAACAAATTAAGGAAGAAAATATTGACGGTTGTGTCCTACAGTTACTAACAAAGAAATGTAACTTTAAATTTGTCCACGCTGCACAAAACCGTGATGACTGCATGAGAGTTGCATTTATCACCAGTTTACGTTCCAACATTATTCGATAACGGCTGCTGGAAAAGAAAACCCTTCATTTAAACATAGCTATTGACCAAGCGAGTGCTACTCAGAAAAATTCAGAAGCACACATGTACCGTCTTACATCAACTGTAGATTCAGTTTCTATGGAAAATGCTAGTATCTACAACCAGTCAAAGAATCCTTAACTAAACAATTCATCAACTGAAGAACTCCAGTAAGGGAGATAACTACATATAACCTGACGTCAGGGGAAGATAAGTTCTTTTAAAAATTATGATTTAAAAAGTTATCAAACAAAAAATCATATCATTATCTAAGAAATAGAATTGTGTCTGCATGTTTTCTTCTGTAGACACAGAAACTACCAAAGTTCAACAACCGTTCAGAGAGATGTGCAACCAATCGAATCTCCTCTATCACACACCTACCATATTGTGAACGCCTTGCTTCATTGGGATTCAATTAATTAAAAATCTGACGTCTTGCAACTGACACCCCAAAAATTATTAACGATCTCGCCAACAACAACAATCCTGGATAACTTTTTGATCTCCATGTCTCTAACACACATGGACATGCCTAAAAAGTCAGAAAACAGCACAGCCACGACCTTCGTTAAGAAAGTCTATCACTGAGTCACGTTTGTTACTGCTGACGTCACAGTGGTTGGTTGGTTGGTGCTAGACAGACACATAGACATATGACTGAAATGAATGATGGTTTTGTTCATGTCGTTTTAAAGGTCAAATCTGATAGTGATTGGAAGGTAAAACTATAACAAAAATTCATAGACTAAAATTCAAGATGGTTGACAAATACTTGCTTTTCTCTAAAATTTGAAATATTGTTTTTTATACAATAACAAGTCTGCATGACATAAAACATTTTGTTTGTTCTGATACGAAATTTTAATTTATTTTTAAACGTACACAAAATTGAACTTTTATGCTTACCCGTCGATTGTCATAAAACAATATCGACTAGAAATTCTGTTAAAACTTGTTTCTTTTTGTATGAAAAGAATGTTCTAAGTTTATTTTTTTGTGCCAAAAAGTTATTTGTATGTGTAATAAAATTCTAAAATAGTTCAAATATGCTTTGTGCTAGAAAAAAAAAAAACAACGATTAAAACATTGAATTAAAGTTACATTCTAAACACTTTACAAAGAATTTTATTTCAGGATAAGAAATACAATTTAAGTCAAGTGAAATGGACAATAAAATAACTTAGTTTGTAAGTTTTGCATTTTTTAAATAACACTTACAAAATAAATTATTTAATTAGTTTTTAATTATTTATCGTCTTCATTTTTAAAATTATCTGTCGTTTATTTAAAATTTTGTTATTTAATTACTCTTTGTGTGTTTCCATAATAGCAGTTCTTTGGCCTTTTGGCTAGGATCAAAGTAAGGACACAATCGACTCCTAAACTCCATCCTTATTTCTTTTCCTCACACTTAAGTCCACTCTCACTTAGAGATCAACCTACTTGGTTTTGACTCTAAACAAACTGGAAAACTAAATTCTTTAGAAAGGGCTGGGAGGGTCTTATTAACCATTTTTTGTTCTACTTCCTACTTCCAATGAATTTATACATGAATATATATTTATAAATCAAATTTAAATTTTCAACACATTTTAGGTATAATGGCCCCTAGAGTAAATGTGGTATTGTGGTGACTGTAATGATTCTAGCTGAGAGTAGGGTAGACAAAGTAGGATAGACAGAAGATGCCCAACAACACCGCCACTTTCCACACTTTTGATAGCCTTGTGCCTAATTTGTTTTAAATTTAAATTGTATTTTCATATCGTTTGCAAATAAATAATTCAAAGTGTGGTATAGGTTCTGATACTACACTTCATCTGTTTGTCCTCGGTCAGTGAAAGAAAACTCCAGACTGAGGTAATTTGAATTTTTGTCCCAATCCAGAGTGCCCCTTTTTGGGATCTGGATTTTCCCTATATTAAAAAACGATCTTATGCTACTACTCTGCCTTTGTGGAGAGGCAAGTAAATAGGAACACACGGAATTACATAAATCGTAACAAACAATATTTTCTATCAAAACAAATAGGTTGATATTGTAACTTAAAAAAAACTACAATTGGCATTGCTTGACTTTGCATGTTTTTATTTTAATAAATATGTAAAGAAAAATGTTTTCAGATCGTTCACAATCAAAATAATAAACGAATTTTAGTCTTTAAAATACATGAAACAATGTGATGTTTATTTACTTTTACACCGAAACAACACACAAAATAACTACTATTTTAAAAAAATTAATACTTAGATTTCTGTTGTTGTTTTGAAAAAAATAATGTTGAATAAAGTTCAGTTTCAGTATAAATCAGATCGTGTTCCTTTCTTTTTTTTTAATGCAATTTTAAAAGTTTTCTCAAAAACAGAAGCTATCATTCATTATAGACAGCCTGACTTTTCGACATGTTTCGCTTGCTCCAAAATGAATGACCTCATTTTCGATCAAACAGGACTTCTTAACGAAGGTCGTGGCACAGTTTCCATGATTTTCAGAAACATTTTTTCATGCTCAGAATTCCTGAAGCATGAAAGAAACTACGTGCATCAGTTGTTGGCTGCTGAAACACTGCATTCTTTAAAACACTCATGTTTCCTGAAATTCGCAAAAACTGCACAAGAAGATCCCACCCCCCTCCATACACATATTCATATCATGACTCACACATTATTCGTCTCCCTAATAATTGTACATTATCCTATGTATTACCCATTATTATTACATACCAATGCCAATAGTGAATAAAACCAAAATGTCAATACATATATATATACATATATATATATATATATATATATATATATATATATATATATATATATATATATATATATATGAGAAAGGAAGGATGAGAGTAATCCAACGTAATGAGAAATGAAAAAGGAAAAACCAAGAGATATTTTTTATATATTCATCAACGTTTCGTCTTTATTGTAAGACTTCTTCAGGATAATAATTTTAAGAAAAATGTCATGCAAGTACATCGAAATATGTCAACTCAATATTTCGATGTACTTGCATGACATTTTTCTTAAAATTATCATCCTGAGGAAGTCTTACAATAAAGACGAAACGTTGATGAATATACAAAAAAAATATCTCTTGGTTTTTCCTTTTTCATATATATATATATATATATATATATATATATATATATATATATATATATATATATATATCCGTCCCGTCGCACAAAAGTTGCAGAGTAAAAGAATCCATTTCAAGTATTTCGGGGGAATTGAGAAAGCAAATAGCAAGTCAGACACCCCCTCCACTTGCAAATTATTTCTATAATAAGACGTTTTCTTGGTTTTATTTCTGCTTTCTATATCGATTTATATATTTTTTTCTTTCCTTTTTCTTTTTTTTAAACTTTCCAGTTTGAGACGTTTTCGTTCTTTCTTCTTTTTTTTTTTTAACTTTCCCTGATTCAGACGTTATTTCATATGAATATAGATATTAATGTGAATGCTGGTGAAGGATACTTTTTTGACGGAGTGTGTACACTTGTAATGTATAAGACACAAGTTCTAATTCGTGTCCCAATTTTAATCTTTAAAATAAAATAAAATTGAAAGATTAAAGCTCTTGTTATCAAAATTGACCATTTTGTTCCAGATAGATTAGATTTGAATTGATCATCACATTGAAGGCGTCACACTATTTGCCTCTTTGTTCTTAGACACGAATTGTTTCATCTCCTGGCAAACCAACAATCTCCCATGACTCTTATCTGACCATGGAGATATTTTTCTTTTGTTAAAATAGGCTTCTTCTTGACTGTTGTAACACAAGTATCAGCGTTGACAGAGAAATAATAAAGAAAAACCCTCAACAAGTATTAAAGATAGAAACGAAGGTTTACTAAACAAAAGATGCAAGGTGAACAGAGCCATTTAGAAATCGCTAGATTGAGCTAGCAAGTCTCATAATATCTTGTTAGTTTTCGTTAATTTTATAGGAAAAGTAGACGATTCTATTCTCCTTATTTAGTTACTAACCTAATAGGTATCAAACTGTCTGCCAAGCTCCAGCCTCTGTTGCATCACTGCAGTGTTGCATCCCTGTGCTTGTTTTACAAGTACTTTCACGGAATGTGCTTCAATGAGCTTACTGCACTTGTACCCTCTCAACGAAAATACCTTTGCCCCACCCAACTAGCAGCAAAATCATACCCTGTAGAGGTGCCTAGATGCTGGAAGATTTTCTACTCTGATAGCTTCCATCCTCGGACCGCTTACCTTTGGAATTTCATTCCTATTCCTTGTTTCCTCACTGTACCAACATGCAGAAATTTAAACGTAATGTGAACAAATATCTTGCTACCCAACTCCCCACCCAGGTTGCCCCTCTATAAATCTTGTTCTTATTATAGTAGCTCCTTCTGCTTCAGTGGCAATATAACTTGTTTGGGGCGAGCAAAAAAAAAAGACAGATTTAACTCCCTTGGTAGTCATGCCTTTTCCGTTTTGTGTTTAACGTTTCTGTAGGTTTGCTATTTTCGTTCAGTCGATTTCCTCGTTTCTAGAACTGTTTGAGGAACGGGTACATCATAAAACATTGAAGAAAATTTCCATAGGTTCTGAAGTAATTCTGGCAGAGAACGATTAAATTGTCGCTTTCCGAAGTTAATAAGATGCTGAAACAAAATGTAGCATTCTCGCTTACCTTTTCGTGGGTACCCAGGTTTCGTCTCCGCCGGCTGGTGTATATTGTCTTTCGACCATGATCAATAATGACTGGACTCCGGGGTTTAGTTTTAGAAGATTTATTTAACATAACTACAGACAGACTAGCGAAGGATATTCAGGCTATTTTGCACCACTGCTATCCCCAGTCCCCGCCTACTGGCACAGACCAGGCCTTTTCGCAACTGCCTCAGTCGATGAGTCAGGATCAATGAGATTGAAAAATCCCTCCACCGTCATGACGTCACTTCCGACTTCCCTGCTACTCCTACCCCCTTCCAGGGAGTCCTCCTACTCTCTGCACCTCCCACTATCTAACAAAAGCAGAAAGAAGATGGCACACAAACTGAGATAAAAGGATAATATAGGTATTGAATAAATACAGGAAATGTCTTGCAAAACTCATTGTATTTTGCGGCTTAAAATAAGACCAACTATGAAATATATCCATTTAACATTGGTTTAGATGGCTATCTTGAATGCATCAGATACTAATGAAGTGACGGTCCTTGGATGTTGACATGTTGACGATCACATTCAAAAGGAGGGAACAATATTTCTCTATGTCCTTTTTCGTCAAACATAGCTTACAAAAAAAGATGGACAAAGGATTTTTGCATCCAGCCAGCCAAAATTAAGTGTATGTTAATTGGTAAAGGAGAATTGCCTTGGCCAATCAAATTGGAATATTTGGGAACTCAAGAGAGCCAATTCATCATCATAATGAACAAAAGGAGATAATTATATAGTAGAAAAAAGGAGAGGTAACCTTTTTATACACTTAATGAGGCATACTAACTTATCATTGAATTTATCAAAATAGATCTTCCAATGTTCTTTTTCATGTCTATATATGCAAAAATAGACCTTTTCTCCAGTTAGAATTGCATTCTGAGGGATTTTTTCTTGTGAAAGCAATAATTATTTCTCATTCCGACATTTAATTTCTTATTAGACTGATGCTACAATGACCCAGATACGTTGCTGCCTCATGGAAAAGAAGATATTGGGAAAATTAGCATATCATACTATTATATATATGTATATATATATACACACATGTATATACACGCTCACATGCATATATATATATATATATATATATATATATATATATATATATATATATATATATTGTTGTGGTTGCAAGGTTGAACAATAATTAGTGAGGAATACAATGAAGACGCAAACAACAAGGAGAATGCAATAATAAGTGTATTAAAGAAAAGGTATAGTTACAGTATGTACAAATGAAGGTGTCGAGTCAGAGAGTCTTGGTGGGAGGACATGTACAAGAAGATATTGGGAAAATTAGCATATCATACTATTATATATATGTATATATATATACACACATGTATATACACGCTCACATGCATATATATATATATATATATATATATATATATATATATATATATATTGTTGTGGTTGCAAGGTTGAACAATAATTAGTGAGGAATACAATGAAGACGCAAACAACAAGGAGAATGCAATAATAAGTGTATTAAAGAAAAAGTATAGTTACAGTATGTACAAATGAAGGTGTCGAGTCAGAGAGTCTTGGTGGGAGGACATGTACGCTCTTCGGCGTCACTTCCGGTGGCATTTAGGTAACACACACTAAGGCCAACCTAGGCTTGCCATTTATAGTGTAACGTTATTCGTATATGCAAATGAGTGGTTGCCACCAAAACACCCCCCTCCCAAGATTTGAAGTCACACAGATTTCAATATCTTTTTCTTTTTGGGTTTACCATCAATGGTTCATTAAATTTTCTTTTCCTACCTGATTTTCGGGGTTCAGGTGTATATTGAGGCGGTTCCAAATTAAAGGATTCATATATGATATCTATGGTTTCCTCCTCTTCGACTGTTGTCGTATAATCATCATCTTGGATATGACGTTTTTTTATCTGATTTAGGTGCCTTTTATGTATACTCTGTGGACCTTTAATCATATATGTACAATCACCAATGCGTTTATCCACTACTCCACATTCCCAGTAAGATGTGTTATTCTTGTAGCACTTAAAATATACTCGATCTCCCGAGTTATATTTCTTTCTTCTCGTGTGTGTAGTGTTTCGGATAATTGCCTGTCTTGGCAACAGTTTATCAAACGCTGATTTTACCTTTCTGGCAAACATTAGATCAGCTGGTGATATGTTTGATGGTGTACTAGGATGTGGTGTAATCCTATAAACTTGCAAGAATTGTTGCAAAGCTTTTTCTGTTGGTGTTCCAATGGATTTCTTTAACGCTCGTTTTAGCGTGTCCACGAACCTTTCCGCAAGGCCGTTCGACCTTGGATGATACGTCGGAGTCGTGATGTGCTTCACTCAGAACGTGTCGCAAAATTCCTTAAACTCTGCGGATGTGAACTGCGTTCCGTTGTCAGTGACCAGTGTGTCTGGTACACCGAATCTTGCAAACAACTCGTGTAGGAACCCTATTGAGTTGTTCGTTGTTGGATTCCTGCAACGCATTACCTCCGGCCATTTTGTGTAACTATCCACTACAATTAAATAATAGTTTTCTCCTACTGGACCAGCGAAGTCCATGTGGATTCTCGACCATGGTTGGTCGGTTTTCGGCCAAGGTTTGTGTACTATAGGTGGGGATTTTGCTGCTAACTGGCATCCTTTACATTTATTTATTGTTGCTGCTATGTCAGTGTCCATGTTACGCCAGTACACGTAGCTTCTCATTAATGACTTCATTCGATTTATCCCCGGATGTCCCGTATGGAAATCTCTTAACATCCTATTCTGCAATGTTTTGGGTATTACCACTCTCTCACTGTACAGTAACACATCGTTACATATGGAGAAAACTTCCTGCACCTTTGTGTCCATTATAATTTTCTCTTTTATGTCCTTTATGTATTCGTCTTTCTCGGCTTCCCTTTTAATGTCCGACAAAGTTACGGGTAGTTCCTTAATGATGTTTGCTACCATATTTTTTACTTCAACATTTGTCCGAATTGCTGCAATGACTGATTCTTCCAGATTGTGTTTCTGTGGTATCAGTCTTGACAGTCCATCCGCATGGCAAATCTTTTTTGATGCTAGATGTTGTAGCTGGAAATCGTAATTAAGTAAGATTGTACTCCAGCGCAGCAATCTATTTGCGGTGTATACCGGCAATCATTTTTTTGATCCATAGATCGTGACTAACGGTTTATGGTCGGTTTCAAGTAAGAATTGTCTACCATATAAATATCGGTGAAATTTAGTCACGGAAAAGATTATGCTCAATGCTTATTTTTCGATTTGTGAATATGCCCTCTCGGCTGGTATCAGCGTTCTCGAAGCGTGCGCTATTGGTTTTCTAGACCCATCCGGCATAATATGTTGAATGCATGCTCCTAAACCGTAGGAACTAGCGTCACTAGCGACGACTATTTTTAATTTTGTGTCAAAGTGCGTTAAGAATAATTCGGATGTTAGTGTGCTCTTTATTTTGTCAAAAGCGGTTTGACATTCTTGCGTCCAGTTCCAAGGTGTATCCTTTTTAAGCAGATTATTTAAGGGGGCTCGCAAGTTATGCATTCCTTCAATAAAAGATTGATAATAATTTGCGAGTCCTAAGAAACTCTGCAAGGTTGTTACGTTATCAGGTGCTGGCATATTTTTTATTGCCGCAGATCTGTCTGGGTCTGGACGTCGTCCATGTTTGTTTATTATGTGTCCAAGATACTTAATCTCGCTCATACAAAAGTCACATTTACTTACTTTTACTTTAAAGCCGAATTCTTGTATTCGAGTAAATACTTGTTTCAAATGTTCCTTATGTTCTTGTAGGGATTTGCTCCTGACAACAATGTCGTCCAGGTATGCACATGCGCACTCAATACCACTTAGCATGGTGTCCATCGCTTGCTGAAAAATGGCAGGCGCTACTTTGATGCCAAAAGGCAATCGGTTGTATTTGTATAATCCCTTATGCGTATTGATGCATAGTATTTTTGAGCAATTTTCCTCGACCGGTATTTGCAAATATGCGTCGCTCAAGTCTAAGAGAAGATATTACCACCATTTAACTTCGTGAATATTTCCTCTGGGCTTGGTAGAGGGTAATGGTGATCTTTTAATAGGGAGTTGACCCCGGGCGAAAAATCTGCGCACACTCTAACTTCGTCATTCTTTTTCTTTACGTATACGGTGGGGGCTGCCCACTCGCTGTGTTCTATTTTTGATAGAATTCCTGTCTGTTCCAATCTATCTAATTCTTTATTAATCTTTTCCAACCCAGCGAACGGAACGTTTCGCTTTTTTCTAAAAATTGGGCTGGCGTTTTCTTTAAGTTTAAACGAGGCCTTGAATTTATTACAGCGACCTAAGTTAGTCGTGAATGCTTCAGGAAATAATTCTTTTAAATCGTCTTTTATATTTACTGTTGTTGGAGAAGAACATTCTATTTTTTTACAGAATGTATTGATTGGCTTATCCCATAGTCCAAATTTCTCAATTAAATCTATTCCAAACAGATTTTCACTATTTTTCAGTACGAATATTTTTAATTTCTTCGTAATCCCTTTTAATTTTATCGGAAGGACAACTTCTCCTTCAAATTTTATACCACCACCAGTTACCGTCCGGGCTGATTTACTCGTTTTCATCATGGTTGGTTTTTTACCCAACTTTTTCCATGTATTCAGGTTTATAATAGAAATATCGGAGCCGGAGTCGAGTTGTAACTTTATTGGTGTTTTAAATATTTCCACTTTTATGTATTTTCGCCGATCTTTGTCTAATTTTGTATTTGATTTTGTTTGCTGTATTCTCTTTCTGGTGTAATCTTTATATCTGCAGCAATCGCTTTTGTGTCCCACCTTCTTACAAATGTAGCATTTTTTCTTTTTATAAGGACAATCTGATTCCCAATGCTTTTCTGCACATCTCTTACAGTTATATCTAGGAAGAGGCTTGTTATATTCTGTCCTATATTTATGGTTATTAGGATTGTAATATCCCGTTCCATTTCGATTGCTTTTCTTTGTAAAGTTCTTGGTTGGTGTGTATGGTTTTCTAACTTTTCTTACATATGCCACTCCGGATTCTTCTATATTTTTTGAATCCTTTTTTAGTGTAATGGCCCTTTCACAGTCCTCTGCTAGTTTCTGGAGGGTTAAATCTTGCTCAGATTCCAGCTTAGACAACACTCGTCTGCGTATTTCTGCATTTTTCGTGGAAACTAACCCTTGTGCGAAGATTAGACATTTAAAATCTTCTACCGTTAGTTCCGCAAGCTTAAAATTATCGCAGTTTTTATTGACAACTGATGCGTATGTCAAATAATCTTGGTTGTCCATCTTTCTTAGATTCATGCACAGCCATCTTTTATGAAAAAGAGATATATTTGGATTAAATAATTCTTTTAGTAATTTCACAGCTTCCATGAACTCTAATTCCGCAGTTTTTTTAGGTAATATGTAATCTATGAATTTGCTGTGTTCTGATGTACCCAATTTCCTGAGTAAGAGGCTCACTTTCTGGCTATTTGGCCAATTTTTGCAGTCCAGTTGAAAGACATCCTCGTATCTTGTATAGTATGCTTCAAAAGTCTTTCCTTCCTCCGGCACATAATTAAATGTGTCCATACTATTAAAGATAGTTGTATGGGAGAAATTAACACTGTCGACATTTTCTCGATTACTCTTTAGTAGTTCCAGTGTTTTAGCAAAACGTTCATTTTGTCTTTCCTCGCGGTCAGCTTGTGCCTGTAAAAATTGCATGAACATTTTTGATAAGTCTTCCATTTTTTTTTTTTTTTTTTTTTTACGTGACGTTTTACTGTATTATCCGTTATCCAGTGACAACTTTAAAAAAAAAAAAAAATCCTTTCCTTGAGCTTTAATTTCTAGCTATGGTATTTCCTTTTAGTACCGCCGCCAAACAAATTATTAATTAAAAGATTCCTTTAGTTGTTGTTTTGCTAACGGGGAGCAGTAATTAGAATCCACTGGTGAACTTTTTTTTTTTTCGTAGGTTACTTCCTTGCTTTTCGTAATACGAGTCTGACCTGTCGTTTTGCGACAGAACAAAATCCGCTTTTCGTTTGCAAGTTGGTCCTTTAGTAATACAAAACAGATTTGTCGTTTAGCGACAAAACAAAAAATCACTTTTACATTCGTTTGCAAGTCGGATTCCCAGAAAACGGCGTAAATTGTCGCTTTGCCACGTTCGAGTTTTTTTTTTTTTTTTTTTTTTTTTTCACTTAAGTTGAAACTTTTCTTTAGCGTAAAATCCGTTTGCTCGTCAACACTTTGCATTGTACTTTTTTTTTTTTTAATAGTTCTTCGTCAAACTGTTATATTTGACGCGTCATATCTTGTTGCCAACTGTTGTGGTTGCAAGGTTGAACAATAATTAGTGAGGAATACAATGAAGACGCAAACAACAAGGAGAATGCAATAATAAGTGTATTAAAGAAAAGGTATAGTTACAGTATGTACAAATGAAGGTGTCGAGTCAGAGAGTCTTGGTGGGAGGACATGTACGCTCTTCGGCGTCACTTCCGGTGGCATTTAGGTAACACACACTAAGGCCAACCTAGGCTTGCCACTTATAGTGTAACGTTATTCGTATATGCAAATGAGTGGTTGCCACCACAACATATATATATATATATATATATATATATGTAGATTAGTTTGGTATTCCTCATATGCTTCTAGAAATATATTTTGATAATGATGAGTGGGTGGTGGTTGAAGCATAAAATGATGTCGTTTTTTTATAATTTTTTCATTGTTATAATTTTAATTCAATATTTCAAACTTTTCGTTCATCTGTCGGTAGCCCTCATCATTAAACTCTCCTCCATTGTCACTTAAAAGCCGCTTGGGAGCTCCAAAGTAAGATATCCACGTTAAAAACATCTTGTGAATAATTTCTTTGCTCTTTTTGGTCATAATCAATCTGGCAGCAAAGTATCTAGTGGATGTATCAATCAGGTGCAGAATCCGGTATTGGTTATGTCTATGTTCCTTTAAATCCAAACATACAGTGTCATTAAACCTGTTACCAAGAGCCAATCCTACAACTGAGAGAGAAAGTAATAAAGAGAGATAACGAGACAAAGAGAAAAAGGTTAAAAAAAAAAGAAGAAATTGTTCATATTTACTGCTTTTAAGTTGGAAAAAGTCAAGTTCCCCAAAAAGGGACAGTCTGGTTGGTCCGCACTCACAAATTATGGCGCCTGTGCTCATGCTAGAAATGTGTCACAAACTCCTAAGATTTTTTAGATAAGTCCCCCATAACCTTATATATTCTTAAACTACATTATTCAGGGTAACTGATTATTTTATATCGATCAAAGAGGGTTCAATAATATTGTGAGCTCTCCATTTATTCAGGGAAGAGTCTATCAGACATGTGTGCACATTGTGATGATGTATGGAAGTGAAAACTTGCTAGTGAGGATTGAGGATATGTGTTACATGGAGAGAAATGATATGATGGATGTGTAACGTGCATCTTAAAGTCGGACTTAAATCTGATGACTTCAGAGAAAGATTAAATCTGTACAGTATAGGGAGATGTGAACAGAATAGGAGACTGTGTTGGTTTGGTCACATTGAAAGAATGAATGAGAGTTCTTTGGTTAGTAGATGTAGAACAGATGAAGTAGCAGGTTCAGTTTAAAGGGGAAGGCCAAGGAAAACATGAGAGAAAGTGATAAAGATGGATTTGAGAAAAAGAGGGATTAAAAAAGACCCGAACAGTGTGTGACCTTAAAGGGCCGATAATAATTAAGACAACACGGTGTTATAGTTATAAGAGTGTATTTACAGAAGTACAGAATAGTATGTTAGAGAAAGTCTGCGTCTGATACTGTGGCTATGACTGCTACCAATGACTGCTACGACACTTCGCCGTAATTCTATTCATAGTCTCTGGAAGAGTCCATCTACTCCCGAAATATGGTAGATCATCATCACATCATAACAGACGCCTTTTTAGCCTTGCTCCGTATGGAGTCAATACCTTTTTCTTTTCGGGTTTATTTTAATGAAGTCCATAATCTTACTATTTCTTCTTGCTGTGACGATATATTTTTTTCAAACGTCTTTTGGCATTCTGCTGAGCAGACTCAATATTTTCCTTTTTTCTCTTTTTTTTAAAACATCTCATTAAGAGACGTTCGTAAATCTTACATGTTTTGAATAAACACTCTATAATGATTTGCAAAATCAAGAGAACCTTGTAGAGATGATACATTTGCCGGAGCTGCGTCTGATCTTTCGCTGTCCCTGAATCTGATCTTTTAACTTCTTTGTCCATAATTTGACTAAGATATTTTCTTTTCTTTTTCTTTTTGTAGACTGTAGGTGAAACCCACTTGCTGTATTCTACATCCATTTTTAAAAATCTATTCACTTTCTCGTCAATTTTATCTAATGACACGAATTTGGCTAAGATCAAAGTGTAGTATCTGTTCCGATGGATACTGCACGCCTGTCCTGTGCAGTTCTAGGAGGTCCACCCTCCCAGGCTCCGCCTCCCCTCTTTGGGGAGGAGTAAGTTTATTGCTTACTGTCTGAGGCGCCCCTACCGGGGAATGCCGACGGGGCTGCCCAGGCAATTTTTAAATGGCCAGAGTGCTCACCTCTCGAGCGCTGGCTTTTAACCCCACTTTCTCGACCCAAGCTGTGGTCACATCTTACTTGTGGGAGTAAGATAAAACTGGCCTTGTGCCTAACTCCGGGAGGAGTAAATAAATATCGAATGACACGAATGGAACATTTTTCTTCTTAATAACTGGTTGAATGTATATTTAAAATTCAACTTTTTTAGTCATTTTTTATATCTTTCTAGTCTAACAGAAAAAAAACTTCCGTAAAGCTTTCTTTCAATTCTTTATTTAGTCTTTCTGCTTCAGCATTAAATTTTTTTTTTAATTTTTAGAGAAAAAATTTATAGGCATTTAGCGATTATAATAAAGCGTTTTAAAATTTTATTTTTGACTCTGAAGTGTGTACTTTTGTGTCCCATGCGATCGCACTTAAAACACTTTTTAATTTCATATGGACAATCAATGCAACTAAAACACGGTTTAGGAGGCAAATTAATTTTCATTTGTTTATCAAATTTAGATGGTGAATTAATTTTCTTTTTGTTACAGATTTTTCTAATATATGATACTCCACTTTGTTCAATGTTTTTTGAATCTTGGAAAACGCTAATAAAACGTTGGAAGTCCTCTGCGACATGTTGGAGTGTTGAACCAGGTTAATTCTCTAGTTTATTAAGAACCCTTCTTCTGATTTGCGCATCCGTATATTCGTTACTAAACCATACACAAATATAAGGCATTTAAAATTGTTAGCACTCAACTCTAACAACTTGAAATCATCACAGTGTTTGTTAACTACGCTAGCAAAAGTCGTGTAGTCTTCGTCGTCTTTCATTGTGAGATTCATACATTTCCACCTTTAGTGAAAAAGAGACGTTTTAGGACTAAACAATTTAGTCAATGATTGTATTGTTTCAATAAATGTAAGGTCGCTGTTTTTTTTGTGGCAATATATAATTGACGAATTTCGGATATTCAACCATACCTAATTTTTTTAATAGCAAAACAACCTTCTTAAAATCAGTCCAATTAGCACAGTTCGTATTATAAATGTCCACGTATCGTCTGAAATACCAAGCAAACGTAATCTTGTTGTCAAGAACGTAATTAAAATTATCAATAGAGCTTCAAATAGTGTTTTGTGAAAATGCACTTTCATCTTTACTATTTTGACCCCCATTCGATAATTCGTATAATTTTTTCTGTTCCTGTTGGGTATGAAGAAAAATTTCCTCAGATATTTTCATTTGTTCCAGCTTTTCTGTTTCCATTTTCTTTTGATATTCCATTTTTTCTTCTGTTTCCATTTTCTTTTGATATTCCATTTGTTCTTGCTGTTGTTCTTAAAATTTTCCTTCTAGTCGAAACGTTTCTGTTTCCATTTTCTTCTGATATTGCATTTTTTCTGCATCTATTTTCTTCTGATATTCCACTTATTCTTTCTGATATTCCACTTGCTCTTTTTGCAATTGCAATTCCTGATTTTGTTGGCGCCTGAAAATTTATAAAATAGCACTTTTAAATTCCTCCATTTTTCGTCACTTCAAATAGTCTGACTTTTTCGGGTATATTTCTATCTTTGAAAAGCCTGGCTTAAGAAAAGAAAAACAAAACAGAATTTTATTGAATACATATTGCATTGAACAACTGAAGATGAAATAGATTTATTTTTCTTTATTTTTCATTTATCTCTCTCTCTAAAGTTGAGCACTCTCGGGGAAGTTAAAAATAAACTGTCAAAAAGCTCTAATGCAAAGTTCCGAATACGTATGTCGAACACTCTCGACTAGTCTTCTATCTGTGCCCGCTTCTAGGTACATATAGATCTTAATTTCCCTTAATTACGTGACAGTTTCTGTTGGTCGAGTGGATATGGTGACTACTTGCAGATTCTAGGCTGATTCTGTGAACCGGGTTCGCGCTCCCGACCGTCTAAAATTGTTACTTTCCTGCACTGATGAGAGCAATAAGCTTGAAACGCTAGCGTCTGTAGGTATTAATAATTTAATATTTATTTATAAATATTATATATATATATATATATTATATATATTATATATATATATATATATACATATATATATATATATATAATCATTTTAACTTTTCATTAATTTAAACTATACTCTATCTTGTTTTCTGTAAAATGAAATAAAATAATTATTTTTTACTTAATTTTTCTTAATTTTGCTTATTTTAATTTTCTTATTTTATATTTATCTATTTATTAATTTTGTCTTCATGATTCATCCTATATCGTGAATATTTTAATATTTAATTTGTTATTTGATTTGCTGTTAATTTGCTGTTTCTAAGGTATTTCACTGCCATACCTTTTTAATCTGCCTGATTGAAAAATATGTGGTTACATGTTGAGAGGTGTTGTCTCCTGTATTGTCTGAATATATGTTTTTTTCAGATAGTACTGGAACTTGATGTTTTATTGAGAGTCTTTTGTATGTGATGTTATGAAGAGCGCTGATAAAAAGACGATTTGGTGTCTTTAGAACAATAAGACTGAATAAAATATTTCCAAATTGTTTGGGAAAAAATCGTATGCCATATAATTCGTTGGTTTTGAATTCTTGAAACAATGTTCAAATTTTGTTGATCTCAACTTACCTTATATATATATATATGGTAAAATGAAAAAGGAAAACCAAAAACTGGATGTTTTTTATGTGTACATCAACGTTTCGTCTTTATTTATAAGACTTCATCAGGATGATGATATAGGGAAAAGATATCATGCAAGCACAGATACATGTAGGGTAGACATGTTGGGAAGAAAAATAAAAATAAAATAAAATGAAAAATAATGGCAGCGTCTTGCTGGACGTCCGTACTTGTTAGAGAATGAAAATGAGTGACGAAAGTGATGGGAGAGAAAGGGGAAGGGTGGAGGGAGCAAGGACTACTGTGGCTGGCGATGAGAGAAAGAGGTGGGGGATGAGCAGGGGTAAAATGGATGGCAGAGAGAGATTGGAGGAAGAGGGGGAGGGGGTGTTTGACCAGATGGCTGTGGTCGAGATTGAAGGGGAAGAGTGAGTTGGAATGTTTGTGTGTGGGGGGTGTATGCAGGGAAAATGGGGATGGGTAGAGAGGGAGGGGGGCTGTGATTTTGGTGGATGGGCGAAAGTTATGGTCTTAGAGAGGGTTTTGAGAAAATGAGGGAATTTAAGAAGAGGTATGGGAGAAAATAGATGAGAGGGGGGGGGAAGAGGGAGGATTTGTCGTGATAGGGTGTGAAATATTTGAAATATTTGGAAAATGATAGCAATGAGTGAGGGATTGGAGTGGGTGGGAGAGGGGGGTGATTGAAAGGGTGGGTGAGGAATATTTGAAATATTTGGAACATGAGAAAGTTTTTTTGGACTGTAGTATTAAAAATGTGAGGGAAAAAAAGTGAGGAAAAAAAAAAAAAAGAAGATTAAGGGAGAAGAAGGAAGGGTGTGGGTGAATGGAAGAGTGTCATAAGGTTAGAGATGAAAATAAAAGTTAGCCATGATCAGGCAAAAGACTTTGTTCTGTGAGGATGATCTTGCTTATTAAGGGTGATAGGTTAAAGAAACCATTTCGTTGCTTGATGGTGGTGGAGGATGTGATGAGGGCAGTTTCCAATAATCTTCGCCGAGATTTGTTGTGGATGTGTTTAGTGATTTTGGCTTGTTCAAATTTGAATGCATGACCATATTCTAGAGCATGGGAGAAAAGTGCACTAAGAGGGTTGTTGTTTTTTATGTCCCTTTTATGTTCATTTAATCGTTTCTTTAATTCACGTTGTGTTTCTCCCACGTAGAATTGATGGCAATCATTGCAAGGGACAGTGTATAAGCCGGCATGGGATGTGGGTGTTTTTTGGAAATGTCTAGATGTGTTTAAAGTTTGTTTTATGGATTGAGAAGTGGTTTGTACTATTGGAATGCCTAGTTTGTTGAGCGTGGTTGCCCATGGGGAGTCCAAAACCCCCTTAGCGGTGTATTGGCCTGCCTCTTTTTAGAATTCTTAGAATCCGGTCCTTTCAAATATAGACTACCTCCTAACATCGAATACTTTAGATACATAGATGATATTTTAATTTTCCTCCCCACAGACACACAAATCATTCATGTTAAAGATAAACTCAACACAGTAGAACCCTCCATAAAATTCACCCATGAGACTGAAATAAACGGCTCTATTCCCTTCCTTGATACTCTTATAATTAAGTCCAACAATAAACTAGAATTTAAGGTACACCGCAAAAACACTCACAAAAATGACTACATACATTTCTACTCCCACCATCATAGCAAGATCAAAACAGGTATAATTATAGGCTTCTTCCTACGCGCCCTTAGAATATGTAGCCCCCCACACATAGATGAAGAAATAAAATACATTTTTAATTCCCTAAAAACATTGCAATACCCCACACATTTCATATTAAATGCCAAGAAAAAAGCCTTCCAAATATTCTCCAGAAACACCACACAAAAAAATCAAACCCCTAACACCTCTCTCATAGACAGACCCCTTCTCCTACCCACGCATTCCAATAACACATCCATATGCAACACGCTCAACAAACTAGGCATTCCAATAGTACAAACCACTTCTCAATCCATAAAACAAACTTTAAACACATCTAGACATTTCCAAAAAACACCCACATCCCATGCCGGCTTATACACTGTCCCTTGCAATGATTGCCATCAATTCTACGTGGGAGAAACACAACGTGAATTAAAGAAACGATTAAATGAACATAAAAGGGACATAAAAAACAACAACCCTCTTAGTGCACTTTTCTCCCATGCTCTAGAATATGATCATGCATTCAAATTTGAACAAGCCAAAATCACTAAACACATCCACAACAAATCTCGGCGAAGATTATTGGAAACTGCCCTCATCACATCCTCCACCACCATCAAGCAACGAAATGGTTTCTTTAACCTATCACCCTTAATAAGCAAGATCATCCTCACAGAACAAAGTCTTTTGCCTGATCATGGCTAACTTTTATTTTCATCTCTAACCTTATGACACTCTTCCATTCACCCACACCCTTCCTTCTTCTCCCTTAATCTTCTTTTTTTTTTTTTTTCCTCACTTTTTTTCCCTCACATTTTTAATACTACAGTCCAAATAAACTTTCTCATGTTCCAAATATTTCAAATATTCCTCACCCACCCTTTCAATCACCCCCCTCCCCCACCCACTCCAATCCCTCACTCATTGCTATCATTTTCCAAATATTTCAAATATTTCACACCCTATCACGACAAATCCTCCCTCTTCCCCCCCTCTCATCTATTTTCTCCCATACCTCTTCTTAAATTCCCTCATTTTCCCAAAACCCTCTCTAAGACCATAACTTTCGCCCATCCACCAAAATCACAGCCCCCCCTCCCTCTCTACCCATCCCCATTTTCCCTGCATACACCCCCCACACACAAACATTCCAACTCACTCTTCCCCTTCAATCTCGACCACAGCCATCTGGTCAAACACCCCCTCCCCCTCTTCCTCCAATCTCTCTCTGCCATCCATTTTACCCCTGCTCATCCCCCACCTCTTTCTCTCATCGCCAGCCACAGTAGTCCTTGCTCCCTCCACCCTTCCCCTTTCTCTCCCACTCACTTTCGTCACTCATTTTCATTCTCTAACAAGTACGGACGTCCAGCAAGACGCTGCCATTATTTTTCATTTTATTTTATTTTTATTTTTCTTCCCAACATGTCTACCCTACATGTATCTGTGCTTGCATGATATCTTTTCCCTATATCATCATCCTGATGAAGTCTTATAAATAAAGACGAAACGTTGATGTACACATAAAAAACATCCAGTTTTTGGTTTTCCTTTTTCATTTTACCATCACGTCGGATTACCTTTATCCTTCTCTTCCCATATATACATATATATATATATATATATATATATATATATATATATATATATATATATATATATATATACGGTCGTAATTATTTTTACTGGGAGATAAATTCTTAATTTTTCAGCGAGAGATTAAAAGCTTGTTCAAACTTATTTTCGTGTTTCTGATTAGCAAAAAAAAAAAAATCGACCGACCTTTTTGTTGTTTTTTCTCGTTTTTTTTCTTCGTGGTCAAATTTCCAAACCTTGATTTGAAAACTATTTCATCCTATTCAGAAAGGACAATTTTTTCTTCTTCAATCCCACTTTCTAATGCTGGAGTTTTTTTGTTGTTTTTGTTTCACAGAATTGACACACTTTGCTTGTTAAAATTCAGTTTGATTTAAACTCCTTGCTCTATTGTTATAATTAACAATTACCCAGAGCATATCACCAAAGTCTTTTTTTCGAAAATCCGACATCCCAGTTGTAGTAATGGTTATGTTGTATCCAACATAAATCCGAGTATTCATTGCCAGTGTCATGTGCAACATAAGTCTGGGTTATTTTCGTGTTTGAATAAGTTCGAATTTCTTTGTCGACAATGTTGTGCGACATACGTTTGAATTATGTTGATCCAAATAAGTTAGAATTCCTCATTACCAGTGTTGTGCGACATAGGTTCGAATCCTTGTTGCCAATGTTGTGACCTTGAAGGGCCATACGGATTAAGACAACACAGTGGTATATTTACAAGAGTGTATTTACAGAAGTACAGAATAGTATCTTACAGAAAGTCTGCATCCAATACTGTGGCTATGACTGCCATTAATGACTGCTGCCATGACTGCTACAGCACTTCATCGTAGCTCTATTCATAGTCTCTGGAAGAGTCCATCTATTCCCGAAATTGGGTAGATCACCATCACACCATAACAGTTAGTTTTGAAATCAATTTCTAAAAGCACCAATCCAATCAAGAGTGTATCATTTTAGGAGCTGGATGTCTCCCACATGAAACCGACCTTGTGTCACGTACAGCCCTCATGGTGAGGCGGTAAATAAGCATTTTTATTAGAGTAAAATCTGAAACAACTAATAAACGATAGTTAAACTAAACAACTAATAAACGATAGTTAAACTAAACAACTAATAAACGATAGTTAAACTAAACAACTAATAAACGATAGTTAAACTAAACAACTAATAAACGATAGTTAAACTAAACAACTAATAAACGATAGTTAAACTAAACAACTAATAAACGATAGTTAAACAAAACAACTAATAAACGATAGTTAAACTAAACAACTAATAAACGATAGTTAAACTAAACAACTAATAAACGATAGTTAAACTAAACAACTAATAAACGATAGTTAAACTAAACAACTAATAAACGATAGTTAAACTAAACAACTAATAAACGATAGTTAAACTAAACAACTAATAAACGATAGTTAAACTAAATAACTAATAAACGATAGTTAAACTAAACAACTAATAAACGATAGTTAAACTAAACAACTAATAAACGATAGTTAAACTAAACAACTAATAAACGATAGTTAAACTAAACAACTAATAAACGATAGTTAAACTAAACAACTAATAAACGATAGTTAAACTAAACAACTAATAAACGATAGTTAAACTAAACAACTAATAAACGATCGTTAAACTAAATAACTAATAAACGATAGTTAAACTAAACAACTAATAAACGATAGTTAAACTAAACAACTAATAAACGATAGTTAAACTAAACAACTAATAAACGATAGTTAAACTAAACAACTAATAAACGATAGTTAAACTAAACAACTAATAAACGATAGTTAAACTAAACAACTAATAAACGATAGTTAAACTAAACAACTAATAAACGATAGTTAAACTAAACAACTAATAAACGATAGTTAAACTAAACAACTAATAAACGATAGTTAAACTAAACAACTAATAAACGATAGTTAAACTAAACAACTAATAAACGATAGTTAAACTAAACAACTAATAAACGATAGTTAAACTAAACAACTAATAAACGATAGTTAAACTAAACAACTAATAAACGATAGTTAAACTAAATAACTAATAAACGATAGTTAAACTAAATAACTAATAAACGATAGTTAAACTAAACAACTAATAAACGATAGTTAAACTAAATAACTAATAAACGATAGTTAAACTAAACAACTAATAAACGATAGTTAAACTAAACAACTAATAAACGATAGTTAAACTAAATAACTAATAAACGATAGTTAAACTAAATAACTAATAAACGATAGTTAAACTAAATAACTAATAAACGATAGTTAAACTAAAAAACTAATAAACGATAGTTAAACTAAACAACTAATAAACGATAGTTAAACTAAACAACTAATAAACGATAGTTAAACTAAATAACTAATAAACGATAGTTAAACTAAATAACTAATAAACGATAGTTAAACTAAATAACTAATAAACGATAGTTAAACTAAATAACTAATAAACGATAGTTAAACTAAACAACTAATAAACGATAGTTAAACTAAACAACTAATAAACGATAGTTAAACTAAACAACTAATAAACGATAGTTAAACTAAATAACTAATAAACGATAGTTAAACTAAACAACTAATAAACGATAGTTAAACTAAATAACTAATAAACGATAGTTAAACTAAACAACTAATAAACGATAGTTAAACTAAATAACTAATAAACGATAGTTAAACTAAACAACTAATAAACGATAGTTAAACTAAATAACTAATAAACGATAGTTAAACTAAACAACTAATAAACGATAGTTAAACTAAATAACTAATAAACGATAGTTAAACTAAACAACTAATAAACGATAGTTAAACTAAATAACTAATAAACGATAGTTAAACTAAATAACTAATAAACGATAGTTAAACTAAATAACTAATAAACGATAGTTAAACTAAACAACTAATAAACGATAGTTAAACTAAACAACTAATAAACGATAGTTAAACTAAATAACTAATAAACGATAGTTAAACTAAACAACTAATAAACGATAGTTAAACTAAATAACTAATAAACGATAGTTAAACTAAATAACTAATAAACGATAGTTAAACTAAATAACTAATAAACGATAGTTAAACTAAATAACTAATAAACGATAGTTAAACTAAACAACTAATAAACGATAGTTAAACTAAATAACTAATAAACGATAGTTAAACTAAACAACTAATAAACGATAGTTAAACTAAACAACTAATAAACGATAGTTAAACTAAACAACTAATAAACGATAGTTAAACTAAACAACTAATAAACGATAGTTAAACTAAACAACTAATAAACGATAGTTAAACTAAATAACTAATAAACGATAGTTAAACTAAATAACTAATAAACGATAGTTAAACTAAATAACTAATAAACGATAGTTAAACTAAAAAACTAATAAACGATAGTTAAACTAAACAACTAATAAACGATAGTTAAACTAAACAACTAATAAACGATAGTTAAACTAAATAACTAATAAACGATAGTTAAACTAAATAACTAATAAACGATAGTTAAACTAAATAACTAATAAACGATAGTTAAACTAAACAACTAATAAACGATAGTTAAACTAAACAACTAATAAACGATAGTTAAACTAAACAACTAATAAACGATAGTTAAACTAAACAACTAATAAACGATAGTTAAACTAAATAACTAATAAACGATAGTTAAACTAAACAACTAATAAACGATAGTTAAACTAAATAACTAATAAACGATAGTTAAACTAAACAACTAATAAACGATAGTTAAACTAAATAACTAATAAACGATAGTTAAACTAAATAACTAATAAACGATAGTTAAACTAAACAACTAATAAACGATAGTTAAACTAAATAACTAATAAACGATAGTTAAACTAAACAACTAATAAACGATAGTTAAACTAAATAACTAATAAACGATAGTTAAACTAAACAACTAATAAACGATAGTTAAACTAAATAACTAATAAACGATAGTTAAACTAAACAACTAATAAACGATAGTTAAACTAAATAACTAATAAACGATAGTTAAACTAAACAACTAATAAACGATAGTTAAACTAAATAACTAATAAACGATAGTTAAACTAAATAACTAATAAACGATAGTTAAACTAAATAACTAATAAACGATAGTTAAACTAAATAACTAATAAACGATAGTTAAACTAAACAACTAATAAACGATAGTTAAACTAAACAACTAATAAACGATAGTTAAACTAAACAACTAATAAACGATAGTTAAACTAAATAACTAATAAACGATAGTTAAACTAAACAACTAATAAACGATAGTTAAACTAAACAACTAATAAACGATAGTTAAACTAAATAACTAATAAACGATAGTTAAACTAAATAACTAATAAACGATAGTTAAACTAAATAACTAATAAACGATAGTTAAACTAAACAACTAATAAACGATAGTTAAACTAAACAACTAATAAACGATAGTTAAACTAAACAACTAATAAACGATAGTTAAACTAAACAACTAATAAACGATAGTTAAACTAAACAACTAATAAACGATAGTTAAACTAAATAACTAATAAACGATAGTTAAACTAAACAACTAATAAACGATAGTTAAACTAAATAACTAATAAACGATAGTTAAACTAAACAACTAATAAACGATAGTTAAACTAAATAACTAATAAACGATAGTTAAACTAAATAACTAATAAACGATAGTTAAACTAAACAACTAATAAACGATAGTTAAACTAAATAACTAATAAACGATAGTTAAACTAAATAACTAATAAACGATAGTTAAACTAAATAACTAATAAACGATAGTTAAACTAAATAACTAATAAACGATAGTTAAACTAAATAACTAATAAACGATAGTTAAACTAAATAACTAATAAACGATAGTTAAACTAAACAACTAATAAACGATAGTTAAACTAAACAACTAATAAACGATAGTTAAACTAAACAACTAATAAACGATAGTTAAACTAAATAACTAATAAACGATAGTTAAACTAAACAACTAATAAACGATAGTTAAACTAAATAACTAATAAACGATAGTTAAACTAAATAACTAATAAACGATAGTTAAACTAAATAACTAATAAACGATAGTTAAACTAAATAACTAATAAACGATAGTTAAACTAAACAACTAATAAACGATAGTTAAACTAAATAACTAATAAACGATAGTTAAACTAAACAACTAATAAACGATAGTTAAACTAAACAACTAATAAACGATAGTTAAACTAAACAACTAATAAACGATAGTTAAACTAAATAACTAATAAACGATAGTTAAACTAAATAACTAATAAACGATAGTTAAACTAAATAACTAATAAACGATAGTTAAACTAAATAACTAATAAACGATAGTTAAACTAAATAACTAATAAACGATAGTTAAACTAAATAACTAATAAACGATAGTTAAACTAAATAACTAATAAACGATAGTTAAACTAAATAACTAATAAACGATAGTTAAACTAAATAACTAATAAACGATAGTTAAACTAAACAACTAATAAACGATAGTTAAACTAAATAATTAATAAACGATAGTTAAACTAAACAACTAATAAACGATAGTTAAACTAAATAACTAATAAACGATAGTTAAACTAAACAACTAATAAACGATAGTTAAACTAAACAACTAATAAACGATAGTTAAACTAAACAACTAATAAACGATAGTTAAACTAAACAACTAATAAACGATAGTTAAACTAAACAACTAATAAACGATAGTTAAACTAAATAACTAATAAACGATAGTTAAACTAAATAACTAATAAACGATAGTTAAACTAAATAACTAATAAACGATAGTTAAACTAAAAAACTAATAAACGATAGTTAAACTAAACAACTAATAAACGATAGTTAAACTAAACAACTAATAAACGATAGTTAAACTAAATAACTAATAAACGATAGTTAAACTAAATAACTAATAAACGATAGTTAAACTAAATAACTAATAAACGATAGTTAAACTAAACAACTAATAAACGATAGTTAAACTAAACAACTAATAAACGATAGTTAAACTAAACAACTAATAAACGATAGTTAAACTAAACAACTAATAAACGATAGTTAAACTAAATAACTAATAAACGATAGTTAAACTAAACAACTAATAAACGATAGTTAAACTAAATAACTAATAAACGATAGTTAAACTAAACAACTAATAAACGATAGTTAAACTAAATAACTAATAAACGATAGTTAAACTAAATAACTAATAAACGATAGTTAAACTAAACAACTAATAAACGATAGTTAAACTAAATAACTAATAAACGATAGTTAAACTAAACAACTAATAAACGATAGTTAAACTAAATAACTAATAAACGATAGTTAAACTAAACAACTAATAAACGATAGTTAAACTAAATAACTAATAAACGATAGTTAAACTAAACAACTAATAAACGATAGTTAAACTAAATAACTAATAAACGATAGTTAAACTAAACAACTAATAAACGATAGTTAAACTAAATAACTAATAAACGATAGTTAAACTAAATAACTAATAAACGATAGTTAAACTAAATAACTAATAAACGATAGTTAAACTAAATAACTAATAAACGATAGTTAAACTAAACAACTAATAAACGATAGTTAAACTAAACAACTAATAAACGATAGTTAAACTAAACAACTAATAAACGATAGTTAAACTAAATAACTAATAAACGATAGTTAAACTAAACAACTAATAAACGATAGTTAAACTAAACAACTAATAAACGATAGTTAAACTAAATAACTAATAAACGATAGTTAAACTAAATAACTAATAAACGATAGTTAAACTAAATAACTAATAAACGATAGTTAAACTAAACAACTAATAAACGATAGTTAAACTAAACAACTAATAAACGATAGTTAAACTAAACAACTAATAAACGATAGTTAAACTAAACAACTAATAAACGATAGTTAAACTAAATAACTAATAAACGATAGTTAAACTAAACAACTAATAAACGATAGTTAAACTAAATAACTAATAAACGATAGTTAAACTAAACAACTAATAAACGATAGTTAAACTAAATAACTAATAAACGATAGTTAAACTAAATAACTAATAAACGATAGTTAAACTAAACAACTAATAAACGATAGTTAAACTAAATAACTAATAAACGATAGTTAAACTAAATAACTAATAAACGATAGTTAAACTAAATAACTAATAAACGATAGTTAAACTAAATAACTAATAAACGATAGTTAAACTAAATAACTAATAAACGATAGTTAAACTAAATAACTAATAAACGATAGTTAAACTAAACAACTAATAAACGATAGTTAAACTAAACAACTAATAAACGATAGTTAAACTAAACAACTAATAAACGATAGTTAAACTAAATAACTAATAAACGATAGTTAAACTAAACAACTAATAAACGATAGTTAAACTAAATAACTAATAAACGATAGTTAAACTAAATAACTAATAAACGATAGTTAAACTAAATAACTAATAAACGATAGTTAAACTAAATAACTAATAAACGATAGTTAAACTAAACAACTAATAAACGATAGTTAAACTAAATAACTAATAAACGATAGTTAAACTAAACAACTAATAAACGATAGTTAAACTAAACAACTAATAAACGATAGTTAAACTAAACAACTAATAAACGATAGTTAAACTAAATAACTAATAAACGATAGTTAAACTAAATAACTAATAAACGATAGTTAAACTAAATAACTAATAAACGATAGTTAAACTAAATAACTAATAAACGATAGTTAAACTAAATAACTAATAAACGATAGTTAAACTAAATAACTAATAAACGATAGTTAAACTAAATAACTAATAAACGATAGTTAAACTAAATAACTAATAAACGATAGTTAAACTAAACAACTAATAAACGATAGTTAAACTAAATAACTAATAAACGATAGTTAAACTAAATAACTAATAAACGATTGTTAAACTAAATAACTAATAAACGATAGTTAAACTAAATAACTAATAAACGATAGTTAAACTAAATAACTAATAAACGATAGTTAAACTAAATAACTAATAAACGATAGTTAAACTAAACAACTAATAAACGATAGTTAAACTAAATAACTAATAAACGATAGTTAAACTAAACAACTAATAAACGATAGTTAAACTAAATAACTAATAAACGATAGTTAAACTAAATAACTAATAAACGATAGCCGATTTGAACTTTTACAGATTTTATTTATTTTTGCCCTTTCTCTCAAATTATAGAGATAAATGAAACCTATGAGCTTAGTTATGAACTTATCTTCCTACCACAACCAAAAAGAACTTTCCTTTTCTTCTCCGTATGCCTAGCCTCAAGCAGAATTTCCATGAACAGAGGTGCTTCCCAAGCACTTCCCATCTATGGCACACATTACCATGGGACTGCTTCTCCGCAGACTACAATATGGCCGTCTTCAAATCCAATGTCAACAATTACTTGTCATACACCATCCTCAAAAGTAATCAAACTTTGTTTATTCCATTCATCATTTTTAATCCTCTCATAATATTTTTCATCATTCAACCAACAATACATCCATCTTATTAACCCGTATCCTCGAGTGGCTTTTGGCCTTGATAAGCAGTGACTCATTAGTAAAACAGAAAAGGAAAAAAAACGTTTAGCATCCGGGTTCAATCAAGTTTTTTGACTCGATTTCTGTCAGAAGCAGCAGCCCAGAAGCAATACAAAAACTACATCAAACTTGTTTTTAATAAAACATGTTTCAGTATAGTTTTATCAGAGGGCAAGCTAGGTGG
>OY744523.1:107116944-107349444 GCA_963556195.1 Sepiola atlantica | reverse complement strand
CAGAATAGTCCAGCATATACCATGTAATATTCGTTCACATAAGGTTTTGAGATCATCCGGGAACTTTCAAGCACATGAATCTGCCATCGGTAATCACCTGATTGGTACAAATATTTGTTCTGACTGGTATTCCGATGGGTGGTTTTCTGTTTTACACAGTGCCAGGTCTAACTATCATCTCAATATTATTGAGGCGTTAGTTATTAACAATTCTCAACCTAGCTTGTGTAGACAAAAGATTTTGAAACGTAAGTTGGAGATCTTCCATGATTCAAATCCCCCATAACGTTGAAATATTTACTCCCCCTTTTTTTTTTCTCAGTTGATTTCTCTAACTGAAACAATTTTCCCTTCATTTCTCATTCGATGCCCTTAGTTTTTAATTTATCATTCTGGCGTTTCTTCTAAGAGGGTCAGACGATAAGGTCTTAAGAAAATTTTTTAGAAATTTTCTTTTTTTCTTTCCACCAGCCGGTTTCATTGATTAAAAATAATGTTTCCTCTGAAATTTATCTTACCATTTTGTTGTACTCAGCATCTACTTTATATATATATATATATATATATATATATATATATATATATATATATATATATATATATATATATATATATATATATATATATATTATAAATAAGTGATGAGAATAAAAATTGTGTATAATACAATATCTATTGAATCATCATCAATTGTTCAAAACAAGAGATTTATATATCAAAATAATTTTATTATTCCTTCCTTAAACCATGTATTTTCAAAGATGTAATCTTATCGTCAGAGGAGATTCGACAGTTAAGTTAGGAAAATAAAATTTACCATAATGTCAGCATTTGAAAAAGTTATAAAAATATAAAAGCATATAAGAGAGTGTAGAGGATGTAGGCAAAAATTCACCGGTGAATATGCATAAAGAGTTCGTAAGATCAGATTCCAAGATTCTGGAGTATGGTAAAATCCGGATTCTGTGTTAGGAGTTAGTCTAGGCAGCCAGAGTTGTACAGAAATCTGATTCTTAGATGTAAGGATAAAACAGATCCTATTTGGAAAAGAATTCCGTTTGCAGGCGTAGAGAACATGGCACAAAGAAAATCTGTCCTGATGGAAATTGCGACGATTTTAAAAGTTCAAATTTTAAAGATATATTTTATATCTTTATTTTCCTTTTTTTCACTATATATATATATATATATATATATATATATATATATATATATATATATATATATATATATATATATACACATATATATATATATATATATATATATATATATATATATATATATATATATATATTAGAAGAATACCCGTCCCAGGATGTGTAAAATTATTTCTCCGAACACTTCTCACACCTGACATCATCCTATATCTCTACAAAGCCACCATCCACCCATGCATGGAGTATTGTTGCCACATCTGGGCTGATGCATCATCCGCTAGTCTCTTCCCCTCTTAGACAAGGTCCAAAAAAGAGTCACCAACTTGATAGGTCCTTCACTATCCACCAAGCTCCAGCCCCTGTCCCATCGCCACAATGTTGCTTCCTTGTGCCTGTTTTACAAGTACTTCAATGGATTGTGCTCTGATGAGCTTGCTGCTTTGGTACCCCGACGACGTAAATTCACTAGACCAACCCGACAATCTGTCAAATCCCATCCATACACTGTGGAGGTCCCCAGATGCCGAAGAGCTTTCTACTCCAAAAGCTTCTTTCCTCGTGCTGCTGGACTCTGGAACTCCCTCCCTGCTCCCTGTTTCCTGCTTTCCTGACGTTACTGACATGCAGAAGTTTAAAGCTAATGTAAACAGACATCTCGCTGCGCAGCTCCTAATTTAAGTTGACCGCCCCTCCAACCTTCGCCCTTTTTTTTCAGTAGCCCCTTACGTCTACAGTGGTGGCTTACCTTGTTTGGGGTGAACTATGTTATAAAAAAAAGAACAGTTTTGCACCGATTTTATGCCCCCTTATGAAGATTAAAATCAAGATATAATGCTACTAAACCTTATGTCTAGAAGCCTTATTCTAATTTTGATCAAAAGCCATGATATGATTTTGATTCTAGTAAATGTTTCAAATTCATGGCTTAAGTTTAATGTATCTTAAGAAGAAATTGAAATTCAGGGAATCTTGCTTAGTCTAATGACTATGGATTAAATTCAATGTATATCTGATATATTTGAATTATCAAATGGAAAGTTATGCCCATATTATTCCCTCTAAAAATTTTTTTTAAATACTCTCAATCAATGGAAATTTGGGGAATATTTATTAATACCTATTGTTGAAATGTCACAAAAATCAGAGGTACCTGAATTTTCATCAAGAGCTTCCACCCTCTCTTTGCTCCTTTTACATAAAACTAAATTAAACTAAATATAACCACATTACCCACCCTTACACCTAACAACTGTGTTCCAAAATTCATAATGATCGGTTAATTAGTTTAGGAGTAAATTTTGTACATACAAATATATAAACATATACATGTACCTAACTTTATATAGATAAAGATATTAGCATTCACAGACACATGTTTTGTCTTTTAAAGACTCATCAGTGTGACTTTAGCCAACCAACTCACCAATCTCAAGGCTCGAGCCCAAGACCTTCAGTCACCACTGACTATGAAATTTCAATGTTTTAGTTCTCTCAGTCGTCTTACCAGTTGTTTTTAATAGGTAAGAATGACCCTTCTTTAGGAGCATGGGCTTGATTCTCCCCACCTTCAGACCTTGTGGGGCGGAAGGATTGGTAGTTTGGTAGTTTTGTTTTACGGCATATCAACCCTTTTTGGGTTATTTAATGCCGAATCTGGTCTTGTTTTCTTCTCTTTTTTGTTTCTTTCCCCTTTTAATATCTGTTTCTATTTAACCCATAGTTGGGACCCTAACAGGTACTACCACTCCGGGTCAGGGTGGACCTGGGAGCAATGGTAATTAAGAGGAGGCTCCACATTCCCCAAAGTCCGTAAGCCGGATCTCACCATCGGATGTAGTTTAAGGTCATATCCAGGACCGGGAGTAGGGTAGGAAAAATAAAAATAAAAAAGGGGAGGGAGAAAGGGAGAGGGGCTGTTGTTTTTGTTTTTGGTTTTGTAGAACATAATTAAGTTTTACAAACAAAAAAAACAAAAAAAACAAAAAAAAAACGTCAATGTAGGTGAATTTCGTCTCAGGGAGCCACAGGGCAGCCCGATCTGGTATCACCAGGTGGGGCGGAAGGAAGTAAATCCCGTCTTACCAGTTGTTACAACGCAGGGGACATTTTACCGTATTTAATCACATTAATCGGTTACAGTAGAGGACTCAATTCCATTCTGAGAAGATCTTGCATATTAGCTTAGGTAGAAATCGTCTTTTTCTTACATTAGTCTTCTCTCCCCTAGGGGAGAGAATATAGGCATGGTGTAGTGGGTACAGGCACGGACTGTGGGCTTCGAGTGCCGGGTTCAAGTACTGTCAGAGCTGCTGCAGCACTTTCACTAATACTCTTGGGAAAGGTTTGAAGCTATATATCCACTTTCCAGCTATGGATAAAATAGTAGAATAGACTTGACTCTCAAGTCTTTGTTGTGCAACTAGTCTGGAAGAAGGAAAACTGTGAAATAACACTAGTCTTTCTCTACTTATCCTGACATTGTTTTCAAGTCATCCTGAACTTTTCCTTGCCACTTAAGCAATGCCGGTTCAGGAGAGGTGCGGTTGGCAATTACACAACTTTTGCTTCGATAACATACTTTATCTGAATCGATATTCAAATCTTTCTTAATAGGCAGTAGGAGGACTTTTTACCCACAGCAATAACTACTCTACCTTCTACTTTGACAAAATCGGAATATTATTACAGTAAAGGCCCCCTTTGATTTCTACAGTAACTTTTTTTTTAATAATTGATTTAATAATTTCTATTTAATACAAAGAAAGAAATTTCAATTTGAACAATAATTATAAACAATAATTATTTAGTGCAGAACCACGACTTCTAAACCATGCAGATATTCACTGCCTGTGTTAGTTACCGGAAGTTTTCACACTGCTCAAATAAGACACTTTTATAACATCTAAGTTTTATCAATTTGTATTGGGCAACCTCCATGACTACATTGAATAATGCACATGCTGGTTATCGCGGGTTCGAAAGTACAACTAAATATTTTCGAAATTTCTACATCAATTAAATTAAAACAATCTTTTCAATCTTATTGACAAATGCAGTTTAGCTTTGATTAGTACACATCGACTTATTATTTTTATTATTTAATATTATTTGAATACTTATTGAAATTTTCATAGGGGACATTTTTTTTGGTTTCATCGGTTTTATGAAATGTAGAAATATCTGGGCATTTATAACGACAGCCAACTGAAGGAAAAAGGGGTGAAAAAACAAACAAATAGGAAACACATAAATGGTACCAAAGACAAAATAAGTTACTCTTCTACCTACCTGGATAAGTTTATTTGTGTTTTAACTTATTTTAAAGCGATTTTTAGTTCGATTTAAAAGTAGTCTCTCGACGCTATGTTAAAATTAAAAACACAAAATCGCCAATAATTTTGCGATTGCTACCATTTATTTGTTTCTTACTTGTTTTTTTTTTTCACCCCTTTTTCGTTCTGTGAGCTGTCGTTATAAATGCCCAAATATCTTTGCAATCACTAATTAGTAATTGAATTTATCAATTAAAGTGTATTCGTTTTTATGCGTGCGTTTGAGAAACAATTTTTGTTTTGCTTTCAAACCATCATAAGTTCAAAATGAAGCGCTGTTATGTATTTTAATTTGTCAACTAAAGTATATTCGTTTATATATGTATCGGATTGACATCCTAATATGTTATCATACCGGCGTAGGCGGAAGAACACAAAGCAGTGGCAAATTCACTTCAACAGCAAAGCACTCAATCTAGCCATAAAAATCGGCTCCCACAAGCTCTAGCAAAAAGGCGCTAAAAATGTCAAAAATATTTATCACGTGATTGTCTACTACTACGTCCGCCAAAACCAGAGTTAAACAAAATAAAAGCAGTAGCCATGATAAGATCAGTCTCTTTTTCCCTTTTTCCTTACGACCAGCGATTAAGACGGCCCTGTCAACAGACTCTTAAAGCACTGGGGCAAGAAGCTGCCTGCTGCTGTCTTACTGTCACTCTATGCCGTCTCCCCCTTCCTCCTCATCGGACGCAGGACAAATAGTAAGCTTAAACCTTTTCTCTTCTTTTCTCTTTTTTAAGTACCGTCGAACACAAGTTCCTATCATTCTTACACGGCAAAAAAGGGGTTGAGAGACGACTCATTTTCTCTATTTACGCACACACCCAAACACGTGTGTTTTCCAAGAACAAACCTGTAAAAGTAACATTTTATACAAGCAGTAAAAGGGACATTTCTGTACACAAACTCAGACTTTCATTGAGGAATTTATACAATTTAAATGAACCATGTTAAATAAATTGTTATGTTTATATGAATGTTTGAGTGCTGACTTTCTTACCTTTTATCTTTTTGTGTTGGTTACTGGCGTATTTTGCTCGTTCTTTCATGTTTAACAAGAATAGAATTCGTTAGTACCCCCACATATGTACGATTGAAAACCTTTTTTTTTTGTTCCAAGTATTATAAGTTGGTTGTTAAATATTCATAAGTTGTCCGAGAGTATATTAATGTAATGAATTTAGTTTGAAATTGTTAAAGAAAATTATGTTTATGAAGCGCTTTGTAGTATTTTCATTTTTAAAATAACGTGTATTCGTTTATATATGTGCGATCGTAAAGCGTTGTTTTTGTTGTTCAAGTGTTATGAGTTGGTTTTTAAGCATACGTATCTTGCCCTAGTGTGTTTCAATGCAATAAAATTTGTTTCAAATTTTTAAAGAATAAATTTTTCATAAAGTATTTTTAATTAGATTTATTGCGGGACCGACCGTTGGGGTTGATCGGCCTTACAACTAAGAAAGTAGACACAGGCAAGTTCAGGCAATGACAAAGAAGAGAGGAAGGGGTGGGTAGTTGTTGACGGATATCGACAAGGTACCCTTGCTGGCTGGCAAAAAAAATATTGCAGTAGTTTGAGTGAGTAGTAGCCCTGATAAGGGCTGTTGGAAAAAAATATTGCAGTAGTTTGAGTGAGTAGTAGCCCTGATAAGGGCTGTTGGAAAAAATATTGCAGTAGTTTGAGTGAGTAGTAGCCCTGATAAGGGCTGTTGGAAAAAATATTGCAGTAGTTTGAGTGAGTAGTAGCCCTGATAAGGGCTGTTGGAAAAAAAATATTGCAGTAGTTTGAGTGAGTAGTAGCCCTGATAAGGGCTGTTGGAAAAAAAATATTGCAGTAGTTTGAGTGAGTAGTAGCCCTGATAAGGGCTGTTGGAAAAAAATATTGCAGTAGTTTGAGTGAGTAGTAGCCCTGATAAGGGCTGTTGGAAAAAAATATTGCAGTAGTTTGAGTGAGTAGTAGCCCTGATAAGGGCTGTTGAAAAAAAGGGAAAAAGAGCTGTAGCCGCTGGTGCAGGAGCTCAGGACTGCAGGGTGCTGGTGCAGTTGAAGCAGGAGAGTGCTGGTGCAGGAGCTCAAGACTGTAGGGTGCAGGAGCTCAGGACTGCAGGGTGCAAGAGCTCAAGACTGCAGGGTGCTAGTGCAGGAGAGGAGCAGGAACTGGAGATGCAGGCTGAGGCAAGTGTTGACTTCAGGCAGGTAGCAAAGAGAGTAAATCGCATTAGTAGCCCTGAGAAGGGCTGTTTGAATCTTTGCTGCTGCTGCTGTCCTCTTCCTGGCTCGATGACTGATCCATCCAGTCGGACATGGGGGCCTCCTGACCGCCCGGCTGAACTGAGTTTTATTTACTCCTCTCCAGGAGTTAGGCACAAGGCCAGTTTTATCTTACTCCCACAAGTAAGATGTGACCCAAGATCGGATCGAGAAAGTGGGGTTTGAAAAGCCAGCGCTTGAGAGGTGAGCACTCTGGCCATTTAAAAATTGCCTGGACAGCCCCGTCGGCATTCCCCGGTAGGGGCGCCTCAGACAGTAAGCAATAAACTTACTCCTCCCCAAAGAGGGGAGGCAAAGCCTGGGAGGGTGGACCTCCTAGAACTGCACAGGACAGGCATGCAGTATCCATCGGAACAGATACTACACTTTGATTTTAGCCAAAAGGCCAAGAAGCCCAATTTACTGGAAGGCTGAACTGAGTTTTATTTACTCCTCTCCAGGAGTTAGGCACAGGGCCAGTTTTATCTTACTCCCACAAGTAAGATGTGACCCAAGATCGGGTCGAGAAAGTGGGATTTGAAAAGCCAGCGCTCGAGAGGTGAGCATTCTGGCCATTTAAAAATTGCCTGGGCAGCCCCGTCGGCATTCCCCGGTAGGGGCGCCTCAGACAGTAAGCAATAAACTTACTCCTCCCCAAAGAGGGGAGGCAAAGCCTGGGAGGGTGGACCTCCTAGAACTGCACAGGACCGGCGTGCAGTATCCATCGGAACAGATACTACACTTTGATCTTAGCCAAAAGGCCAAGACTGAGTGAAAAGCTAGAGATCTCATGAAATTTGTGCCGAGTCACCTTTGCTGGTCCTGGGAAAAGGATTAATTTCGACAAATAAATTCCGGAGAGATCTCTCGCCGTACAACATAGTTGAATGGTGTCTTGAATATATAAGCAAGGTTATCGGCATAGTCGGCGAATCGCATTTGCTTCCTTGAAGAAAAAAAGGGATGATATTAGCTGGCCGGTTTTTCGCTGAGTCATTGCAAACAAAAATGGCGATTAAAGCTGCTGCTGGTTTTCCCAAAAGTCATTGCTAAAAAAGAATAGCGACTCCTGCTGCTGCTGTTTTTCAAGATGGTGTCTTTTTCAAAAGTAAACACATGTCGCGATGTGTCGGACCCCGACAGATTACATTTTTGCCATTATTAATCAGCAGATTGTTACCACTGCCGACCAAGGGAAGAGTTTATCAAGCATGTATATGTAGTGTCATTATATATAGAAATGAAACCTGGCCAGTGAGGGTTGAGGACATGCGTTGCATGGAGATAATAAAATGATATGGATGCATAATGTGAGTCTTAAAGACAGGCTCAGATCTGATGAACTCAGAGGAAGATTAAATCTGGACAATATAGGGAGATGTGTACAGAACAGGAGACTTTGATGGCATGGCCACGTTAAAAGAATGGATGAGATTTCTTCGGTTAGTAAATGTAGAACAGTTGAGCTAGCAGGTTCAGTTCACGAGGGAAGGCCAAGGAAAACATTTGAGCCAAAAGTTTGATCACAAGAGAAACACGTGCAGCCTGATATTACATATTGTTTGCAGCCTACTGATGTTTTATTTGCTGCAGTCATGATGAGAGTAAAAGTGCATGTCAGAATTTCCATTCATAATGAAGACCCCCCCCCCCCCCAAATAAAAAACACAAGGCATATTTATAGGTTTTTACCTTAGAGCACCTAGGCTACATAGACTATCCACGTTGAACAATGACTTAATACTAATAGACATTAGTTTTAATAATTTTTTGACTGGAACAAATTATGCCTTCTCTAACCAAATGCTAATAGTGTGACTTTAATAAGGTAATGTCATAAGTTACCTCTTTTGCTAAATATTGGGTGAGTAGACTTACTAGTATATACATTGGTTAGTTGAAAATAACAGGGAATAAAAGTTCAGTTGGGATCAACTTGATGAAATTGAGGTTAGATTTATTACAATGTGGGAATTGATAGAAACGAATGTGATGTCACATGGTTCAAAAAAGTAAGAAGGAGAGAGAGAGAGAGAGAGAGAGAGAGAGAGAGAGAGAGAGAGAGAGATAGAAGGATGTAAAGGAATTAGAGAGGTCTGAGTAGCTCGTTATAAGCACTACACATGTGAAAAAATGTCATGATAAGATATGATTAAACAGTAATTACCGATCTCTCTCTGTCTCCCCCTTCACTAAACCCCACTAGTCAGTGATTTGACACGAAGATCAAGTCGAATAAATCTCTTCTCTCTTTCAACAGTTTTGTCTTGATTTAGTACTTTCGAGGTATGAAAGAACTTATTTGCAGGCTGCGCTCCCTCAGTCTGGAAAGATCACTAAAAAAGGTGCCAACAAGAACAAGCAGCTAACAAGGTATAATTATAAACTTTTATGTGTTGTAATAATGACGGCAATTGGTTTCCTGCATGTGTGGCACAAGGTTGAAATGCAAAACTTGTTGGAGATTATCTCCCTTGAATAAGAACTATCCAGTCTATAGATCACTCTAAATAGTGATTTATGTTTATACAAAACTATTCTCAGCTGAATAAAGCTTCACATGCATACAATAGACTTGTCATTGGTATATTACAACAAATTATTTTTACTTTTTTTGGCAACACTTTATTTTTCTTATTTAGTAAGTACTTCTATTTCGAACATTTGAATTCGGCTAGGTCGTTATTTATTTCTCTTTCTCTTAAATTCATCCTTATCACTTCCTACCATGTTTTCTTTGGCCTTCTCCTGCCAAGTGACTCTGCTACCTTAACCATTCTACATCTACTAACCCAAGAACTCTGAATTATTCTTTCAATGTGATCAAGCCAAAAAAGTCTCCTATTCTGCACACATCTTCCTACACTGTCTAGATTCAATCTTCCTCTTAGGTCATCAGATCTAAGCCGTCTTTAAGCACTAAATCTTTATTTAATAATTTGGATTAATAATTTAGGTAATTCAAACTACGTTCTCATCTTATAATTAAAAAAAATAATATCTGGACTGTTTTTTCTTTGTGCTGTTTTTTTTCTATAGACTGTTTTATTAACAAAAAAAGATATGGCTGATCTAGGCCAGGCCACTAAGAAGCTTTCTCCGATAAAGCAAAGAAAGAAAAAAAAAACGATAAAGACCGTCACGTCAAAGAGTGAGAGCAAAGAGGAAAATATTTGCCCAACGTCTTCAAATATTCCCACACCCTCTTGAATTATTCACCCACCATCTCCCCCAAAATTGTAAATTATGTAATTTAGAGAAGAGAGTAAATTAATTTTCCAAAAGAATCTGACATCTATAACATGATTTGGAATCCAACAAATTATAATCTTTTGATGTCTTACAATAGTGTTAATCTACATAATAGTTTAATGATCAGTGGGTCATCCAATCTGAATAAATGATATCGAATGCTAAAAAATAGATGCTTCCTTAGGGAGATGTTTTTGAATCATTTTGTTCCCATGTACAGCTGCATATCCTATTGTATCCTTGTCCTTAGATTCACCTATAAATATAGCGGTATGTTTGGAATATTAAAAGGATGTGTGGTAGTTTTGTTAAGTTTGTTCATTTTCAAATATACTTGTCCACGCTGAGAATCCTGCAGATATCTCTAAAAATGAGAAAGATGAAGATGACGCAACTATTAATGCATTAGAAAAGAAGACACAAGTACATGAAAAGTCATCCTCGATAGATGTCATAGATTTTGTTAATCGAGCAAATGTCTGTAGCCATTGTTACTGAATATCAGCCCTTTGTGGGTAAGAAGAAATTCATGTACTTTTTTGCATGAGTTCAAATTCGGGCAGTACAAATGTGGTTTCAGAAATTTTGTAATGGTGATGAGAGCCTTGAAGATGGAGAAGGTAGAAGACGACCATAAACTTTTGACAATAAACGTTTTGTGGAACCCCTGTTTCAGTAGTAGTAGTAGTAGTAGTAGTAGTAGTAGTAGTAGTAGTAGTAGTAGTAGTAACTACAAGAACAGCAGCAGAAGAAGAGAAACGATCTCTGAAACATTCAATGTTTATTTGGTTGAAATTCTTAATACCGATTGGATCAAAATACTTAATTTTGATTGGTTGCCTATATCAGACTTCAGCCAATCAGAAATAATCGCCTCTTGGAGCTGGGCATTTATTCACGTTATCTATATAAGTGAGCACCAACCGCGCCATCTTCAGTGAGATGCAGTGAGATCCCCAACTTGCCACAGGAACCCTTGTCAGTCGTTACTCTACTCGCAATATTCTTGGCAGGCAAACGAACTCTGGCCATAACAGCTGACTACCAGCATCTCGGCAAAACACCACAAGTCACAGTCATGGACTTATAAATATAACGACAGCTTGTCAGTCTCACGAACTCACTCACAAGTACACGGCTATAACAACACTTTCTTCGTCTAGATCTTTGAACATTTCTGAACTCTTTTCTCCTTGATTCTTTACTTTTGGTTGTTCAACAACACATAAATGAAGTTGATACATAATGTATGGATAGATTTTGTCTGTACTTTCTGTTGTGATGGAATACCTTACTTTCATCAAGGCTGATAAGTGTACTAGTCTGTAGTATATATATACTACGAACAGTAGTATGTATGGTGGACTGTATTCAACAGTATTCGAGTGTATTAGGTTAATCCTATTGGATTACCGCTAGTGCTATTGTTTTGTACAAGATATACGTTGCAATAAACCATCCTCTTTTAAAGACTTTACACTCTGGTTATTTTTGTTATTATAACTTCTAACCAAGTTATATCACTTTTGATAAATGCCTATTTCTACAGTTTGAAAGCAATTGTTGAACAAAACCCATGTCAACTAATCTAATCAAGGCCTAGAATACATTGAGAGCGAGAGCTCAAAGCATCACCAAAAAGCAGAGCTTTTAACATGTTGAATGTGCTATTTTATTCCGAAGAGAAGAGCTGGGATTAAACAAACAGATTTAATAAATACTTTATATTACATGTAGACGATTCAGGAAGGAGATGTACAACCATAACTGTTTCCGTAGTACCAAACCATGATCTTAGCTTACATATAGCGGCATATTTGTTAGACTATGGATATAAGGTTAATGTTATGTTTTGAAATTTTTGAGATTGGGATTAATAATTTGGATTATTTGAATGATTCGAACTACTATTCTTATCTTGGTTGTTATATTTACAACATTTCGGCTGATGTAACCTTCGACCTTCTTCAGGTGTGTCTTGTTGAACTCAAGAATATTTATGTCGAACTTGTACAGAGTTTTAAATGAAACGCTTTATTTAATCCATGGGGTTAGCTTGCTCTCGTTCTGTCAGTTATGACTGGGTAGAAGTCTTAAGTAATTTGTAATTACTGAAGCCCGTACTGAAGAAGGTCAAAGGTTACATTTTGTCGAAAAGTTGTGAGAATAACACCCAAGATGAGAACAGTAGTCCGAAGAATCCATATAATACAACTTATTAATTCTCCTCTCAAAAATTTTGAAACATAACTTCAAAATTGTATTCCAAAAGAAATTATTTGAAATTTATTAAAGAGTACACATCAATTATTAAGCATGTAAACTTTTGTATAAAACACTTCAAAAATATCAACCTAAATCAACTTTTTTAAAAGTGAGTCGAAAAATCGGTCAGTATTTTCCGAACAATTTAAAAGAATGGGCAGTTCTAGGAAAGAAACTTTGCTCATAAAAGTTTCGTCTAGTTTTAGGCACAGAGAGAGAGAGAGAGAGAGAGAGAGAGGGGGGGGGATGAAATTATTGTTATTGAAAGTGGTTGTAGCTAGACGAGTTTTTGTTGTGAATGTTTTACAGGGGAGGGGCATGGATTGAAACTGTCATGAAAATAACGATAGAGTCGAGAAAGATTAGCAACGTCTCTGCTATGAGAAAGATGTAGTAGGGAGGAAAAAAGGACATCCCCCACTAGATTCTGAAGTCGGTTTTGTACTCTGTCAAGGCAGGAAAGGTGCTCTGAGCAGCACCTCTCCAGATGTGGCAACAGTACTCCATCTTAGGGCGTATTTGGCTCTTATACAGGTAGAGGATTGCCTCAGGAGTGAGATATCTTCTGAAGCGATAGAATGATCCAACCATTTTTCCAGCGACCTTGGAGATTGAGAAAACAAAGCAGTGCTGCTGGCGAACTCTTCCGAATCTCAGACACATGATCTCTTGTCTTTGGCTCTCCATTCTTCAAAAGCTTCAAGACAGGAGCAATAAAAGTGAGATACGTCTTAAGATGAAGTATTGCCGCCACAACTGGGGAGATGCTACTCAGAGCACTCTTGTAGCAGTCATAAGAAGGACCTATTTCCTAATGCGGAGAACTGTCCTTGCTGGTCGATTTGGTCATACACAGCAGCAAAAGAACTTTCGTATTTCCTTTCTTCACTCAGATACTGTCGTAACCTTTGCCGACCTATACCCAACCATATAGATAATATTAAATAAACCTTTTTGTTGTGTTGTTAAAAAAGAGTTTGTTTTTCCTTCGTGTGATGACCGTTTACATACTACATTATTAGGAGTTGTTCTTATTGCTCACCAGTAAGAACAGCGTCTATACTATTCCTGCTTTGACAGAGTACAAAATTGACCCTTCAACTTAGTGGTGTATGATATCTTCTCTTCCTTATAGTTCCTCTCTCACAGAAAAGACGTTGCACGTCTTTCTCTACTCTATCGAGCTCACATTCCTGCTTCCCCCTGTAAAACTCATCTCCTACTACCGCTGCTGCAAAAAACATTTTTTTCTTCCTCTGTATACCTAAAGCCAAACAGAATTTCCATGGATAGAGTTTCTTTCCAAGGTTTTCCCACATGTGGAATACATTACGACGGGACTGCTTCCCTGTGGACTACAACTTGGTCCTCTTCAAGTCCAATGTCAACAAATACTTGTTGAGCCGTATTCCTAAGTAGTCAAATTTTGTCCATCTCATCATATGTTTTTGGTCCTCTTTTTTTTACTTTCTTTTCTCTGTCGTCCAGTTAACACTCTCATTAACTCTTATCCTCGAGTGGCTTGGTAAGTGGTGACTCATTAGCATGGAAAAAAATTTCAAGTTAAAGCCTTCACCACAAATTGATTAAGGTTGGTTAACAAGCAAACACTACCATTAACCACTGTCAATAAATTCCCTTACTTCCTCTGTGTACCTAGAACTAAGTGGAACTTCCATGAGCAAAGTTTATTTTCTAGAACTGCCCGTCTGTGGAACACAGTACCACAGGGCTGTTTTCTAGCTGACTATAACATAGTCGTTTTCAAGTCCAATGTAAACAAATTCTTGTTGAGCTGTCCTCTTAAATAGTCACTTTCTGACCAGTTACAATCATGGTTACTAATCTTTCACCATCTACCTATCGAATTCAATAACCCTTATCCCCGAGTGGCCTATGGGCCTTGATAAGCGATGACTCCTTAGTAAAAAAAAAAAGAAAAGCTCAATGGATGTTATTTGCTTAATAATGTTATCCGAATGTATTTAATAATGACTTGAATGACCAACAAAAAAATATAAACGGGTTTAATACTGTAAGTGAACAAGGCAATAAGTAGTTACAAGTTGCGTAACTGCCTCGTAATGTGTATGTCGTACTCGTCGGGGCTCGCATCAACATCGTTGATATGCTACTCAAGATAGTTGATTGTATAAAGAAGAGGGTGTCGATACTTTCTAGACAACAGTTAGCCTTTTTCTTTTCTACAGTTAGTGTATTTACATTTTCTTGTACTCTGGTGATTTTTTAACAGACATAGAAAAATGAGAACGCTGAAAGTCAAATATTTAATCCACTTGAACCGAGCCGAAAGACTAATCATGTGTTGTCTGATGCATTGTTGGCAGCCCATTGCCTTATATTTTATTTCTGTTTTTTTTTTTTATGATGCAAGTAAAAGTACATTTTTACATGCACTCTTAAGAAAGAAAAAAAGCAAGAAAATAGCACAAATATAGAGCACCTAGCATATGCACTCATCATACACGAAATATCTCACCTTCTCTATATATAAAGCAAACTTGTGTGTGTATATGTGCGTGGCATAGCAGTTAAATGGTTGATCTAAGAGCCAAACTAACCACAGATCTGGAATTAGCAGCTTCAATCCGATGTCCTTATCTATGTCAGAAGTTCTTGAACCTTTTTTAAAACTCATTATTTAAAATTAAAAGCATGTAAAAATAACATTAGAAACAAATGTTCCGTCATTTTTAGCGCTCCCTTTCCAGTTTAATATTTTCTATTATTATTATTATTATTTGTACTCACTAGAAGTTCTCACACAGATCATCGTCAGTGATTGTTCACCGACAACAACCAGTGGTATTTCCTGGAGTCTGAGTGACAACAAGTCTCCCCAGACTTATTATTATTATTATTATTATTATTATTATTATTATTATTATTATTATTATTATTATTATTATTATTATTATTATTATTATTATTCCAAATTTGTATTAGACAGAATCCTCAAAAAACACAGGCTCAACTTCACCACTAAGAACAGCAGACTCCCCACCTTTTATCACCTCATCAAAACACACAAAACTAGAAACCACACACAGATCAGACCCATAGTCTCCAGTACTGAGGGACCCCTTTATAAGATCTCCTGGCTCCTCTCTTAATTACTCAAACACCTACTCCCTACCTTTGCTGCACATGTCAGCAGCTCTGACCAAGTGTTAAATAGATTGAACTTACTTCAACCCCAACAGCTACACCTCAACAATTACATTTTTAGCCTTGACGTTGTCTCTCTTTACACTTCCATACCCACACACTCTGCTATCAACCTCATAACCGACCACATCTCCTCTAATAACCTCGACTGTTTCGGGATTACCCCCACAGATATACACCAACTCCCACATATTAATCTTATTATCTTTGAAGATGGATCAATACACACTACCTTTTACAGAAAACCCACCTGCAGAAAACTCTTCATCCACTTTAAATCCGCCTTACTCCTTAAAGCAAAATTAAGTTATGCACACACAGAAATCGCTCGTATACAAAGTAAATACTCCTCTACTACTGATAAAACTACACACACTAAGGCCTTCTACCAGACACTCTTAACCAACGGATTCCCCCCTTCTACCATAGCCAGCCTCAGTAACACCAAAAAACGCAGAGACAACCCCCTTACCAACACCTGCTTCCTCAAACTCCCTTTCTTTAGCGAGAGTATTACATCTGCGATCCGCAAAGCAATACGTAGTGAGAACCTTGATATTCAACTCACCCACACAGGCACTACCCTTCGACAACACCTAACTAAAAAACACAGTAACCACAGCTCTGCCCCTACTCCCTAGCCAATTGTCCCATTCCCAACTCTGGGCTCTGCTTTCGCACTCACACAGTTTACAGATTACAATGTGTTAAGTGCTAGAATTTCTACATCGGTAGCACTTTTAGACCTCTGCATCAACGCATCAAGGAATACTTATACACCCACATTTCTTCTTTCTATAAACACATCTTATCGTGTGGCAACATACAACACATTATCGATGTCCGTATCCTTGCCTCGGTTAGAAACATCGGTAATCTAAGGATATCAGAAGCAATTCTTATTTCTAAACATAGACCTTCTTTAAATAGCAGATCCGAGCTTTGTTCCCCCTTCATTCTTTAACCCCACTCCTCTTCTTAGATCATTTCAACTCTACTCACCTTGGACCATGCTTTATACTCCTTGCTCCTTTGTCTCTACCCGATCCCAATGATCTCAACCATCTATCCACCTAACACATCTAGATCTCCACACTCTCACTTTCATTGTTCTCCTTATACCCTTTCATTCAGGCACCCTTTCCCTATATTCCTCCCCTTAACCGACACCCATCTTCCCCTACGTTTATTTCCTCATATACCGTTCTTGTCGATACTCTTCCCAACAACTCCTACAACTTCCTATTCATAGAATAAGTCACCCACACTATTTAGACTTTATTCCCATATATTATACTTACACTTAATGAGTTTTATTCACTATGCAATAATTGGTTCACTATGCAATAATAAATGTTAATTTTAATTATATATAAACCATTTTCCCTTCCTTTCTCTTCTAACAACCTCCTAACTCAAGGTTGAGTATAATGGAACAGATGAAGGCTTAAGATAGAATAATTCTATCTATCTATCTATCTATCTATCTATCTATCTATCTATCTATCTATCTATCTATCTATCTGACCATGCATTATTTTACTTTACATGATTACCCCTTTTTTACCATTTTATGCTGATCCCTAATTATCTCCCTTAATCTTCACCTGTACTATTCGAACCTATATTTACAATTGCAATACTTAACATATTTATTAAATATTTAATATATATACAAAAATAATAATAATAAAGAAAAAGTAAATAATAAATTAAAAAACAAATAATAATAATAATAATAATAATAATAATAATAATAATAATAATAATAAAAGAACAACAACAACAAAATAAATTAAATCCAAATATTATTATTTCAGATTAACTAAATTAATTAATCTTAGTAATCTATTACATATCTTAACTATTGCATTTTCTGCATGACTTGTCTTGCTTTCTGCGAATCTCATGTTTCTATTTTTTGAATAGCAGCGTCCACTTGGCTCTCCTCAACTGACACAGCCAGTCCAACTTTTGTTTTCTTTTTGAAAAAGAGAGGTTGTTACTCTCGAAATGATTAAAGTCTCTACCATTCCGGACCTTTAAATATTTAACAGTAATCCCACCAATTTTACAATTTACTGTCTTTATATTTAAATTTTGAAATATAAATGGATTGATCTGAGATTTACCGTCTCTTGTCATTTATTTTTGTTCATTCTTATTCCACCTTCTTTTCAACATTGCATTGCTCCTGCCTCGGAATTCTCGCCTTCATATTTTCTTCTTCTTCTTCTTCTTCTTCTTCTTCTTCTTCTTCTTCTTCTTCTTCTTCTTCTTCTTCTTCTTCTTCTTCTCATCATCATCATCATCATCATCATCATAATATTTTTCACGTCAAATCATCGTATGTAATGTTTACTTTGAAGAGAAAACATTTATCCTTTTTTTAATTAAAATGGATAAAACATATTTGTCAAATCATCCAGGGCTTGAAACCCATATCCTCAAATTTTGTTACAACTTGCACCACAAATGGACATCATAAAAACTAAGAAATTCTAAAAATTTCAGCATGTAAATCCAAGCAGTTTTTGATTTAGAGCATTTCCATTTTGCGTAAATCGCGCTAGATGTCAACATTGTAATAATTACATTTTCTTGAATATTTTCAGTTTTGAACATGATGTGACCCTGAAAATTCACACAGGTAAATTTTTCAACATGAGGAATCTAAAAATGGCATCAACTTTGCTCAGAAATGAAGCCTTCTATGAGACTTTATCAAAGTTTGGATTTTTCACATGTGCGCCAATATGGGGCTAAAACATTATGTGGCTGATATGGTAACGGGTTTTTTCTTTTGGAAATTCATTTAGACACTATGAAGTAGCTCTGGACCAAATATAGTAAAACGTATTTGTTTTGTTCACTCACAGTGTCTATTCAAAGTAAGGTCTTCTTTTCGAGGGTTCAGAAATACCCTATTGGGGGAAGCAACTAGTTTGGGTATGTGAGATGCTAATCTATATATAAAGCAAATATGTCTATGTGTGCATATCTGCCTGCTTGTCAACGCATCTGTTGTCGATGGTTTATCGCCAAATAAAACCAATGCCATATTTGGATTCAGCAGGTTTAGGCAGAAGTTTTAGCCTTGTTTTAAATGATTAAAACGTTATTTTTCTATTATAATCTATAATATAAATATGGTGTCTCTGTCTGAGGATGCAATTGAAAACAAAGCCCTATACTAAGATCAGACAGCTTTTCTCGAATAAAATTTTACAATGAATCCAATAATTCCTACTAACAATCACATCACATGGAAAGTGCTCGATTGAGCTCCAATCTCTTGTAAGACATCCATAGCAAGAATTCATCTTTCTATTACAATGAATAAAAAAGGCAAGGGCTTCCCATCCGTGGAACTTATTGCCACGCGACTGCTTCCCTGCAGATTACAACTTGATCGTCTTCAAATCCAATGTCAACAGATTCCTGTCATGAACCGTTTCCACAAGTATTCTCAATCCTCTCATAAAGTTCTTCATCTCTCAACTGACGATCATTCCATCTCATTAACCCCTATCCTCGAATGGCTTTTGGCCTTGATAAGTGGTGATTCATTAGTAAAAATACAAAATTCTTAATACTGCCAGGTTGATGAGACTGTCTTGTTCCATTGTAGACCAAAGATAATTGTTGATTCATTTCAGCTTACTCAAAAATCGTTTTTAGGATTCTACAGACAAAGCAACATATAACAGTATTCGCAATGCCAGCTGTAGATTGTGGAACACATCATTTCTGTATGAACTTGGTCCTGACAATCATTCCATCTCAAGTGGCTTTTGTCCTTGATAAGTGGTGACCATTTTTTAGTAAAAAAAAAACCAGCAAACAAAACCCCGGTATCTCTTATTAAAACTCACTGTTTCCTATAAGTCTGTAAACTCCCACTCTCTTATAATCCGTAAAGTTTCAATAAATCAGTCTAAGCATCAATGCGTGTGTTCGTCTTTGTTCATTATACATAATAACGGTTTTCATGAATTAGTAATTGTTATAAACATTACACAAAATACAAAAGTGATGTAGGGACCAGAGTTATCTCCCTTTGGGGAGGAATTATTTTCTAGGCTAAAGTTATTCCTCTAGGTAAAAAAGACTCCCTTGGTAAAAAAAGGTAAATCACCCAAATCTAGTCGCAAACATAAGATCTCATGGCACTTTCATACCAACACGTGGGCGAGAATTAAGTTCAGATTTCTTCCTCAGTTGCTGGTCTGACATCTCACAGACAGGACCTGCTTTAGGCACAGCGTCTAACTTAAAATATACCACAAAAAAATGTAAGTTTACATATTATCGTTTTACATCAATAACTTGTGCATTTTTATTGTATGGGAACAATGTATTTCTGTATTTTATGTCTAATATTGTGGAGTCTGCATTCGCACGTGGCATCAATAAACATCAAATATAATGAGTGATTATTATTAAATCTAACACTTGAATTATTTGGAATTTGAAATAAAATTTACTATAAGAATAACAGAGTAAAATATGTTTTAAACTTGTGCACTTTTCACTATTTAAAATAATAAATCTGTATACGACATGTTTTGCTTTCGTATTCTAATATATAAGGGCGACTTCCATTCTACAACGACGTTTCTGTACTCACAAATTTAACCAACAATTTAATCTGAGTTACATAGGCATTAAAATGGCTTCAAATACTTGCTTTTTCATCAGAGTTAAAAAATAATGAGAAATTCTGAGAATTCATCATTCTATAAATAATTTATCATCATCATCATTATTTGGTAGAAAAATACAAAATGAAAGAAAATAACTTATATGGATAAATCCAGATTTGACGACAACAGAAAGAGATTCTGCTTTCAAAACAAGGAAGCAGATAAGAGACTGAAAAGAAAATGGTAACAGCAAAACCACTGAGAATCAAAATCACAATGAAAAAGCGTCCAAGGAAATCAATTTAAACGAGTAACGAAAAATAGAGAATATTTGAAAATACTGTATACTAACGAAAACTCATTGAGAAAAAAAATAACGGAACTAAAATTCATTGCTAACAAATATAAAATCATTTGTATTACAGAAACACATTTGTCTACGAGAAGTGTAAAAGAGGCAGAGTTGGCAATACAAAATTTTAGATTAATACGGGAAGATAAAAAAAAATAATACAAAGTTTGGGGGGGGGGGGTCTGCTATTTATGTACATAATGCGTTAAAGGCTTCTAGATTGGATTGGTTTGATAAAACTGAATCTTTGGCGTTAAGAATAATCGATACTAATAATAGAGTTTTTGTCGTAGTATGTATATACAGATCTCCGAAGTTGTCCATAGAGGAAGATTAAAAGAACAAATGAGTGAGATACCATTTACATCAGATGAATCTGAAGATATTATAAATGTAAATTGGACAAAGGGTTTAGTTGTGTCTCCTATTAATTCAATTAGTCCACACTTTAGAATACAGAACGAATATTTGGAGTTATTTACAACAAACGGTTTGCATTGGTATATATAAGAAGATACTAGATATAAACATGTGGAAAATAGATTAGAAAAAAGTACATTAGATCAGGTTTTTTCAAATAATGAATGCATAAAAGGAGATGTAAATTTGAAAGCACCGTTAGGTAAATTTGATCATGTATGTATTGAAATCGAAGTTAAAATGAAGGCAGAGTTTGATTATATAAACGGAAAACAGAGGAACTTGTCTAAGATTACAAAAGATGTTGTGTCAGAGAAAGGAGAAAATATCGATTGGAATTATAGCTCGAAAACATCTGATGTTAATGAAATGTGGGAGGAATTAAATGGAAAGATAAAATCTATAATAGAAAATATTCCAGAAGTCATTATAAAATTCTCCAAACAACGGGATCCATTAGAAAAATTACCTTGGGACAGTAATCGTCTATCTCGTAAAAGAAAAGAAAAAGATAAAGCTTGGAGGGAATTTGGAATTATACCAAGTATGGAATATTATCAAAATGCTGTAAGTAAACAAAATGAATATGAAACACTAGAAGTAAAAGAAAAGTTGAAACACGAAAATAAGATTGTTAGAAATATTAAATTCAACTATATACCATTGTTCAAATATGTTAAAGCAAAAACTAAAATGCAAAAAAGCCTGAGTACAGTAAAAGATGATGAGATAGGGGATTTAACAGACATGCCAGTAGAAACAGCTGGTGTATTAGCATGTTTTTTTTAATCTGTTCATTTTTTTGAAGAATTTGGTCCACTACAGGAGAGTTGTGATGGGGAGGGTACAACAAAAATTATGGATGAACTAAAAATAAAACCTAAAGACATAACACTATTATTATCCAAGTTGGATGTTAGTAAAAAATATGGGACCTGATGAAATTCATCCTAAAATATTGGAATACTTTTCAAAAACTAGATCTGTTAACCAGTTAAGTTTTTTTTGCTCACAGAGTAATATGTTTTTGGAATAAGTTGCCGATTGGATTAAGAACAGCAATAGCGTGGATCAGTTTAAGATGAGGTTGGATGAATTCAGAGAAAGTGGTAGAAGGGAGAAATTGAGGGGGCACTTTTTTGAGTTATCAAATGAAATATTTAACAGAATTTGATCTGGATATCGATATTGTACTAAGAATTTAATTTAATTGAGAAGATAGTTAAAGGGGAGATCTCCCCTTTAACTATCTTCTCAATTCAACTGTTAAAAAAATAAAATAAAACTCTTAGTACAGTATCGATATCCAGATCAAATTCTGTTAAATATTTCATTTGATAACTCCAAAAAGTACCCCCTCAATTTCTCCCTCCTACCACTTTCTCTGAATTCATCCAACCTCATCTTAAACTGATCCACGCTATTGCTGTTCTTAATCTGATCTGGCAAGTTAAAGTTATAGTTAAAGGAAAGATGCCCAAGGAGGCATAACAAACAAATAAATAAATAAATAAATAAATAAATCAATCATCATCATCATCATCATCATCATCATCATCATCATCATCATCATCATCATCATCATCATCAGTTTAACGTCTGTTTTACATGCTGACATGTGTTGGACGTCTTGTAACAATTGATTTCAAAACGAACTTATCACAGCCATTAGCACAGAGGGAAGATGCCTAACTACAAAGATCAGTGTCGGGGTTTCGAATCTCAGTGTGGATATGCTGTATCTAGCCACATTGATAAGTAGTAAACTATAAACAGCTGTCTGTAGATAACTATATATATATATATATATATATATATATATATATATATATATATATTTACACTTCATAGAAGGAGGATGAAGAAAGAGGTTTCTGCAAATGACTTTAAAGAAAAGCCAAAATAGAAATTGGGATTTACCTTGCTTCTTATATCGTCCAATCCACTCAGAATATAATCATAAGCTACACATTTATTCATTCATTTTTTCATCTATTTGTGTGCTTGTGATTTTCTGTCGACTGATTATACCAATATATATATATATATATATATATATATATATATATATATATATATATATATATGTTAGAAAAAAAAACCCGTCACAGGCCAGGTAAAATACATTCCCTGAACAGAATAAGATATAATGAAACTAAGACCTTATGTCTAGAATCCTTATTTTAATTTTGATCAAAATCCATAACATGATTTTGATTCTAGAAAATGTTTCAAATTTAAGGCTTAAGCTTAAGGGGTCTTGAGAAGAAATTGAAATTCAGAGAATCTTACTTAATTGCTGTATAATAACTATGGATCAAATTAAAAGCAAATATGAAATATTTCAGTTTTCAAATGGGATTTTGTGCCCATGTTATGCACCCTAAAACCTTCACTTTAAAATGCTCCAAATAAACTGAAATTTGGGCAATATTTATTAATTGATGTTTAATACAAATTGTAAAAATTTCACAAAAATCGAAGGTATTTAAACTTTCATGAAGGGCTTCTCCACTCTCTTTGTCCCCTTTGCATAAAACTAAATTGAACTAAATATAGCTCACATTACCAACCCTTACGTGTAACAGGTGTGTACCAAAATTCATAATCAACGGCTTATTAGTTTAGGAGTGAATTCTGTATATAACTAGAGCTTTAAAGGAATAAAGGGCTTACAGACGTTTCGGACAATATGGTTGTCCTTCAAGCTTTGATTCATCAGTACTGAAATTTTAAAATGATTATCTTATTTGGATGACCCCCTCCAATGTATGCCTGGGGCTACACTCGTGTTACCCCATTCCCGCTCTGTAACACCATTAGTGTGGATGCACTTTCCATTATCAGTCAACAATTGAAATCATTATCAGGCCAGACGAGTAAATTCTCATTTAACTAAGGTCTGCCAGATATCCAAAAATATGTATTCTGCTTGAATTTATCTAACAAAATGTCATGCTTCTGGTGATTAAGTCGCCTAAATTTGAAATTAAGATGACTGTTTGCATTTTACAGATTAATTGTAGTATGCCTGTAGATTATCAATGTCCTTCAGACTGTTTTTGACGAAAATTGATTGTTAGTTTTTTTAACCAAGATAAGACAACTCGGCCATGAACAAGTCCCGATAGCTGACATATGATGTAGCAAAGAATCCCACAAAATATTGTATCTGTAAATTTTAACGTCATTTGAGGAAATTAATTAAAATTTACCAATTTTTCAATATTATCGTGGGAGGTGGCCGTGATGAAGTGGATAATGACATGGACTGACAGCCTGGGTATGCCAAATTCAATCAATTTCATAGCACGGCTTTCACTGTGGATGTTGGCAACCTTCACTTGGTCTCTCCTGTAAGTACCTGATTCTAGAAAGAATCAGGGAAACTAATGCCAACAACAGAATTGGGCCGGTCAAAAATGTTGTACCATGCTGATTCATACAAATTTACGTTTTTAATATCATTGTGATGTCACTTGAAATAATAATCAGACCATGAAAGTATAATCTTTAAATATAAAGTTTTAAAATATTAAATAATCAAACATATAAAGTTATCTTGCCGAATTTTCAAAGTCAGACCCAAACAGCATTTAAGCTGCTAAATCAAACTTTGCTTCTGCCTAGCCAATTTTCATTTGTTATTGTTGTACCGTGTTATTTGCTATATAGTAATGTACTTAGCTACAATTTATTAAAAAATTACTTAGTAGGGCCAGACTACTGCGAATATGAAACACTTTTAAATAATCACCTAAAAATAAAAATCAGCGAGGGGAATAACACATTTTAAATTGAAGAATATAATAGGAGTTGATTTTACCTTAATTTAGAAAATATGCAAACAAATAAAAATTAAAACTAAAATGACTTCATTGTACCCCGGGCAATGCTGGGTAGGTACAGCGAATAATACGGTGACCAAAAACAAATAAGCCTCACACACACTTTTTGTCATATTTCCTTTATTAATTTAATCACCATTGCAGAACATGGCAGAAGTAACGCCTATGAACACAATTGGATCTCAATGGAAGCCTAATCAGAGAATATACTGCGTCAAACATTATTAAAATACAGGTTCGTTTGAGAAAGTGTAGTACACTTTCTTGCATCAGTTCAAATGTGAAACAGACTCTTCAATCAGGGCGTTCATGATTGACAAATCAAAATTGACTAATACAGGGTGACCCCCCCCCCTCCCGGAAAAATTTTAATTTGTCAGATCAAATGCTGTTTTTGTCTGGCTTTGATAATCCGACAAGATAACTTTATCTATTAGATTTGTTGGTAGAAACTGATGCAAGAAAGTGCAGTACACTTTCTTGCATCAGTTCAAATGTGAAACAGATTCTTCAAGCAAGATGTTCAGGATTTACCAATCAAAATTGACCAATACAGGGTGACCCCCCCCCCCCCCCCCCCAACAAAAAAAGAAAAATCATTTCTGTCCTGCTTATTATGTTCAGGTTGTAGTTATTGCTGTTAAAGGGGTTTTTACCCTGCCTAATAATAAACCGGTATCGTTCGAGCCTTCGGGTCTCGATTTATGCTGGTCTATCGGTTGTCCGTCCTGTGCAGTTCTAGGAGGTGCACCCTCCCAGGCTTTGCCTTCTCACCCTTTGAGAGGGGGCTAGTTTATTGCTAATCGCCTGAGACGCCCCTACCGGGGAATGCCGACGGGGCTGCCCACTGCCCAGGTAATTTTTAAACAGCCAGAGTGCTCAAATTCTCGAGTGCTGGTTTTTTCCCACTTTCCCGACCTTGTGTCACATCTTACCTTGTGGGAGGAAGATAAATAGAATCGTTGTTAATATATACAGAGTGAGCCCCCCCCCCCCCCGGAAAACGGGCCTCTCCATATTTTTTTTGTCATAATATTTCATTAATTCATCAATCACCTTCATATTGCAGAATATGACAGAATCAACACCTGTGAACACAACTGGATCTCAACGAGGGCTCCATCAGAGAATATACTATGTAAAACATTACTACAACACAAGGTCGTGTATCAGTTCAAATATAAAAAAGCTCCCTTCAGAACTGGATGGACCACTTTGAAAACTATGGGACAGTGGAGAATCTCACTGCAGCCAATGACAATCGTCCAAACTATTGAATATGCCCAAAGAAGTGTACAGCCGAGCTGATCGATAGCTTGAGAGAGTCAATTCAACAGAGTCCAAAACACAAGAATGAATTCCAGACCTTGTACTCATTACTTATTGTAAAGTTCTGGTTACACTAAGATGGAGCAAGCTTTCACACCTCAAGCCTGTCTCAGGATTTGCCGAAAGAGAAGTTTGGAGGCTGTGTGATCAGTTTCAAGACTGATTTAAAGTGGACAACTCACAGCCCAGACCGTAGCTCCCCACCTTCCAAGATTTTATTCTCTGAGGCGAGGTTAAAGACAGAGATATGCACGGAAGTAAGGGTCAGAGCCATATCTAGGTCGGTTTGTAAGGATGTCATCGACAAATTTGAGTGACACCTCAAGAAATTCATAGAACTAAATGGAGGTCACCTCGAACACAAGAAGAAGAGACCAAACACTCTCATGTTTTAATGTTTTAAACACAATAAACCAAAGTTTTATTAAATTCTTGCAGAAAATTAAGAAACAACGCCCATCGAAAGTTTGGATCTATTTTTTAGGGGTCACTCTATATTATAAAAAAAGTTCTATATCAAAGCCCTTAGGAACAAAAGAAATACTTACTGAGCTTAATACGTTTACTTTAATAAAATAACAAATTGCCATTTAAAATGCATTAAAAACAGAGTGATATTTCCACTATTTAGTGAAAAGCTTTGCTATTTTTATAATAAAGTATCCTATTTTAACAGCAAAGAATCATCATCATCATCATCATCATCATCATCATCATCATCATCATCATCATCATCATCGTCATCATCATCATCATCTGGGGATTTTTCTTGTGTCATACCCCATTTTTAACGCAAGACCATGGTACTCATTTTAGTCCCCAGAAATTCTCCTTTAAAATATATAACAACTATATTTTAGTAGGAGTGTAAACGATGATGATGATGATGATGATGGACATTGACATTCATCAACAAAGGAAAGTACATCACAGGAAGAGAATGGATGCGAAGAGACACGAGATGAGCCTTTAAACATAGCGAAATGAAATGATCGCATCTTGAAGACCATACAAGACAGATTCGGGCACATAAACGCACAATCGTTTCACAGGACTAATTGGAAAACTTGAATTCCTATTGGAAACTTAAATCCTCATCAATTCAAATAAAGGCATGAGAGAGAAGTGCAAAGTAACTGTAAAATCGCTGTGAAGGTGATTTTGATGAATTTCTTTTTACTTTCATTTACCCCAAACAAGGCACATTGCCAGTGAATTAGTGGCCATACATACAGGGCCATCCTAAGTGGAGAGTTGTGCAGCGAGATGTTTGTTCACATCACATTTAAATTTCTGGATGTTGGTACAGTCAGGGAAACAGGGAGCAGGAAGGGAATTCCAAAGGCTAGCAGTTTGAGGAAAGCCTTCCAGCATCTGACGAAGTGAAGAGTTATGATTTAGCTGATTTTCAGGTTGGTCGGGCGTATTTACGTTGAGCGTTCAACAAAGCAGCAAATTCGTCAGAGCACATTTTATTGAATAACTTGTAAAACAAGCACAGGGGTGCAACATTGCGGCAATGGGACAGGGGCTGGAGGTTGGTAGACAGTGTGGGACCTATTAGATTAACGACTCTTTTTAAAAATTCTGTCTAAGAGGGAGAGACTAGTGGTTGGTGCACCAGCCCAGATGTGGCTACAATACTCGATGCATGGCCGAATGGTGGCTTTATAGAGATATAGAATACTGGCAGGTGTTAGAAGTTTTCTTGCAGCAGCTTTAGCAGTATCTTCTATGTATTTGTTCCAATTCATGGTACCTGTGAATATTAAGCTGAGGAGTTTGAATGTTGGACTCTCGGGTAGGGTACTATTAGCCATGATGATCGGTTGTTTGAAAGGTTTCTTATGATTTTTAATTGAACTATGTCTCGAAATTGCCGACTGCAGGATGCTACTACAAGAGAGAGGAAAGTGTACTTTTGTTACACAAAAAATATCTAACTATTTAAGTACATGCAGCGATGATGTGTTCAACAATCGACAGCTGGCATTGCGAATACTGTTAAATGTTGCTCTGTCTGCAGCATCCTAAAAGCTAAAATTAATCCAGAATTATCTTTGGTCTACAAAGAACTAAGACCGTTTCAGAAATCTGGCAGTATTAATTATTTTGTTTTTACTAATTGATCACCACTTATCCAGGGCAAAAGCCACTTGAGGATACGGATTAATGAGATGGAATGATTGTTAGTTGAGAGAGTAAGAACTTTATGAGCGGATTGAGAATGGTTGATGGAATGGACCAAGTTCGAATTCTTGTGGGGACGGCTCACGACAGGAATCTGTTGACATTGGATTTGAAGATGACCATGTTGTAATCTGTTCCACGGACAAGTGACCGTCTCAGAAAACCGGCGGTAGTAAGTATTGAGAAAGAACAGTTTGAAAACATCGATTTTGATTGTGTAATTGATAAATTTTTGACTTGTATGAGCTGAGCAACAAAACCAAATAACTTTTCCCATATTGTTGACTTTTGTACATATACTGTCACAGGATAAAGACTTGTATTTTTAAGCCAATCTATGTGCCCAATTTTTTTGTTTGTTGATAAATCTTCCAAATATACAGGTGAAATATTGCATAGCGTTGCATTATATACTAAGCTTTGAAAAAATATGAATCAATATTTATTGGAGTTGCCCGGACCAAACTTCCTGGATTGACTAGTGTTTTTGGTATTCATCACTATTCTGTTTATATTGGTAATTAAAAATCGTGATCCATTTCAAGGTTATTTGAAGGTCAATCGTGTGGCCATAATAGAGTGCACGTTTTGTCCAATCAGCTTCAGGACTTTCTTATTTTCTCTGGAGTCTCTGTTTGCACAAAAATGTAATAGTTTTTGTATTTATAAAGAGGTATTTTGGAGGCGTGTCTTATTTGTTTGAGTCCCTCATATTTACTTTAAAGTTGAGTATTTGTATCCTATATGTACTCTGGAGTTAACAGAAATCATTTTCAAAAATTGATTTTTCTAGATTTTGTTTTGTTATTAGAACTAAATTGCCTTCAAACTTATTGCAAATACACCACTTATTTTAGTTTTCTTTTAAAAGAATATTAAGTTTGCTATTAGAACTGATTTGCCTTCAAACTCATTGCAAATACACCACTTATTTTAGTTTTCTTTTAAAAGCATATTCAGTTTGCTATTAGAACTAAATTGCCTTCAAACTCATTGCAAATACACCACTTATTTTAGTTTTCTTTTAAAAGCATATTCAGTTTGCTATTAGAACTAATTTGCCTTCAAACTCATTGCAAATACACCACTTATTTTAGTTTTCTTTTAAAAGCATATTCAGTTTGCTATTAGAACTAATTTGCCTTCAAACTCATTGCAAATACACCACTTATTTTAGTTTTCTTTTAAACGAATATTCAGTTTGCTATTAGAACTAATTTGCCTTCAAACTCATTGCAAATACACCACTTATTTTAGTTTTCTTTTAAAAGAATATTCAGTTTGCTATTAGAACTAATTTGCCTTCAAACTCATTGCAAATACACCACTTATTTTAGTTTTCTTTTAAACGAATATTCAGTTTGCTATTAGAACTAATTTGCCTTCAAACTCATTGCAAATACACCACTTATTTTAGTTTTCTTTTAAAAGAATATTCAGTTTGCTATTAGAACTAATTTGCCTTCAAACTTGTTACGGGACCGAGTGGTGTTCCGCCCGATTATAAACGTGTTCAGTAAATCAAGCAATTGTTGCATGCAAAGACAGAGTAATAATTAATAAACAAAAATGAAGTAGTTCAAATAAGGTTTATTGAACGTGTGTGTACGTGAAATGATGAAGTGTGTGGTGTATGCATGTGTGTCGATGGAAAAACAGTTCTTGAAAAAGGTATAAGAAGAAATGAATCCGGCGTGAGGAAAGTCTTTGAAAGCCGTACACAAAGAAAATGAGTTGAGAACTCTTACCGTTGTATGACCACGTGTGTTGGTAGTTGTTATGCCGATGCTAGTTGAAAAGAAAAAGAGAAAAGCGTGATGCGAAACGCTAGTGTATTAGCGTCGTTCTACCAAGGCCAATTGACCAGAAGAGAAGAGTGAAACGGAACGCTAGTGTCAGCGTACTCCTGTCGAGGCTGGTGAAGAAGAGAGATGGATTTTCCGTTTGCAACGGTTTTTATAGTCAGAAGGGCAGATAACTCTGGTGTCGCTTTACAGTGCCACCTGTCGGTGAAAAAGCGACACCTACCGGCAAACCGGTGTAGTTATGTTTTGAAAGGAGGAGGTAACTGCTACAATGACTCCTCCCCAAATTGAAAAATATTGAAAATATTATTCAATATGTACAGTTGTAGATGAGAAGCATTCTTTGTGGGTATGTCTGTTTTGCTGTTGAAGATTAGAAAAAGTAGTGTGCACGCTACTTATTTAGATATTTATCACTTAGTAGATTTTTCTCCAACAACACTGTTGTCAATATTAATCTCTGGAACAATGTGCTCACCACCGGAACTTCATTATGTGGTATACTTTTCTTTAACAACGCCGTTTTTAATATCGATTTCTATCGCTCAATAATCGTAACTCTTTAAATGATGAAACGCATCTGACAATTTCTATTAGGCTTGTCTTTTATCAATATAAAAGCATGCTGATCATATTTGGTAGATATGCATAAATCCATTTGTTCTTTCTCTCATCCAGGTTCTGCACGCTAGGCAGAGACAAGCAATGTTATGGTGGCAATAAGGTAAGTTAAGACTATTTCCACCATTCGATTCAGGTTCTTGTTCATCGTGTCTGCTATACTCCCTCCTGATCTCCTGATCACACAAACGACGGTGCTGATGCAATCTTTTGTTTCAGGTGCTCTCCAAAGGAGGATTATTTGAATTTCTTATTACTTAGAAGAGCTTTCAAGTACGTGGGGACCTGTCGGCAAACTACTTATATCAGAGGGATTATTTGATGAGTCTGATTCGAAATAGATTGGTCGCTCACTATCTTCTGTGTCACCTTTGTCATTTGAAGTAACTGATCCTAGAAAAAGGCGCAGATCTCTAACATGACAAAGTGTTTTATAAACTTGCACCAACTGCTGACTGATGGTTCCGAATTTGGTCGTGTACCTACTGCATGGGGTCTTAACCCAAGCAACATTCCCCTTTTTGTATTTCCCTCCAGTTATTTGTGATTCAGGATGGAATGTAGCATCAATGCCTCTCACCCGGATGTGGTTCCTATGTAACATTTCAGCCAGCACCATGAAAGGTGAGAGGTTGTCCTTGGGTGTAACATCATACCAGTAGATCACCTCCAATGCAGAACAATTCTTTCTGGCTGCAATCATTTTGACGTTTCTGTAACTATGTTCCACAATGCTATTCTCAGCCAGTATATGGGTGCACTAGAACCATAAATGCATGCCCCAGCTATTCGCAAATTTCTTAAATTACCTGCAAGTAAATGCAGTGTTATTATCGGTCAATATTTCGGTCGGTGGGCCTCATTCATAAAATATTCTCTCCAACTGACGAGTGACGCTAGTTGAATTTTGCCGTCGCAGTGACAGCTATATTGCACAATCAAAGGGGCCACAATTGACAAGCATCAGAAAATGGGTCACGTCCATTGCCAACCAGTTTTTATTCACTTTCAAATCTCCTTTTTTCCAATTAACTTGTGCTGGATCAATCAATTGAGAGGCTTTGCATCTTCTCACAACTGATTTGATTATTTCTTTTGACACAATCGGCTCGACAGACCTAGCAAAATAGAGAGTTCTTTTTATGCCCAGATGGCCACTCTATTGGTGGTTGTTAACCACCTGACTTTTGTTTAATTGACTTGTTGCATTGGCGTAATTCTCCAGCATCGATTCTCCTCCTTTTTTGTGCAGATCTAACTACCTTTGCGGCACTCTGGTGAGACTGTCAGCACGGTTTAGACAGGATTTTACTAGCATCACGCCCATAATCAGTGCATAGTCCTCCACCAAAGCTCAAAGTGTTCCCAAGTGCCACCTCATCAGCCACCTTTGTTTTTACATGCACCTGCCCTGGGTGTCAGACACCCACCGATTCACTCATGTTGAATCGGTGACTACATGCAACACTGGTGTCTGCAATTGAAGGGCCAGATTAACACCGTGAATTACTGCATCCAGTTCAGCCAGATTAATGTGCCTAGCATTATTAGTCAGATGCCACCAACAAGCATCCTCCACGATACTTCCATTGACTTCCAATGCCATTCCCATAGCCACGGAACTTGCATCCACCAAGACCTTCATTTCGTTACCATTCACACACCAGTCTTCATCGACAGGATCTAATTTGCATATTATGGCCATTGTTTCTGTCAGTATGAGTCAAAGAGAGGTATCCTTGACCTCATCGTTCCATCTTTTCGTTATGTCAGCTATCTGTTGTTGTTCTTCAAATGGACTTGTGGTAAATTGTATGTGAATCTTTAGATATCAATGCTGCAGACAAGTATAATCATATCACACACACACACACACACACACACACACACATATATATATATATATATATATATATATATATATATATATATATATATATATATATATAGTCATCCCCATACAGACTGTTTCGCTGGACCAGTTAGTGCCTCAAGCTGGTATTGAAACTCAACCATCGAGCTGACAATCGGCGCCTCTTCCCCTACGCTATCCTACGACACTGACTGATTTTAAGTGATATCTCAATGTAAACATTGTTAAGTGTCGGGAGCTTGAATTAGTTTTACCTAATGAGCTATGCTTTAAAGCTAATGGCAGTTAGTGATATCCTTACATATTATGAACATGGGCACCACTCCTCAAGCTGTGACGTCACCAGTTCGGCCGTTCCGGGTTCGGTTGGTCACCCGGCACTGTTCGGGAAAAGTTGCCATTCTGATGAAGGTTGCCGATGTTGACTGCAAACTCCCACGTTGTGTTTGTTTAGATCAGTGAGCAACTGGGGTGAGCTAGCAACCTTGTCTCGCTGTGAAGAGAGGGTCGTTTCACATAAACAGTTGAAGAAAAGAAATGATAAGCCGTAACAAATTGGTTTGCTGGTTTTCTTGGAAGAATAATTATATTAGAAGAACCAAGGAAAAATAATGTACATTGTTTGTTTACAAAAACAGGCCGTTCGATATTATCAGTTAATTCTGTGTGTTATAACAGTTGTTCTTATTCTAAGTCGTTGTTCTTATTCTAAGTGTTTTGAGAAGTTTGGGGGGACGTACATGCGCCGACCTCTTCTCTCAGCCGCGTCTTCTCCGTCTAACTTCCGTCTATCTGTTCACTTTGTTGGTCACTCCACTGACTGACTTATCTCGACTCTCTCTACTCTTTTATTGAGAATGCGCCGACCTCTACGGGGAGGGGGGGGCGAATTCTTGTCAGCATCTAATAAGATCATGCCACGAGAACAACAATGAGGGAGCAAGGTGCCATAAGCGAAGAATGATAATAATTAAAAAAAAAAAGAAGTGTATATTTCACTCTGACCGAAAAAACCGATATGACCTAGATTGCAATTGACACTCGAGGGCAGAAAGGTTAACACGAAAACAATTAAAAACAAAATATGATTTCGAATCGATATTGAAATTGGGAGTTCATTTACTAGGGCGGTCGAACTATGTTTCCAACCTTGTTTTTACTTTGTTTATACTAGAAGCATAAGATGATATTTGACTTTGAATAAGCTCGTGGCTAATTCATACTGGCGCTGTATTCTAGGCCCTGTCCTTCGCAGGGTCGCTTAATATTGTCGCATCCGCTTAATATTGTCACATATAAGTTCTACCTAAGAACGGAGCTTCATATAGTCATCCACATACAGACTGTTTCGCTGTATCACAGCTCTTCAGTGCAGCTAGACCAGTTAGTGCCTCAAGCCGGGATTGAAACTCAACCGTCAGGCTGATAATCGGCGCCTCTTTCCCTGTGCTATCTTACGACACTGACTGATTGTAAGTGATATCTCAATGTAAACATTGTCAAGTGCCGGGAGCTCGAATTAGTTTTACCTAATGAGCTATGCTTTAAAGCTAATGGCAGTTGGCGACATCCTTACAAATAAAAAGACAGCTTAATATATATATATATATATATATATATATATGTCTTTTATACTTATTTTGTTTTCGTACATTTGATTTGCATATGCCTTAATGCCAGCTCCTTGAGACTGATGTCACATATTCCAGCGCCAAATTCTTACTTTTTGGATTCAGCAAACTTCTAGAGTAGACGCGCTTTTATCAGCTCACTGATAGTACCAATCCAGTTCCATCCTTGAAATTACCCTGCAATATTTAACATAGAGGTTCGTTGCCAAATTTGCAGAATTTAAAAGTCTTTAAACTGCCGGATTTTTTTGTGTACATTGAGAATTGTGAGTAATATCTGTTAACTTCAAATTCTGCTTTTGGGGGAGCGATTACATGTAAACAGCCTAAAAAAATCCACAAAAAAGGAAATAAATTAAAAAAGATATTTTAGAGGATCACTTTCCTATATAAATTTAACGTAAAATGAGCACCCACTTTCAGCCCAGTTAGTGGTAAATTGAGATGTATAACCGAATGGTTTCTCAATTTTTTGACGGGAAAATTGGAGTGGAGGCATTACTTTTTTTCTGTTTTAAATATAAATGGGAGGGGAGGGATTTTACTTTAAAAAATATGAAATCTATTATTTTACTAAAGCTGAGTCCATGACCATTTGTTTTTCTAAGGCTTTTTCCAGTATATACTTTAATTGCTGTTTGAATGAAGGAGGTAAACACATGGTTCGATAATATAATATATTTATATACTAGCAGGACCCATGTCCCGGCGTTGCCTGGGGAAATCGGCAAATGAAACGTCAATTCGAGTTTGAAAAGTAAAAAAAAATAAAAGAATAAATAAGAAATGAATAGTGTTTAGCAAGAACATAAGGAATAGCATACAGAAATCCTTCTGTGGCAATTAAAATTTTTGTTCCAATCTGGAGTGCCTCTTTTTTGGGGACATGCATTTTCACCACATTAAAAACCTACATTGTGTCTAGCTCTGCTCTCGATGAGAAGCAAGTAAAAGGAACAACATATAAGAAATATAAGTAACTAATGCTGTGATGTAAAGTCAATCTAAAGCACATGTAGGCTTGGTCATCTGATTCTAACCTATGTTCTCTAGTCAGGGGGAGAGTGTTCCGAACATAAACTCCTAGCCCATGCATATGTTTGTTAGAGTCTTTATGGTAGAGAGGGAGGTAGTCAGTCATGTCAAAGTGGAGGTTGAGGATTGAAGGTTCGTTTCACTTAGTGCTAGGATATCCGGGGTGTTTGTCAGAAGAAATGTTTCGACGTCGTTGATGTTGGTTCTAAGATATTGATGTCTATAGTCCAGCATCTTACCAATGGACTACAACAACCTGTCTAGAAATATGTACGATTTTTATCATCTAAATATTTAATGTATTTTTATGTAATTGTTTTTATTGGTGATTGCAACGTTCGTTGTTTTTGCTTACTACTACTATTTCGATTGTTTCACTCCCTGAGTGATTAAGATGCAGAAAATTGCATTATTAGTCAGCCTTAACTTTATAGGACATATTTTTCGTTAATATATATATATTTTTATTAATTTTATATGTACATAAAAGTAATCCACGGACACGTGTTTCTGGCTCACAGCCGTCATCAGCATGGTTAACTTAGACAAGGATCAAACCTTCTATATTGATGTCTATAATCCAGCGTCTTACCAATGGACTAAAACACCCTGTCTAGAAATTGTACGATTTTAATCACCTAAATATTTAATGTATTTTTATGTAATTGTTTTTATTTATAAAACCGTTTTATTGTATGTACAATATTAAGGAAATGTTTATTTTCGTTTGACTTTTCGATGTGTGCGGAGCACTGTTTTTATTTCAAAAACAATAAAATAAAAAAGAAAACAGCCAGATCACACGAAATTCGTTTTGGAAATGCATGCTTTCAACGGTTTTATTGTATGTGCAATATTAAGGAAATGTTTATTTTCGTTTGACTTTTCGATGTACCAGTAGCGTCACTTAAATAATTTTTAACTAGTCATCCGATTGGTCTCAAATTCTGACACATGCTATTTGAAAGTAAGTACTTAGTGATGTGTTAAAAACTTTTCTCATATTTCATCCTACTTATTACAAAAAAAATTATTATATATATGCATATATATATATAATATTAGCAGGGGCATAGAAATACCTGGTATAGTACCCAGGCACGATGCTACCCTACTCTGCGAGATGGACTTGTAAATTTTGTTTGATCATCCATCTAGGAGACAGAAACTCTGATATAAACCTGCGCTCTACATCGTCTCTCAGTTATCTTGCTTTGGCTTGTCACTGAAACCAGATTTGTAGAAGGAGAGCATGCTCTGCGTGTCGTACAAACACAGAGCATGGCCATCTACATGTACAGATATCCATACAAGACCCACGGCGATGTAGACCTTTAATAATAAACTGGACCTGCTGAACAATATGCGCGACCACATCGGTCATTGCAATCTTTGTAGGGATGGCCTTCTTCTGTAAAGAAGTGGCAATCATCATATATATATATATATATATATATATATATATATATATATATCCGGGGTTTTGAATCGCATGACCAGTAGTGAATAGTCATATCTCTATGCTGATGAGTCCCAATTATAAAGGACGAAACGTATACGTACATAGCTAATAAACAATATTTATTATTTGTAGCTCCTAGAAAACCTGTCTAGATGGGCACTGTAAGTGTAGTATTAACACAACATGATGTCGCTAGCTATAAATGCATTGTTCCTTTCATTAAGTTGAACACTCTTATGACGTTAAGTCGCCGGATCAAGTGTTAAAATTATCACTGTTTATTCGCTATTCAGCGGTGGCCCATTGGTTCTAGATGTCGGGATTTGAGTTATAAAATACTCGGAATCCGGGGTTTCGAATCGCATGACCAGTAGTGAATAGTCATATCTCTATGCTGATGAGTCCCGATTATAAAGGACGAAACGTATACGTACATAGATAATAAACAAAGCAAATATTTATTATATATATATATATATATATATATATATATATATATCTTGGCATAAACTTAAGAAAAGAAGAATCGTCAATTAAAGGAAAACAAGACGTTTCTATATATTTATTTAAGTAGCATACTTGGGTGTAGATTGTCAGAAGTTAAAATGGTGAAGAAAAGAATAGTGAAGGTCGGCTGCCGAAAGTCTTTTCTTTGGAGCAGTATATTTTCAAGTGAAGATAGCCTTGCTCAGAGTCAAGCTGAGAGAGGCAAAGAGTCTGAGTGGTCATTTGTGTGACAAAACAGCCTCACCAGGCATGCTCTCTGCAAGACGAAAGGGTACTGGTACAGCTTTTGAACCAAACAAATCCGACTTTAGCCAACACAAAATTACTTAAACAGTCGGAAAAAGCCGAATGAAAACGAACCGGCGTCAAAAGCAAAACAAGGCAGTGTACCACCAGAAAAAAATAAAATAAAATAATGAAACAACGTTTAAAGCAAGAAAAACACTCACCGTGTTTATTATTATGAACAATTATTTTTCTGACGAACAAACTAATGAAGCTACTTTTATAATTGTTATTTTTTTTCAAGAGAAAATTAAATATTGTTTTTCGACTGCTCCCGAAAAATGGATTTTGCTTTTAATTAAAGTTCTACTCGATAATTTTACCTACTTTTTGGTGAGGATACTTATTTAAATCTGCTGCGTAAGTATATAATACTGTTTTTTTCTTAGATATTGATAATTTAATACGGGCGCTTCTCTGTGCAAGTGTGGCAGATCAATAGATCGATGAGACGAGCGGGCATTGAGGAAAAGTGCTAGCCTGTTTAGCTACCCCTTTTCTTTCTAGGTTCGTTCGGCTTACTCTCTCTTACTCTCTCCCTTTCTTTCTTTGTTTAACCCATCTTCGCCTATGAAGGGAGAAACTCGTGAAGTCTCGCAGAATCACGTTGGCCGAAGGATTTCGGCCAACTTGACCACGCGAGATTTGAAGTCGATAAAAGAACACGTGTTCTCTTCCTCTTTCTCTTTTCCTTCAGCGTTTTTGAGAAGAACGCACCAAGAACTCTCGGCGATTCCCCCCCCCCCCCCCACACCAGCTCGAACGAGTTGTGTGGAGGAGGGAGGAAGAATAAAAAGGTAATCCCTTTTCTTCAGGCATCTTTAATTCAAAGGAACATTTCTTTAAGAATCTCTCTTAATACAAACGAATTTTTTTTCTTCACACATTCACCATTCACAGTTTGCCACCCAAATGACATTCAACACGCATCGCATCATACGCCCCAATAATGAACTTATACTCTCTTCTAAATAGTAAATAAATTGTTTTGTTAATAAAAATGTTATTCCTTTCTTTTTTTATTAACCATTATAAGAGGCCTATTCGTATATGTGTATAGCTTCCTAATTCCTTCGCTTTCTTTAAGGTAAGTTTAAATAATGTTTTCTTCCTTCATCTTGGTTGTCTTAAACTGTTTTATTTAATCCCCACGTGGTCCGATGGTGGAAGCCTAACGGTGTGATAACATGCAGTTATAAAGGCATTATGGCCGGGGTGGAAGTGTGTTTATGGCGGGAGATTCAAAAGAAGAACAAAGGGTTTTTGGATTTTAACCACAGTCGCGAAGGATTTCGGACAAATGGTTTTGCGATAATGAATCCCCCAACCATAGGTAGTGTGATAGATGCCTTTATAACTGCATGTTATCACACCATTAGGCTTCCACCATCGGACCACGTGGGGATTAAATAAAACAGTTTAAGACAACCAAGATGAAGGAAGAAAACATTATTTAAACTTACCTTAAAGAAAGCGAAGGAATGATGAAGCTATATACATATACGAATAGGCCTTTTATAATGGTTAATAAAAAAGGAAAGGAATAACATTTTTAGTAACAAAACAATTTATTTAATATTTGAAGCATTTTAAAGAGTTCTTAGATTCGTACTTGTAAGTGTATATATGCGAGGCATGTGAATGTCTTTTGTGTGGCTAATTTGTAATTGATCATGTGTGAAGAAATGTTCGTCAAATTGAAGGATGTGAATAAATGTTCATCGAATTGAAAGATGTGAATAAGATTACCTTTTTCTCCCCCACCCTCCTCCACACAGCTCGTTCGAGCTGGTGGTGGGGGGGGGGGGAAATCGCCGAGAGTTCTTGGTGATTCTTCCCAAAACGCTGAGGGGAAAAGAGGAAGAGGAAAGGAAAACGTGTTCTTTTATCGACTTCAAATCTCGCGTGGTCAAGCTGGCCGAAATCCTTCGGCCAACGTGATTCTGCGAGATTTCACGAGTTTCTCCCTTCAGAGGCGAAGAAGGGTTAAACAAAGAAAGAAAGGGAGAGAGTAAGAGAGTAAGCCGAACGAACCCCAGAAAGAAAAGGCATAGCTAAACAGGCTAGCACTTTTCCTCAATGCCCGTTCGTCTCATCGATCTGCCACAATAGTCCCCCACCAGTAAGCGGAGCTTACCCGATAGACACTACCCTATTTCAATTTTACTTTTATGTATTTATTTATTTATATATAACAACAATCTTTATCAGCGAGGATTTAGCGTTCATTCCGGGATGGATGAAGCTGAAGTTATATGGGTGTTCCAGCAAAATTAGCGTTCGCGGGCGAAATTTTAATTTTTGTGCACATTGGGATTTTCCGCCACGCGAAGCTGGTATTGTTTGTAGTTTTAGCTTTCGGATGTGTATTTTTTTGTTGGAACTTAGCGTTCACCTAGAGATTCTTGGGCTGAGAAAATATCAGGAGAAAGAAATGTCTCTAGACGAAGCTGGGTATTTTTAGGAAACAATCTTTAGGCCTACGTTGAAATTTGGTCGCGTTCATGCAAGTATTCTTTGGCTGATACAGGTTTTCTCAGGTTGTAGATTTCTTACACAAAGCTGTATTTGACTTGGGAGATTCAACGCTTGGCGCCTTTTGTTGCTTCCATTGTTCCTCGACTGATAAGACTATCATTATTATTTTTTTTTTGGTTGTCGGGTTGACGTCATTAATTTTTCATTAAAAAAATTTTTTTTTTTTTGTAATGCCTATTGTAGCTCCATTTTTTTTTTTTTTAAATGGCGTTTGGCGGGATTTTTCATTGTTCGGTATATTTGCGCCATGTGGGAAGATTCCTGTTTTTTTTTTTTTTGTTTGTTTCGTTAAAATTTGTTTTTGAAAGAAGTTTTTTTGTAAAAAGATTGTTCTTTTCGTTAGAAATGTTGTTTTTTTTGTTGTTTGTTTCGTTAAAATTTGTTTTGTGAAAGAAGTTTTGTTTTTTTTTGTAAAAAGATTCTTGTGTTTTTTGTTAGAAATGATTTTTGTTTTTCAAGATTTTCTTTCCTTGCGTTGCTTCATGAAAAGGATTTTTTTTTGTTGTTGTTGTTGAACGGGGTTTTGTTTGTTTTATGAAAATGATTTTTTTTTTTTTTTTGTTGAAAGGAATTTTGTTGTTTGTTTTATGAAAAGGATTTTTTTTGTTGTTGAAAGAAATTTTGTTGTTTGTTTTACGAAGATTCTTTTTTTTTTGTTGAAAGAGATTTTTTTTTTTTTTGTGATGTGAGACGCTCATTTTTTTTGTTAAGTTCGTAGACTTGTATTTTTTTTCGTATATGAATTTTTGTTTTACTTACTGCCGTATTCTATTCTAAGTTTCCTTCGCTAAATAAGATTAATATTTAAATTTATTTGTTTGTCTTTTAAGTTTAGAAATGGTTATCTTATTTTTTATTTATTTGTATCTTAAAATTTAATCAGAAGGATTTGTATTTATGTTATCGTAGAAGGATTTTGTTAGCGTGTTAACGTCGAAGAGGTCACCAATTATGGCCGGGGTGGAAGTGTGTTTATGGCGGGAGATTCAAAAGAAGAACAAAGGGTTTTTGGATTTTAACCACAGTCGCGAAGGATTTCGGACAAATGGTTTTGCGATAATGAATCCCCCAACCATAGGTAGTGTGATAGATGCCTTTATAACTGCATGTTATCACACCATTAGGCTTCCACCATCGGACCACGTGGGGATTAAATAAAACAGTTTAAGACAACCAAGATGAAGGAAGAAAACATTATTTAAACTTACCTTAAAGAAAGCGAAGGAATGATGAAGCTATATACATATACGAATAGGCCTTTTATAATGGTTAATAAAAAAGGAAAGGAATAACATTTTTAGTAACAAAACAATTTATTTAATATTTGAAGCATTTTAAAGAGTTCTTAGATTCGTACTTGTAAGTGTATATATGCGAGGCATGTGAATGTCTTTTGTGTGGCTAATTTGTAATTGATCATGTGTGAAGAAATGTTCGTCAAATTGAAGGATGTGAATAAATGTTCATCGAATTGAAAGATGTGAATAAGATTACCTTTTTCTCCCCCACCCTCCTCCACACAGCTCGTTCGAGCTGGTGGGGGTGGGGGGGGAAATCGCCGAGAGTTCTTGGTGATTCTTCCCAAAACGCTGAGGGGAAAAGAGGAAGAGGAAAGGAAAACGTGTTCTTTTATCGACTTCAAATCTCGCGTGGTCAAGCTGGCTGAAATCCTTCGGCCAACGTGATTCTGCGAGATTTCACGAGTTTCTCTCTTCAGAGGCGAAGAAGGGTTAAACAAAGAAAGAAAGGGAGAGAGTAAGAGAGTAAGCCGAACGAACCCCAGAAAGAAAAGGCGTAGCTAAACAGGCTAGCACTTTTCCTCAATGCCCATTCGTCTCATCGATCTGCCACAGCATCTATCACACTACCTATGGTTGGGGGATTCATTGTCGCAAAACCATTTGTCCGAAATCCTTCGCGACTGTGGTTAAAATCCAAAAACCCTTTGTTCTTCTTTTGAATCTCCCGCCATAAACACTCTTCCACCCCGGCCATACAAGTACCGACTATGTTTTGTCACCCCTTTTTTTTCTGTTGAAAATTCTTGACAATTGTCAATTTAAGATTTAATCAATTTACAATTTAACTTGTTGTCTGCTTTTCTCGCCTTATGATTGGATAAGCGCTTCGGCATCTTCCGACTGTTTACGTAAACAGTCGGAAAAAGCCGAACAAAAAGTCAAAAAGCTGGTTCAAAAGCTGTACCATTACCAAAGAAATGTCAATGTTTACGACTGCTATATATCATTATAATTAATTCCGATTTTGTTTTTACAAACGACAGAAAGATTTTTGCTTAGTCATTGACTTTAGATTAATTCATTTTTAATTTATATATGCATTTGTTTTTTGTGGTTGCTATAAAATATTGTTATTCGCCTGACTTCAGTGTGTGATATAATGGTTAGTCTCACTATACTTTCACGCCGTTTGTTTTAATTATACTTGTCTGCAGCGGTGATATATTAAGATTCTCATACAGTACAATTCGCCGGTAGTCAAGTCAAACTATAAACAAGTAAGTGATTGATATTTATTATTATTTTTTTGAATTCCCTTAAATTTAAAAATTTAAATGTATACATTTTTGTAAAAAGTATGACATATTTTCTTGTACACTACAGCAAAACGATATTTGATTAAAAATATTTTTCTTTTCTTATTTACAATCGTAAATAAATGAATGAACTTCTGAAATAAACATTAAACAAACACAATGATAATAAATATAATCCAGTTTTTGTTTAAGTTTTCGGTTTTAAAAACATAAATTTAGAATTTGATCGTTAGATTTGGCGCTTGTTCGTAATACTCCACCATCCGTTTTTCTCAACTTTTTTACGGACCAATTTTTTTTCTTTCCGGTGTACAATTACCTATCATGTCGCTAGAGAATTCCGTGTTTTTTGGAATTAAAATTTTTTTTTTTTAATTTTAGGAGGAGGGAGTAGTTTCCTGTATAAATTTAACGTAAACTGATCACCCACTTTTTGACCATCACAAATTTTTGCAAAAATTTCCAAACTACCCGGAATTCTCTAGCGACATGATAGGTAATTGTACACAGAAAAAGAAAAAAATTGGTCCGTAAAAAAGGTTAAAAGAAAATGGCTAACATGCAACGTGGGCAAAAAGTGGGTGGTCAGTTTACATTAAATTTATATAGAAAACTGATCCCCTCTCCAAAAATCTAAAATATGTGAAAAGAAATTCCCCAAAACACGGAATTCTCTAGCGACATGATAGGTAATTGTACACCGAAAAAAAAAAAAAAATTTGAAAACTCGGCTGGAAAAATATAGTCGCCTGTTTTTATAAACAAGTTCATAGCTACGAAAGAACGATAACTCAACATCATTATATTCTGTTTAATGTCAGTGTTATGTGATGGCATGCGTTAGACGGCTTTCAGAAAACTAACCTATCTCCGCCTTATCACTTCCTCCCATGTTATCCTTGGTCTTCCCCTGCCAACTACCTCAACTGTTCTACATTTACCAACCCAAGAACTCTCATCCATTCTTTCAACGTGACCATACCATTGGTCTCCTGTCTGCACACATCTCCCTATACTTTTCATATTTAATCTTCCTCTGAGATCTAACCCTAACATTAAACATCCACTGTATCATTCTCATATAATTTCTCTCCATACAATGCATGTCTTCAACCCTCACTGGTCAGTTTTCACTTCCATAATGTAATGTACAACTAACCCCAATCAAAAGGCGATAATCTTCCCCCAGACTGTTATGACTTAGGGGTCTGGAAAAGGTGAGACTGACACTCAGTGAGATGGCGAACTGTAAACAAAGCGTATGACAGCTCCCTGAATCCGCAGACATATATCATCAACAAAAAACATCCTTACATGTAAAGATCAAAAATAAATAAATATTACCTTGGTGACGAGGATGAGATAAAAAATTTCATCGGACTATTTTAATTCTTTATCACATGTAGGTGAAACTCAGTTTAACAAACTTGTGGCCGCAGTACATAAATACTTCAACATGCTAGAAAACTGAGTATCAAAAAGTCATATTTCACAGACTGAAATAGACGACAGATGATGTTAACAATTTTTATCGTGAGCTAAGGCAATTTGCTGCCACATGTAATTTTACTGATATTAATGGGGAAATTAAATCACCAGTTATCACAGGTTATAAATCAAACAGGGTTTGAGAAAAAACGTCTTATCAATCTCAATTTAACCCTACTGCAGTTTGCCAGAACGTTACAGCTAGTGACATCCCGGTCCCAACAGATGATCAAACCCCACTACTCTCATCATCATCATCATCATCAACCGGTTTATTTGTTGAATCAGGCCACAATTAATCCTCTGATGAGGGTGGGGCCTGATTGTCTAGTCTCGAAATCTAAGTCTTCCTCTCCACTCCTGTCTTTGGCAAGGTTTGATGGAATCCATACCCATGGCCTTCCTATCACGTTTGACTACGTCCTCCCAAGTCAACTTGGGTCTGCCAGTGGTGATGTTCTCTGCTGGCACATTCAACTTTCGGACTTTAGCAATCCAGCCATCGCTACGCTCAATGTGACCCAACCAACGCAGTCTGTTCTTCCGCATGATGTCCGTAAGGCTTTTTAAGTCGACCTGTGAGAGCAGGGATTCAAAAGAAACGTACTGTTCAGGCCTCACCAAACAGATCCATCTGACCATTGCCCTGTCATTACGGTGCAGCTTCTTTAGTATGCCAGCAGAGACAGCCCAAGTTTCTGAGCCATACAACAGCACACTTCTGACACATGAGGAGTATACACGCCCTCTCGTAGTTGTTGGCAGGTGTTTGTTTGTCAGGATTGCTGATATTAATTGCATCAGCACTGATACAAGGCATTACCGATCACAAAACTAACATAGACAACACTGCCACAACTGGTGCTGTCCAGTATACAACCGCTGCTGCAACATGTGCATGAAATGGAATCATTTTGCCTCTGTCTACCATTCTCAACATTCCTTCGGTATTGCTGTTGAAACAACCTGCCAAGTGATAAATTTTCTGTCTGATTCCATAGCAAATTTGTAAAAATTATCCCCCGAAACTCATACTAGAGAAATGGTCATATCGGCCTATGGCAACAACGATCGTATATCAGTACTCGGAAAGTTCCAGACCAACCTTTACGTAGGAGATAGTATGTGCTGTGCCACAATATGTGTGGTGTTGTGAAGAAAACCCCATTATATGTTGGAAAACCTCAAAAATACTAAAACTGCTAGCAGCTAGAGACGACACAATCTACACTACAAGGATTTCTAAGGGAATACACTGATTTCTTTGATGACCTCAGACAACTTAAGGACTGATAGACCAAACTGCACATTGACAGAAAAATTACTTTTCTGGCCAAACAATACTGATATGTACCATTCTACATACGAAAATACATTGAGCAACAGATCCCAAAGGATGAAGAGTTGGGAGTGATTTAGAAGGCAAGTGAACCATTTGTTGTGCTACCAAAGAAATCATTGGGAAAGGTTTGAGTCTGCATAAACATACGCGTGACAAACAAAGCCATAAAAAGAGAACGCCACTCAACACTAACACTCTACGAACTCAAGACTGCAATTGTACAGGGTCTGAACAACCAACAGAAACTCTATAAACTTCTCTTGGACTACTGACCCCCCCCCCCCCCCCCTCCCTCCCTCCACTGCACAACTGGTGTCCTCAGCTTTCTTTGGACAGGATTTGAAAAACAGACTACCTCATATAATCAGATCCCCCCCCCCCCCCCACCAAATGACTCGCACATCAGACAGTTCAACACCCATGCTAAGTCTGGCATGAAGCAATACGCAGACTAAAAATGTTATGTTAAACCAAACAACATTCGTGTTGATGATACTGTCGTCAAGCACACCATAATCTCCAAATTCTCAACTCCTTACCATCCATCACCAATGACAATCGTACAGAAGATAGGATTCATGATTACTTTCAAGCAAGGAAACAGCCTTGTTACGAAGAACAGCAGCTTCTTCAAGAGATCCCAAGACCCAAACTGACTCAGACCATCATGAATCCATCAATCAACCCGTCGCGAACACAACACACAGATGACTCAAACCTAGCCACGAACAACACAGGTCAAAATGCCCTGCACCTACCAAGACTGTCCAACCAGGAAAGACACATTTCCACAAACTAAAGTGCTATGCACTACTGTAATATTACACAAAAAAGAATTACATTACACAAATAATTATATAAAAGAAGAATTACAAGAAAAATAAGAAAATTACATTAAAAAAAATTACATTACACAAAGGTGTTAACATCAAACACATATATATTCTACTTGAAATTGAAAGAGAGAGAGAGTTGTAATATACAACTAACCCCAATCAAAGGGCAATAACCCGTCCCAGACTATTATGACCTAAGGGACTGGAAAAGGGAAGACTGGCAGTGAGATAGTGAACAGTAAACAAAGCATAATGTCGGTCTAACAGCTCCCTTAATCCACGAACATATATCAGTAACAACAAACCATCATTACGTGTAAAGATCAGAAATAAATAAATATTACACATACATGATCACATTTCATAATTTTGTAATTTAAAGGATTTTTAAATAAAAAAAATTATGAATGTTTTAGAGCTTGTTTATAAGAACGGGTGACTATATTTTTCAAGTCGATTTTCATTCAGATGTTTCACGTGTTTGATGAAACTTACTATACCTTAGTGTTTTTAAAGTTATTGTTTTACTAAAACACGGTTTAAGTAAAAATAAGTTGTTTAGGAGTGTAAAACTGAATGGATACTCGATATTGTAGCATTTTGAGCCCACCACATATTTGGGTATCTTTCCCAGACACGCGGTTGCCATTCTGTGTGTTGTGTTCGCTTGAATAAAAAGGAAAAAGGACAATAACGAAAAACAGTTGGACATACATATATATGCATATATTCTTGCATAGTTTGTCAAAGACTAACGTAAAAGAATATACAAAATCTTATGCATAAAGGGGTGGAACTCACATACTCAATTACTAAATAAAAAAAATATGTTAATGTCTCAATATAATTTAAAGACACATGTTGCCAGGATCAACAAATATAGACAGGCATGGCCAAGGTATAAATAAATGCGAATTACATTTTGTCGATAATGTGTTGTGGGAGCCAGCAGCTGCGGCCAGAAGAGAGGGAGTTTTTAATGACTGTAACCATGCAGAGATGGACAGTCGATCAGAGCATGTCTGATGCTTGGGTGTTCAAGCCAGAAAAAGGATAAGATCCAATTCTATATTCCCCACATAGGTGGAGTTAGATTTTTTTTTACTTCTTGTACAGGAGAGTAAAATGCAGGGTAGATAACTTGGATATGGTTCAAGAGAGAGTACTGAATAATTTCTGAGTCAACAGGAGTAATGACAAAACTCATTTTATTCTAAATAATTTACCTGACTGAAATAACAATTAACCCGTAAAATTACACCCCCCCCCCTCTCGATTTATCAATCGATCTTTAGCTACCAATAAATCCCGGTAAAAGTCTATATGTTGCTGCGAAACCGGATGTGTAATCGGTTCAATTGGTGTCCTTAATTAACCTAACTACTAACCATAAGTAAAGGTTGACGGTTTTTTTTCCAGCACGAATCTGGTTTGTGCTATCTATTACACATCCGGTTTCACAGCGATAATATAAACTTTTATATAATGTTTTTTTGACAATCTACATGTATAATATAATTTCATTAAAAAAACATTACTATCAATGTTTGACTGATTGTGAGAAGCCATTTTTCAACATGGCCGCATATCGTTTACATGCTTACGGATTCATTATGGTTGAATATTTTATTTTGTTGTTTTCGTAGGGAGGCAAGTAAAATGCCCCTCCCCATCCCAAACAATAATTTTGATTGTTGCTTATTTTATTGAGCCATTTTTTTAAACAGCAATATATATATAAACTCAGTTTAAAAAAACAAAACTAAAATGGATATGTGTTGTGCAGTTGCAAATTTACCTAGTCAGCTGCTAATGTATTTTCACTGCTAGCTATACTTAAAGAGAGACTTATATAGTAATCTATTTCTACTTATGCTAATTATGCATATCAATTAGCCAGTATCACCACATCTCCTTGAAACGTATAGGCTTTATGCCTCTAGTGCATCTTGCACTTCTTCAAATGATCGTTTCATTTTCGATATTACTTTGCTCTTCTCTCTCTCCCTTATTTCTTTCTTTGGGAGATCTCAACCTATCTCACAGTAAAGTGTAACCAGGGTCATCCCCTTTCATACTTTGATCCGAATCCGACTTTGAATCCTCATTTTGACCTGCTTGATCTTTCATTGTTTCATCTTCTGCCATTTCATTCTGTACAAGTTGTTCTAATAATTCAATAATGAAAGGAGTCATAGCGATTTGTTCATTTTGCTCTTCGTATTCACCCTGGGACCTTATTTGGTCTGCATGGGCCAACACTGTTTTCGTTGTCAAAAAAGTCTGGAAAAGAGCAAAAAGTGTTTAATTTATCTAAAATTAGCAAACAAGATGTTGTCAGTCTCTAGTAATTCATGTTAACACATAACATTTTTAAAGTATGTTATGATTTTAAACAATTTTATTCAATTAATATAATGGCCAAATGTCTGCATAAATAATTCGATTAAACTTCACTAACATCTGATTTAAAAAAAAGAAGGGAAAAAAAGGACCATCCTGCAACAGCTGCTTTAAAAAAATTATTTTGTACCGTATCTATATCGTTGTTAAAAAAAACAACTCTGATTTAACTTATTTTTTTACTATTTATTTCGATTTCATTTTGTATTTAAATTCATTTTACCTTTCTGCAGGACAAGTATTTTTGAACAATGAAAAAACTTGCCATTCCTCTTACAAAAAAAAAACCCTAAGTTTTTATTGTTTAAAACAACATACTTTTCTGGGGAGTACACATTTATTTTAACTTCACTTTATTTCTTCTTCATGAATTACTTTTTCACTTTGCTTTATCAGCTCAAATGAACAGTAACATTTGACTTTTGCCTAGAAACTTTCATTCTTGCCAGAGAGTTTAAAGGCTTCAAAATCACTTTGGTTTGTCTCGCAATCACCATATCAAAAAAACGTAAGTTTTAATTTTAAACAATTTCATTCAATTAATTTAATGGCCAAAAGATACCTTTCATAAAATTAATTTCAATTTCATAAAAATCCTAATAAAAAAAAAAAAACGACTCTAAAGTTGTCATATTTTTGCACGAATTACACATTCGTTTCAATTTTACTTTTGTTTCTCCTGCATGAAACAACAATTAAAGTAAATAGTCTTCTGGGCTATGCATGAATATCCCCCTACAGGATGTGAACACACAGAGTACAAATTTAAAAAATATATATCTACACTTTTTATATACACTTTTTCTTAAAATACACAACACAAAATATAGAATGTTCTGCGTTTAAAATTTTTTTTAGTAAATAAAAGTAAAACAAAAAACGATAAATTGTTTTGTTTATTGCAAAACAAAAGATTATAAGTCAGCCGATTTTTAAAAAAGCATATATATTTCGTTTATTTTATTTACGAGTTGTTTTGTAAATAGCGAACACGTGTATTGCGAGGTCAACCGGAAGACGCCGAATATGTTCCGCGTGTTGTGTTAATGAACTGGGGTCCTTATTGTACTCTTGATCCAAGACTTTGACAAAAACTGCCAAGTCATTGATCCGTTATTTTTTTCTAATAAATATTGCTCTTTTGTGACTAAAAGCAGTTTACTCAGCTTTGACAATACACTGAGAGACCCTTCCTTGCCAACATCAATGGTTGCCCATCTACCTCGCTCAACCTTTGTGCTGCCTACCGATCTTCATCCTCCGTCTACTACTGACATTTGTTAATCTTCCCATGGCAAACTGATTGGTGCCTCTCCGGTAAACAAAAAAGACTGTTATATTGTATCTCTTTTAATATAATTTTTTTTTCTTAACATAAACACCGAAACAACATGTATTTGACAACGGTTAAAGAATGAGGCGTCTTGAATCACGTGAGACAAATCCTTGATTATGATACAATTGTCAGAGAAAGAAAGAGAGTCAACAGATGACGATTAGAACGGAAGTGACGCCGCCGTTACTGACATATAATTAAACTGTTTTTTTAAAAACTAGATTCTGTCTCTTTTTCCTTTGTTGCATTGCCAATCTGTTGCTATTATTCTTTGCTTTCTTGCAACCATACATATTATATAACAGTGATAAACTTTTAGTAATCCTGCTTTTTTTTTTTTTTTTTTTTAAATTTTAAAATTTATGTAAAATCATATGCAAAGTGAAACTATAATCGCCATCCATAAAAATTTAGGAGTTATCTCTGCATTCCAGTCAATGAGAAGTTAGCAATCGTACATATAAACAAAAAACAAAAACAAACTGTTTGCCTGTTTTCAAATCCCAACAGGGATACTAATAGTATATAACTCTTGGGGTCTACACAACATAAAATTAGAATTTCATTTAATTGTGTTCTAGTCCTTTCCATTCATTAGATGAACCATAAATCAAGCATTTACATCATTGATTTAACAGCAAATTTTCAGTTTAAAATAAAATGTTCAAAAACTTACTATACAATTGTTAAAGGGGGGATTTTTTGGCTGAAAACCGATCAAAAACTCCGATAGGAGGATCATTTAACATTAAACTTATGAAGAAAAATGCATCTCTCTTCGACTTAGAAATTAGACAAGTAATTATTTTTATAATCTGAAAGTTTAATATTTAATCAATAGTATTCTGAAGAATTAAAACAAAGCAAAAATTCAGAGAAATTGTATTTAATCGTAACCACTTTGTACCAATAAACCCTAAACTAGCCAAGTACTCTTGAATCATATATATGATATAGGCCAATCTATAGAAAACAGAACAATAGAACAGGATATAGGAAGTAACACTAACAAGACCTTTGTTCGTGGGAAGCCCAACGATTGGCCGAGAGAACAACACAGAATCTGATTGGTTAACTAGCTAGCCATGTATATAAAACCACCCGGCAAAAATAACTCCATGCCTGAAGATTCTCCCCGGGGCCGGGATGAAACGCGGGAGCCTCTCTGTAGCTTAATTGCCATAAATATATTTTCATAGCTTACTATATATATATATATATATATATATAAATAAATGATCCAAACAAGGCATGTAGACGTAAGGGGCTACTGAGAATTAGAAAGTTTTGGGGGGTCATCCTAAGTTAGGAGCAGTGCAACAAAATGCTTGTTCACATTAGTTTTAAATTTCTGCATGTCTGTACAGTCGGGGGAGCAGGAAGGCTGGCAGCACAAGGAAAGAAGCTATTGGAGTAGAAGGCTCGGTGGCATCTGGGGACCTCCACAGTGAAAAGATGGGATTTAGCTGATTTTCGGGTTGGTCGAGGGGGGCACCAGAGCAGTAAGTTCCATCAGAGCACATTATATTGAAGTACTTGTAAAACAAGCACAAGGTTGCGACGATGGGATAGGGTCTGAAGCTTGGTGGATAGTGAGGGACCTATTAGATTAGCGACTCTTTTTTTTTTAACTTGTCTAAGGGAGAGACTAGTGGATGGTGCACAAAAAAATCGAGAATCTCATTTTGGAGGGGGGTGATTTAGTGTAGTGTTATTGATTACTTATGATCCTATTTACTTGTTTCTCCATGGGGCAGAGTTAGACACAAGGTTGAATCCCGCTTTCCAAAAAAGGATCACTCTGGATTGAGACAAAAATAAAAATGGCCTCAGCTAAGGAAGATTTCTCCCTCACTAACCGAGGACAGATACTACTCTTTGAATTATTTATTTGCTAAAAAAATATAACATATTTTGACAAATTAGGCACAAGGATATTGTTTTGGCTAAAATTTTGTGTGCAAAGGAAATTCTTGCCAATTAATTATGAATTAATGAAGTTTTTTTTCTTTTAATCCGGAAATAATAAACTTATTCAGTTTCAGATAACCAATTAATTATTTAAAAGTCCATACAAAAATATCTGAATAAAAAACACTTATGGTTAAGAAAAAGTATCTGGTGGGTCAAAATCTTTATGGTGGAATTACTCTCCGATGTTAGATTCGTCAGGAAGACTCTTATAAGATCGTGATAAAACCATAAAATCCTATCACACAAAAGGAAATTGATTTATCTACAAACTTTTCAATATGTATTGTTTTTTAATAACTTATCATTGAGATACAAAAATGAAGATATCCATTTTTTATAGATTTTGTTTCAACACAGTATTATACTAAAAAAACTGATGTAAACAAATTGATTTTTTTTTAACATAACTTTTTATATTTTAACCTCATAAATTAGCGTTGTTCTTTTTAGTAAAAAGTTTTTGATAAGAAAAGCTTCAAATATGGGAAAATTTCTATATAAATGACCTTAAATTAACATCATTTTATTAAACTCTTTTGATAGGGAGTCTATAATGGCGCAGATTATTACTTTTTATGCTGTGGCTGTGTTCTTTCAGGTGTATTCGTTATCAAAATCGGGGGACAATATTGTAATCGTCCCATTACTACTAGAAACTTCAACTTTTTCATTGATAGAAATAAATCAGTGTTTACATTTAACACTATGACTGCCACTTGAATTTGCCGGTGAAGCCATAACTAGGGTTAAATTTAAGCTAAATAAAATACAATCTCAAAATAAAGGGAGACTATCACCAACAGGTGCAGTGTAAACAAACAAATTGATGGCGTGCTACACACAGAGCCATCTGTTGACCGCCCACTAAACTAATCTGGTGGCAGCGGGATTATCAAATTGTCTCTCATAATTTTGTTTGGATTAAAAGAAGTGGCGAACCATCAGTTGGCAGAGAATTGGCATTGCATTCTATAGTTTAAATATATGGAAGATCATAAATTCATTGAATTGTACTTTATTTGCCCGGCTCCACAAGATTGTTCTGATATTTTTTTATGTTCCAGAAGATGTGGCACGTTTCAGTGCCATTAGATATAGTGTCATGGGCAACTTGTCATTTTCATCTCTCCTGATGAATGAAGAGGAGGGGGGGGGGGCGAATTGACATATGATCTGATAGGTATTTTTAAGTTAGTTTTAAAAAAAAATTTTTTTTTTAAGACAATTTTGCCTTATTTCAGAAATCAAATATAGAATTTATTTGTAAATTTCAGGTTTTGAGTCAGTCAGAACTCTCCAAAATGGTTCCCAAGAAGACCACTGGTTTGCTCACACGGCTTCGTGCATTGATGAAAAACACAAGTGTAGTTAGTGAACCGATACATGCTTACATCGTCCCTCATAAAGATGCTCACCAGGTAAGTGATTTAATTGTCATCAGGAAATCACATTTTGTAATGAGAATTAAATTGTAATGAGAAAAAGTCTTGCACTAACTTACAGGATTATTCCAATTTCATTGTGTGTATAAAATACAGCTCCCCCTCCTCTCTCCCAAAAATGCTACCCATGAGATCGTTAATAAAATTCACCAATGCAACCATATTTAGTACAAATAAAAATTCAGTTCATACCTGACTTGTCCACCAAGCTTTATTCATGAATGTCCAACAGTTATTTTCTTATCCCGTTCAATGATAAGAAGATACTTTGGTGATCATCTCATCAATAGGAGGTGTGATTCTGATTACCCGGACCCCAAATCCCCCCCCCCCCCCTACCCCTATGATTTTTATCTCAAAGATAATGTCTATCAAAGCAATCCCATGCCTATAACTGAAATGAGAGGACCATCACAGCCAAAATTAGGGAAGTGACAAGAGAGGAGTGTGTCAGAGTTAGTGACAATTTTGCACGTTGTATTCAGTTGTGTTTATCATTGAACGGTGATAAAACAAAGACTGTTAGACATTCAGGATTGAAACTTGGTGGACAAGTCAGGCATAAACTAAAGTTTATTTGTACCAAATATGGTTGGATTGCAGAAAGGATTGTGAATTTTATTAACGATTCCATGGATGGCATTTTTGGGATGATCACACTGTATTAGGATACTAGGATGGCTACCTCCCTACACTACCGATTTATTATATAAAATAAGTAACACCAATGATGTAAAAATTCAGTAGAAGCAGTGAACACATTTTTCCTATTTCATTTAAACCAATTTGTTGCCCAAATATATAAAATTAACAAATGCCAATGAAGTTAATGTTTTGTCCGTATCAAAAATAAAAAAACCAAACATGATCAGCAGATTATAAAATATGTAAAAAGGACAAATGGAATATTTACTTAGCATCAATTATCGCAGTTTCTAAAGAAAAAAACGATGTCAGAGAAAAAGTGAACCTTTAATTTTAGCGCAAATTTTATCGTGCATACACTTCTTATTCTAACACAATAGACGGGAGGTGTGTAATTTAGCATAAATTACTGACAAAGACGCGAAATCATTAGAAGTTGGAACATTATTAAAATGTTTGGTTATGAATTAAAAAAAAGTCAATTGGGTGTTAGGACTTGGGTTATGACGTAAGTCTGTTGACAAAGAAGGTCGGATAAACAAGTGGTATTCGCAAAAATATCCGAATTGGAATTAATGTAAAAAATGTGTATGATATAAATCATGACGCAAAGTGATATAGTTAAATAGACAAAGAGACAAGAAAGTAGACAGAACATGGAACGACAGAGCAGAAACGAAGATGAGTTTACATTAAGCCAGGTAATACAGCAGTTTGCTTCCTATCTGCAAATATATGCACAAGTCTTCACAGATAGTTGAGTGATAATTTAATCTAGTGTCTGTGTGTTCACATAAATAAGCAGAAGAAAACCTTTTTTTACAACCAAATGTAAATTGTACATGTTTTCTTATAGTGTCTTATGTATATTAACGACTAATCAGAAATTACAAACAATCAACAAAGCAGTTAACTAAGGAACGACGACAACAATGGATCAACAAAATTCTCGGTCAGTGAAGAAATCCTTCTAGACGGAGGCAATTTAAATTTTTGTTCCAATTCAGTGCCTGTTTTTGGGAGCTGGATTTTCCCCACATTAAAAACCGACCTTGTGCCTAACTCTGCCCTCGTGGGGAGGCAAGTAAATAGGAACAGTGGATCAGTAAATTACAGACAATCATTCGGGTTTCAATTAGATGTAGAACAGTTGAAGTAGCAGGTTCAGTTCACAGGGGAAATCCAATGAAAATATGGAAGGAAGTGTTAAGAATGGACTTGAGAGAAAGAGGGATAAATAAAGACCTGTCAGAGATAGGTTATTTTGGAAGTCAATTTTTAAAAGTCGTCTAACACGTGCCAGCGTGTAAAATGGATGTTAAATTGAATATGGTGATGATGAGGAAGATTAATTAGCATGAGCTACACTACACTGTGATCCAAAAATTTGAAGTTCCAAAATTTGTATACATTTTAATTTTATCGATAAATTCTTTTAAATGACATTGGCGAAAATGCTGTTTAACTTATAAATTGCCTATGTTTACATCTGTCTGTATCAAACACTTTATTAACTGGCCAGTAAAAAAAAAAAGAAACGAATAGAAAATCTTTTTTTTTTCTATTCATTTAACGTCTTTTTTCTCTTGTTCAGGAGTCAGACATTTAATGATATTACACAAGCTCGCTCTCCACTTCTCACGGTTCAGCGGTCTCCAAATTCCACTCTGTGTGGTCTTGTCCAATCACTTGCTTCCAAGTTTTCCATGGCCGGCCAACCTTCTTGCGATTTTGGACATTTATGGATCTGCAATGGTTTATCCAGGAGGATGATGGTTTCACATGACCATACCAGCGCAATCGATTCATCTTTAAAATAACCTCCATGCTGGACAAGTGTAGTGCTTTCAGCAAATCCTCTGACCTGATGTGTTGAGTTTGGTCAGCTTTCACATTGCAGATCCATCTGATCATGGATCTGTCTTTGCACTGTAGACAGGCAAGAGAGGACTTGGCGAGGGCCCAGCATTCACTACCATATATCATGACGCTCCTGACATAGCTGCTAGACAACTTACTTTGGATGTAGAGAGGGCAGCACATGATGTTATCACAACTTAGGAAATTTTGCCCAAACTGCTCTCACTCTTATGGCTGAACTGAGTTCACATCCACCACCTGCACTCAACATAGCTCCTAGATAGCAGAAAGAGTCTACTACCTCCAGGGTATTTTCATCTAGTGCCATCTCTTTGTAGGGACGACTGTCAATAGGATGCGCCTGTCCCATGCATCTCTTACACTTGAAGTTGGGGTTCGGGGCTAACTTAACCTTCATGTCACTGCACTGTTTTTGAACTCATAGTAGGCATAGGTTACACTATATTGTATTGCTTCTAGCACCCTTCCGGCACACAGAAAATGGATACCGACCACAGTCTCTTAAGGATTATAGACCAGAGCCACACGTCATCACTTTGGTTTTAGACAAATTCACCCTCAAACCCCTGACTTCCCGATCGTTTTTCCATATTTCCAGTTTGTTCTTTAACTGTTCCAAGGACTCGTCTGAAACAAAATTAATTCTGCTCTAATAATAATTATGATCGAAAAAAAAAATACTTTCGTTTTTAACTTCACGCAAACAAGACATGTAAACATGTTTTTTTTTCTCTTTTTGAAGTAATGTGAAAGTCATCATATAAAGTCAATGTAACTTTACTTTCATTTTTCCCTGACATTAAACTTATAAATTGCCAAATTATTTTTTTACAATGATACATGCATGATAAAATATCAAAAATAAAAATTTAGATACATTCATCCAACCTGATACGATCATTTTAATACAATGGTGTTTTCTAGATTATTATATACTAGACGTACCCGTGATCTGTTGAGTCACAATCACTAACATCGTTTTTTCTATTTTGATTTCATTTGAAAATTCATAAACTGTGACATATCTTGTAAGACATTCTTCTTGCATGACTAAATATAAGAAGTTTCTTTGCATATATATTATTATTATTATTATTATTATTATTATTATTATAATTTCTGATGACCTAAAAAAAATCACCAACTGTTGATTCTTTATTTAGAGTGAAGGATTGCATTTGTAATTCTAGGCGGCAAGGATTGTTTGATTTGCTATTTACTTTATGCCTCCTCTTACCACTTGAAATGGTTTTGTCTGGAGGTTAGAAAAAGGCATGTTTTTTTTATTCTCTAGCTTTTGTGTGATGGGACGGATATGAAGCCCTTTAATCTTTCACACTCGTGACGTCACCAGTCTGGCTGCTCCTGAGCTGGTTAGTCATGTGATACTGCTGGTGTAACAGTCGTTGCTCTGAAGAAGGCCACGGTTCCCGAAATCACCGCACTCCCACGTTGTGTTTGATAAATCAGTGGGTGAGCGTCGGGGTGGGGGTGGAGAGTTAGCAACTCGTTATCTCTGTGAAGTGAACGATCATTTAATGCAGAACAGTAGAATAAAGAGATGAAGTCCGTAACGACTTGGTCTGTGTTGTTTTCTTAGAAAGATAATTATTTTAAACAATTAAAGAGAATAAATTACACTTGTTTGGTTACAGGGCAAATCAGCTCGATAATATTTAAGTTCACTCTGGGATTTTTTTTGGGGGGGTTGGATCGACGGACTTGGTAATTCTGTGCGATTTATTCCTCGTCAGCGAAATGCTGTTCTAAGCTTGAGCGAGAACACATGTAAACAGACAGACGTGATACATTCGGTGAATGGGGCAGAGACGAGTTCTTACATCTGATTCTCTCGTTAACTAACTGTCTGTGTAACGTAACTAACTGGTTGTTCCTCGCCTCATCTACTCATCTCCTGTATTTCCTCGTATCTAATCTCTAACTCACTACTGTAAGACGTTTTTTGTCTTCTCTTTTATTGGGAATGCGCCAACCCCACGGGGAGGAGGCGGCGGCAAATTTCTTGTCAGCGTCCAATGGGATTCATTCGACGAGTACAATAAGGCATGCTCAACCTATGGTTCTTGGTCAACTTGAGTGAGGGATAAAGGTTACCCATAAGCGAAAACAATAGGGGGAAAAAATGATTTTAAATTGATATTGCATTTGAGGGGAGGAAGCTTATTTTACTGGCGACTAATTCTTTCTGTATCTGACAATATAAAAAAGAAACGATATGACCTAGATTGAAATTGACACTTGAGAGGAGAATGGTTATGCTATTCTCAAGAAAGCGAATTACGTTACCGACCTAATTCTCACTTTATTCATAGTAGAAACACAGTATGGTATTTGACTCTTGTAGGCTCGTGGCTAATTCACACTCGCGCTGTATTCTAGGCTTCGACTTTTGCAGGGCCGCTCAATACTGTCACAGATATATTATATTTATTTATATATAAATATACAAATGAATACATATTGGTCTTTATTATAGAGTGGAAGATTTCTATATATGTTTTAAATTTTTTTATCTAGTCATTATCACCATTATTAATAGATAAGATAGTACAATAGTCTGAAATAGTATAGTTTTGGCTGCAGACAGATACCAAATCTCCATTATTATTATTATTACTGTTTTTGTGTTGATTGTTTGTAGTTTAAAAAATTTTTTTTTTTTTAACTATTTTGCAAAAAAAAACAATTTTTTTTTATAATCGTGATCTAGTATGTAATCTAATTTGAGACATTCTTTTTATTTATTATTTTAAAGTAAAAAAAAAAAAAGTACTATTTTTACTTGAAAGCTTAACAAATCACCAAAAGTTTAGGTCAGGTAAGGGCTTGTCATTTTTCCTCACACCAATCTCTCAGTCACTTGTATTTCATTGTATTTTTTTGAGACACTTTGTTCTTTTGATCTGTTGCCATATTTTGCTTTAAGGTTTCCTGCAAGTTCTTGCTTTGTGAACAAAACAGCAGATATCTCGCCAAGTCTGCTACCCTTAAAACATGTAAAAAAAAAAAATTTGTCATAGATTTCTCTCATCTATCCGATGGTCTGGATGGCTGGTTGCCAGATCATCTTTGGCACCCCAACATGTTTGGGTGCCAAAGATGACCTGGCAACGAGCTTTCTCCAACACTTCGGATCTTCTGCCTTCTAAAGCATGCTAGCGCCAGCTCTGGCCACTCTTGGATGCTGCCCTCCCATCTCTGTCTTAGTTTACTCCTCTCTCCCTTTCTTCCTCCCTGTACAGTTCCTTGCAGAATTGTCTTTGCGAGACTGACATGGCTGTACTACTTTATTTTTCTCCTTTTCACAGTGGTCAGTAGATCCTCATATGGCCTGACTGCTTGTATGAGTCTGTTCTTCACTTCCTCATTAGTAATGTTGTCCTCCCTGTATGAGATTTTGAAGATCTTTTAGAAGCATCTAATCTCTGTGGCCTATATACTTCTCTCCAGGTCCACAGTTTGGCTCCACGATTCACATGTATACAGAAATATGGAGATGATCAGAAAGCGCATCAGTTTGGTTTTTGAGCTGACTGATGTTTCTGATTTAGACAAAAAAAAAAAATTAAATGTCAAACTCCTTGAAAAAATTTTATTCTTTAATAGTAGATTGTATTTAATTTTATTTAAAAAAAAAAAAACATACTGTCCAGTGAATGTCCTGAAATATAAAACTTAGTGACCTCACTAAATATTTTATTGTTCCTGGAGACAACTGGACATCACTATTAATATCAAGCCAAACATCTGCAATGGTCCAATAATGATGATTTCATCATTCTAAAAATAACTCTTTCCCTGTCTCAAAAACTGACTGGCAGGAAGAGTAGGCGCATAGCTGTTATCATTTCCAGCAAAAACAAGAAGATAGAGCAGTAACAGTCTGGATACACAGATGACAAAACTACAAAAAAATCAGTTCCCTGGAGAGCTTAATGGCGATTAAAATTTGAATCATCAAAAAAAGACTATTTATAGAGGCACTATTTTGTGCATTTTGATTTTGAGTTAAAATAATAAAATACATAACACCTTAACTTTGATAATTATGTAGTCTGATAGTTAATAGGAATACACTTGAATACAGGGTTCAGATTTAAACTTAGTCTGTTAATGCCACCGGATGGATTCCTATCACCAAGAGACCCTATGCCTCTCGTAAAAAGGAAGAGAGAAAAAAAGAGAATAAAATGTTTATTATGAATAGGGCGTCCTGCATGGAAAATTAAAAAAGTTTTTAAGTAAATAAATAATTTATTTAAAACAATAGACCTTAACTTCGATACTGATGTAGTCTGACAATTAATAAGATTAAATTGATTGCGGGATGTTTAGTTTTTATGTAAAGGGCTTCAAGAATTTTTAATCTTTTGATGATGGTATCGCACTGTAATATTTTAGTATTATTAGCTAGAATGTGTATATATTGAGAAGGGGGAGCAGTCATGTTTTTTAGGTGTTGGCAAATAGAGCTAGTGTCTGAGAGATGTAAGGTGAGTCTTTGGGGAAAGTGTTGTGGTAGTAAAACCGATGTAACAATTAGTTTTATTATTATTGTTGGAGATACATTCTCCGATGGGGCATTAAAACTGATAAATTAGATTGGTTCTTCCTAATGTGTTTTAGGTCTGAGAAGTGTAATTTTTAACTCTGTGGTTTGATGCGTTCATGAATTTTATTTTATTACAGTTAATGAGAGATATGTAATGATGTATTTTATTTTAAAAAGTTTTTTCATCCAATTTAAAGTTTTGATTAGAATAGATTAATGTAGTGAGAATTATTTTGCTGATTATCTTTATTGTCTAAGTTTCTAATCATTAATCTTATTTGAAAAATTGATTGTTAATTAGGACTTGCTTAATGTTTTTTCAATTCGTTAAAGAATATTTTCTGGTTGAAGAGATTAGTTTAGCATGGTTTAATAGATTTTTCATACTTGCAAAAACGGAATTTTGTTATTAATATTAAGCTCATAAACGAATCTAAGTACAGAGTTATATATAAACAAATTTTAAATAATTGGAAGTAAATTTATATAAGAAAAAAACTACTATACAAATGAATTCAAAATTGCAGTGTGAAAGCTCAATATTTACTATATAGTAAATATAGCTTAGTAATATATGTTTTTTTAGCATTAAAATAAACTGTCAGAATGAAAAATGGCAAAGAACATAATTTTAAGTACGTTTTAGGAGTTTAATTACAATCATAAATGAGTTAGTAATTAACTCAAATATACAGTATTAATCTCCCATCATCAGAAAATCATGCTTCAAAATTCAGTATGTTCTTCATATGGATACCAGGAAAGATCTCCCAGAAAGAATAAATATTATAAGTCCAAAGGTTTCGGTAATCCAAATCCTGTGTTAAGTAGTCCGTATAGCGAATAGAAGATTCGAAACCTTCTTAAATATTTAAAATCAGCTGTCCAAGGGAGGTAATTATAAAACTACCAATATTTTATTTTGAGATATAAGTAAAATTAAGCAGACATCTATATTTATAAATTAAAAAATAGCACTTAATGCAGTGCGTAAAATAAATAAGTAAATATAGAATTATTGAATAATAATTATTATTTATTTAATAATTTAAAGTAGTTGCTATATATCATACATAATTTCTTAAATTAATTAAAGAGTTCATTATCATCATCTAGTTGCTCTATCCCCCATCACACCAAGTACATCTTCATGAGTAAATTGTGAGTCCTTAATCTTCCAGCAGTGACCAGAAAAATCTGCTTCTTCTCTCTCTGATCAGGGCTGAGATTTGAGGAAGGTGTCCGTAGAGTTGCTTTTTTTGTGCGGTGCCGCCTCCAACATTGCAGCTGTTAGCATTCTGGTGTACACACTGTCAATTTTCTTCTCCAGTCTTTTGTCGAAAATCGGAAGAGTTAAGAGAATTTTATCCTTATTAATTGTATTAAATTAATAGCTCACATTAAATTTAATTCAGTCTAAACAGTCATTGTATAAATTAAATTTCACTCATTATGGGCAGGGTTGAAGGGATATATTTTGGAATAATTATGGTTATATTTAATATTCATATTTAATTTTAATAGTTAAACCAAAATCCAAGAATTAGTAAATAGTAAAAAAAATAATGGGAAACGATGAAGTAAACTTAAAATTTAGAATTTAAATCAGTACTATTCAAGTCTACTATATCAACTTAAGTAATGATAATTCTAAATAAACTGTAATTTATATGCCGGCTAACTTTGTTATATATGTTTTGGCGGAATGATAAGATCCAACTAGACTAATTCAAATCAATTTAAATCTATCTAGTTCAATACAGGTATAAATGTATATATTTAAAAAAATAATTTTTTTGAATGGAAATCGCTCCAGACAAGGCATGAAGCCACTTGATGTAAGGGGCTAAAAAACAAAAGATACTATTTCAAGGTAAAAAAACTAGCCAACCAGTTATGTTTTTTTTTTTTGCTCACAGAGTAATATGTTTTTGGAATAAGTTGCCTGATCGGATTAAGAACAGCAATAGCGTGGATCAGTTTAAGATGAGGTTGGATGAATTCAGAGAAAATGGTAGGAGGGAGAAATTGAGGGGGCACTTTTGGGAGTTATTAAATTAAATATTTAACAGAATTTGATCTGGATATCAATACTGTACTTAGAGTTTTATTTTTTTAACAGTTGAATTGAGAAGATAGTTAAAGGGGAGATGCCCAAGGAGGCATAACAAACAAACAAATAAATAAACTGTGAAAAAAACTAAGCGTTCTTTCCATACTAATGAAACGGATTTCAAAAGTTACTTCCCTTTTCACTCATTGTCTTCAATCCTCTCATAGTATTGTTCTACATCCAATTGACACTCATTAACCATTATCTTTGAGTGGCCTTTGAACCTTGATTCATAAATTTGGGAAAATTGATTATTTTGTCTAATTTCTCTTTAGATTTGGTTTGAGAATAACCAAATTCCTTCGCGACCTTGACTGAACCACTGACATATTGAGGAGCAAAAACAAAAAGATGGTAATGGTTGATTCAGAGAATTCTAAGAATTACCCATCTGTGAAACACATTACCACGGGACTGTTTCACTGTAGACTACAACATGGTCGTCAACAAATATTTGTCATAAACTGTCCCCATAGATGTTTAAATTTTGTTCATTCTATTCATGATTTCAGTCCTCTCGTAATATTCTTCATCATTCAACTGACAATCCATTCATCTCATTAACCTTTATCCTCAAGTGGTTTTTGACTGATAAATTGTAACTCATTTAAAAAAATAAAATTGTCTGAGGCACCACTGGCACCACTCAGTAGCATTGTGTGTGTGTGTTGCCAGCACCCAGAAAAAAGGTAAATATTATGCTTCCTAACAAGTAAACCATTCTTGGTTCAGAATTATCACGGTATAATTTCCCTTAAACCAGTTTCAAAGTTATCTTCCTGAAAACATTACGAGCCAATGTGAAAATGCACACTCCTATTTTTGGAAATAGAAAATATCAAATTCCCTCCATGTGCAAATTTAACAAACGAATTCAGTCTCTTTTCTGGCTTGAAGGTCCAAGCAATCAGATACATTTCTATAGGCTGCCAATCTTGACAGATCTTTCACTAACTCAGGTTGAAGTCCTTTCTAGACTCTCTTGCTTCTGGTGGCAGCATCAGGCTACCCATCTTTGCATGGCCTTTCCTTGTATCGGCTACCCATCTTTGCATGGCCTTTCCTTGTATCAGCATCAAGCTCCCAGTACATTACGCGTACATTATTCATGGCATATCTTTCTCTATTTATTTATCCTAGCAACACAGGACAAATAACGTGGCCTTTCATTTAATAGCTACATCTGTACCTTTAACCTCCTTCATGTATCATATTTAGTATATCTTATGTTTGTCCTTGATAGATGTCTCTGTGAGAATAAATATATATATAAGTAAACAATGGTATGTTAAATTCCAACAACCAAGTCTTTATTCATTTTTTTCTTGCCAAAATTCAAAATAATTCAAGGTAACTTGACAGTTGTTGCACGTACTAACAAACAACTGGGAACAAACATGTAATTACCAGGATCTTTTATTCATGCAGCTCATCAGAAGACCAAAAGATCACCCCCGGAAAAAAAATCCCTGAGCAAATAACCTTTTACATGCGTTTTATATAGAATCCAGTTCCTTAAAAGAACCAAGAATTTCTTCATAGTCAATCGGCCATTTTGAATCTATTAATCTAATTGTTTCTTAATTATTACCCTTTTTTTTAATCTTTATTCCAATCATTTAGTTATCCATGATAATACAGCATACAAAATGGTGGCTGCTTGTTAGGAATACAAAAACTACACATATGGTCGCTATTAGAAATAGAATATAAGATATTGTAATTCTTCACCATTATCACTCCACCAAAATCCCTACTAGTAACAAACCCCTTAATTCAAGAAATTTGTAGTTTGATTATATTTTAAGATGTATGTATCAAAACAATGCATCTAAGTAGATTTAGAATTCAAAAGAATTTGAGTACATATATTTGTACACAGAATAGCGAAAACTACTTTTTTGCAACTTCAAATTTTGCACCCTTAAGAATTTTGAACCTGAGGCAAACACTCTTCTAGCTCCTCTCAAGCTATGCCACTGGTGACACTGGCTAATAAAAAGGAATTGAAAAAATAGAAGAATAAACTTTTAAACTTTCTGATTATTTCAAAGAGAGTTAATAAAATTGTAGAAAATAAAAACCTTTATATTGTTCATTGATTTGTTTGAATGATTTTTCTAAACATTTTCTTTTTTTTTTACACAGAGTGAATACATTGCACCATGTGACAATCGATTGTGTTTCATATCAGGTTTTACCGGATCAGCAGGTATAGTTGTTATGTGACCTTATTTTTTATTATTTTAAAAATAAGGTTGATTGATACGTGTTGCCAGATTGCATTAGAAGGTTTTGTAATTATTATACTAGCAAGAGAACCTGTCGTTGCTCTGGATAGAATAAGAAACCTTATGTCCTACCCCCATCCTGTAATGTAAATGTATTCCACAACCTCTACAGACATTCACTTATTCACACTACGAGCAGTCTGCCTTAAATAGTCTCCACCTTCCATCTATTTATTCAAGGGAAGTAACTCTTCTGTCATTAGACATCAACATGTAATACCATATTACTTTTTTATTCATATTTTTTACATTTTATAATATTCAATTTTGGGGATAAAGCCCAAGGATGTCAGCACCCAGGGATCGATTTGGTGGGAAGGAGTGTGGGTTGAGCTCTCTGGTAAGAGAGATAACTGTCTCTCATTTAGCTTAAAATGCATAGCTCTTTGGGAAAGAAAAGAGCACTTAGATAGCCTTGTAATTGCGAATATATATAACCAGTTACACATTTCCCTTACATGTTGCGGATGGCTCGGTTAGTATGGCACCTGACTGCTGAAAATGCATCCGGCTTCAAATCAGTTTGAAGCATCCACCTATTTCTAGCCAAACTGAAGAGCCATTATATGGTGAAACAGCTGTCTATTGATAAACTAAATATATATAATTATACTAACTGTTCTGACCTGGCATTGCCCAGGACTATTCATAATTTAATTTTTATTTTGCATTGCCTGCGAAAATTGAGTAACCGAAGATTATTATTAATTTTATATCTTTCTGATGTCGTAGGAAATGTTGAGTTAAATCGCATAATTACCTTCAAATCTGTTATTTTTAACTCTTAACTTTATAATAAATGAGGCTGAGAACCAGATTTTCAGTGCAATTTATTATGGTTTACCCAGCGTCAACAGTACTAATTCCCACAAACTACTTAGAATATAGAAAAAGATGTAAAATTAAAAATATTGCCTATATTGTAATTTGAAATTAATAACTTCAAATTTTGAACAAAATAAGAGGAAAAAATAAATAAGTATCTGTCGAGGATTAAACTCACAACCCAAACCAATTGGCTGCTGTGACAAGTTGAAATTTTAAAAATTGTTTTAAAATTTGAACTGTTTATGTTATTTGTCTGTCTTCATTTTTCTTTCTTTTTATCGGGTGGAGGAAAAAGGTTATAGGCGATGGGGAATAATTATAAACTGTCCAAAATTGGTCTATGCATATTTCTCATAATTCTCTTTTTTTTTATATTTCTGTTGTTTGTCTGCCTCTCTTGTACAAATTTTATATATTTTTACAAAGCAAACTCGTTTTTTTGATTAAGTATGTATAGTGATACTGGCTATTTATTATACCTAATTAGCATGAGAGTAGATACATGTGTGTGTATGTGTATATATATATATATATATATATATATATATATATATATATTTAGATTTTTCACTTATAAAATAGATCATTCGGTGAAGACCGGGGTTGTTCCAATAAAAACAAGCTCGATGATACTCGATTAGAGTACAGAGCATTTATATGTGATTTTATGAAGACTTACCAAAGCATTCCTTTCAGGACACCAATGATCACCATTAAAGATATTTTTTTTTACAAATTTTATTTATTCAAATTAAATGTTTTTTCCTACACGTGTTTCACTACCAAGCAGGTACTTGCTTGGCAGATCATCAGGGAAATTAAATGTCTGGAATACGGGTTTCAACTGCCGACAATACACAATGTGGCGTTGCAATAGTTGAGGTCACTTAAGAAGAGAAGAGGAAAAAAATAAAAAATAAAAGTTAAAATTAAAGAACAAGGAAGAACAACGATAAATAAAAGAAAGTCCTAGAAAAAGTCTTAGAAAAGTAGCTCGTGCATTATTTCTTCCATCAAGCCAACAAGCAAATAATCGGTCCCAAATACATTAAAAACACCCCAAAAACCGGAACAATGTGCAATAATACACTTTCACGTCGGCCGGCACAATGATGAATAAATCCCCCCCCCCCCCCAAAAAAAACCCCAAAGAACTAAATCATTCAAGATACCGTTCACAAGTTACCATTCCAACCCAATGATAGTATGGGAATTCTAAATCCAACTTCTCACAAAGAAAAATCAACATAAATGTTCGTCCGGGATGCCAACTCGTCGTGTGTTTGTTTCGAAGGGTAAGAAATCAGCCCTTGAAATAAGGCTCTTCTGACCGCTGGCATCAGTTGGTATGGATGGATGGAAGGGATTGAAAATAAAGTGGAGGGAGAATTTGGGGGAATTAGTGTCAATTCACGCATACTTTATGGCCTGGAGTACTGCTAATTTCTGCATTTTAAGATAGACTCCTGCTAGCTTAGTTATGCTAGCCTGGGATGGACCTGAGTAGTAGAAGGATATATAAGCTGTGGAACTGTGGTCCCAGGTGACTGATTCAATCAGTAAGATTACCTTAAGAGTGTAAAAAAACAGGCATCGGATGATGACACGGTATAGTCACTACCCTGAGGTAGATAATTTACCTCATGGTAGTTTACTTCAGGTGAAAATCAGGGGGTGTAGGCATATTGGGTGTCTGGTATAAATTTGAAAAATGAGGTCCAAGAAATCATAGGTTTGGGCCAAGTGTAGAAGGATCAATTTGCGCCTGTGTATCTTGTATAAGCCATGGAGTGTTATTGTGAGGGTAAGGATGGTGATTGGGTGAAGTGATTGGAGAGAGACCAGTTAATTAGAGATTTGTAAATATGCGGGGTACTGAGGGAAGAGTTAAAAGGCCATTAAAAGTAATATAGTGTCTAAAAGGTGTGAAGCTTCATTTAGTGTTAATGATGTAGTGAGTTTCACAATGTATATCTTGAACTTTAAATCAACTCCCTATTATGCCACTTGGCTAGCAAGTACCTTTTAGGATTGGGAAAAATTCTAAATATTTCTGAATTTATGTTAAGACAGTTTACTGAAGAATCATTGCTCATAAAATCCTCAATTTTTCAGCATTGCATAGTCTACACCGGATTGTAAGATGTCTGATGTTCAAAATTTTCTATTGGATAGTTTATGGGGTCTTCGCATCTTTCAAGTTCCAGACCCGAGCAACGAGGGTGGTAACATTGCATTTGTTCAAATACCTAAAAGAAGCTGTATGGGCATAGTAGTGTTGCTATAACTTTCAGAATTGGTGACTATACTTTTTTGCACTAACTAAATTAATGTTTGTGAAGGCAATCGTTATATAGTAAGATGATTATGATTTTTTTATAATAACTTTAAAATTACTCAATTCATCTGATAAAAATGAAAAAAGGTATGATAATGAAGCATAATATTTTTGTTCTTTTTTTTCTTCTTGCTAGGTATGGCCATCATAACAGATGCAGAAGCCGCTTTATGGACAGATGGACGTTACCATTTACAGGCAAGTAAACAGTTGGATGAAAACTGGATTGTTATGAAAGATGGTGAGTGGAACATGTTTTCTTCATTATTTATCTAACTCTATTAGAAAATTCTGTGATGTTCACTCATAGTTTGTTCGTTGCAACATTTTATACAGGGTATGGAATAATAATCTCACATTTTCAAGGTTAATAAAAAATGAACACCAGCTGATTATATTTTTAAAACCTGTATAAAATGCAATTTATAGATATATATGTATATATAAAATACACTTCTGAATTGGAACAAGTCCAATCAAAGACAGCAGATTTTGTATGCATAAAGCGCTCAATATTCTTTTAGATAGAGCTTTATAACAAAGATACATAATTAAATGAGGCTTATCTTAACACTTTACTGCAGTTTCACAGTAGATCCGATTGCCAGAAGTGTATATTTATTCCACACATCTGTATACATTTAAAGCTATCTGGCGAGTATACCCGGTGAACCGAGTGCAAGAGAAATACAAACAATTGCACTTAAAGAGACGGTTAGAATCTTAAAAAGATCTCTAGGCTGGAGTGTCTGAAATAGCCGGTGAATGTCTAGCATCCGGTAGGATTCCCCATCTCCAGCAAAAACAGAAAGATAAGAAAATTTAAAAGAAAAAGTGATATCTACCATAAAACTGCTGTAGTAAAATGTTAAGATAATCCCCTTTTAATTATATATATATATATATATATATATATATATATATATAACAATTTTTATAAATAAATATTAAATTATTATTACCTACGGATGCCAGCATTTCAAGCATATTTCTCTCGTCAGTGTAGGAAGTCACAATTTCAGATGGTCGAAAGACGAACACTCAGTTCACAGAGTCAGTCTAGACTCCACAAACTATCGCTCTATCCTCACAGCCACCGGGAATTGTCACGTGATTAAGAGGAAATTAAGTTCTATTTGTGTCTCGAGAAAGCAGACAGTAGACTTATCGAGAGGGTTCAATGAATGTGTGCATATAGCATGTATGTCGTGTTGGTATAAAAAATACCAAAGTAAAATATAAACAAACCAAATTGTAAAATAAGAGCAGAACATGTGTTTTTATTTACATATTATACAATGAAGAATCCGTTGAATGCTACCTGGGTTTTATGTAACCAATCCTCTTGCAGTTTAAAAACTATGCAGATTATAGGTTAGAATGTTCATAGACCATCAAACGGAGAAAAAGACAAGGTGCTGTAAGCCTCTTTCAGCGCAAGCATCTGTGACCTGATTGGGTTATTCATCTTTGACTCCCTCAGGAATAAATTCTATCAGGAATTTGGTCTTTACCGAGATGACAGCTTATGCCTTTCCCACGGATGCAACGGGCAAACCCTTGACAGATTTATAAAGCAGTTAATTCTTCTTCTTTTTATTCATTTAACGTCATTTTCCTTGTTCAGAGATCAGACGTTTTCTGATATTACGCAAGCACACTCTCCAGTTATCATGGCTCAGCAGGTCAACTGTCCTCAGATTTCACTCTGTGGTCTTGCCTGGCATCTAAATTTTCCTTGGCCAGACCACCTTCCTGCAATTTAAGGCATCCATACTTCTACAGTGGTTTATCCAGGAGGCTGAACACTCCACGTGACCATACCAGCGTAACCGATTCATCTTAAGGATAACCTCTATGTTGGGAAAATGTAGTGCTTTCTGGAAATCCTCTGACCTAATTTATTGGGTTTGGTCAGATTTCACATTGCAGAGCCATTTAATCCTAGATCTGTCATTGCGCTGCAGTTGGGTGAGAGAGGGGCGGGTTAGGGCCCAGCATTCACTGCCATATAACAATACAGCTGCTATACATCTTATAGCTTAATTACATGTCTTAATTGATTGGGTTACTATAGATACTAAATACACTAGTTTAAATTTCTAACCTTAACCCTAACCCTAAACCTAGCAAACATCTTTAGCCACTACCGTAATCCTAATGAGCAACTCAAATCTATTTACTCTTAATCCTGACCAGTCTTCAGGTATCTTGTATCTCACATAAACAGGAGAATCTGTAGCCTTTCATTTGAGTCTTAAATTTTCAGACAGGCTGTCCCTTACTATAACACCATCTTCTGTGAGAGTTACTTTAAACATAAGATCTCTTGCATCGCCACTTATTCCCCTAAGTTCGAATAATACCAACAGAAGAAATATACCCCCCCCTTCTTTGTGTAAAGTTCAATGTTGGCAGATACTTCCTCTCCCTGCTAGACAAGCATTTCCTACTATCCAGCAGTCTCCATAAACTATTTAACAAGAATTTGATTAAGATAAACTATTCCTGGGTCTCCTTTGTGGGGTCCCTGATATCTTCCAAGGTTGGGACTTCTAACAATCCCATCTGCTCTTGTAGGATCAGAGAGGATTGCCTGTTGAGTGGAGGCTGCCCTGTGCGGTCCATAATTTACGAAGCCCAAATCATCTCGGACACTACCATCAAAAAAGAGATTTATATCGGCATGACTGAAGGGAAATTCAAGCAAAGATTCTATGCCCATACTGCCACCTCTCTAGCTACCCGGGTCTAGAATTTAAAAGATGCTGATATTCCACCCATTATCTATTGGAGAATACTTGAATTACAAAAGTCTTACAGTCCTAACTCCAAGAGATGTGATCTTTGTAATATCAAGAAGCTGAGAATATTACAGGCCATCAATGATCTCTCGGTGTACTGTCTTAATGTCAAATTGAAAATATTTAGAATATGGCCACATAAGAGAAAATATCTGATGTCCAGATAAGTGGCTAACTTAGAACCCAGAACATACCTGGTGATGCTCTACTCCACACCAACCCTGGACAGAGTACATTACCAACCAGGCCGAACACCAGCCTGCATGGCCTTCCTTTCAACTCTCCCTTAAAACCACTCATGTTTTCAACCACCTTATAAACAGTCTTCCACCTGACTGCTCTGCCTAACAGCCATACTTGTACCCACAATAACATCCCATAATACTTGTGACTTACCCACAGACCACTAACCACCAGTTCCCCACCAGGCATTAACCCATTCCTCAATCATTCTCAGAAACTCTGCACTGAGCACTCAACATAAACAGCCTTGGCCCCTTCAGGCAATCACCTTTTTATGAGAATATTCTTAAACTTATGGTGTTTTTTTCTATCTGAATTATTAATAGTATTTGTTTTTGTTTTAATTGTGAAATATTATGACTAAAAAATTATCCTTTTGTGTGTTTAAAATTATATAACAATTTAGAATGAATATTTAAATATTTTTTTTTTATTTATATCTTTATTTTTTGTATCATTAATATATTTTTTAATTATTTTGTTTAATCAGGACTTAAATAAGATAACATTTATTTGTGTCTGCATTTCTGTTTTTAGGTCTCCCTGAAACACCCTCAAAAACTGAATGGCTATCTAAGGTGTGTATAATACCTGTCGGAGTAATTTTTACCTTCATTTTTGTTTTGCTTTTTTTTTTTTTTTTAAATTATGCTTTTTTATTTTTTATTACCAAATTATTGTTTTCTATTTTTTAAATAAAATTTTGAAAGTTACAATTAATTATTAGAGTATCTTTTGATCATTAAATTATTAATTGAACTAAATTGTTATAAAACTATAACTAATTTTGTTAAGATAATATTGTTTTAATTTCTATTTATTGGATATATATATATATATATATATATATATATATATATAACTTTCAATATATGAGGATATGCTAAGAATTTTAAAGCTAGAAATTAGTTTCTATTTGGTATTTAAAATGCTTCCAAATTACTTTCAAAAGGTCGCAAAGTAATTTATTTTTTCAACTATTAACAGAAGATTAAAATGGTTGACGTGTTTATGAATAAGTTGCAGTTTTAAAATAGGAATTTAAAAATTTTGTTTTATTTTACGTTATTCATTTCAATAAATATTTAATTAATAGTAAATGAAATAATAATTTAATATGTAACTATCAAAGATAGGTTAGGGCAAGAAACACAACTAATGTAATATGATGGGTGTGGGTTTGCGCTTAACATCTATGAAAAGGAAATGTGAGGTTTTACTTTTTTTAAATTTCATTTATAAATTGACAATTATGAATATTAAAACATAATAAAAATGGTAATAAGGCTTTCAGCATTTATTCATTCCTGAGTATGTCTTAAGGGGGTTAAAGTCTATAAATTTACAAAAATTTATTTCAATAAATGTCACAATTATTGTTGAGTACATCATTCAACCCCACTCCAAAATTTGAACATTACTAAATGTAAAAACATAATTATAAAGGTAATATTGTGTTAAGTGCTGGTCACAAAAAGACAGTGTTCCTCATTTAATCCCGGCTAACGCCGAATCTTCTTGCTAATGTATATTTATTTACCTCCTCTGCAGGAGGTTAGACACAAGGTCAGGTGAGGTTTTGAAAAGCCAGCACAGTAGGTGAAGTGCACTCTGGCTACAAAAATACCTAAGGTACCTCGTTAGCATTCCCTGATAGGGGTGCCTCAAGCGATTCGCAATAAACTGTTTCTCAGAGAGATAGTAAAACCTGGGATGATGGACCACTGTCGGACTGACTGTCGAGGGCGTATCCTCGACTGGTACGAACACACCTACTCAAGCTGTGCTAGATAATAAAACACAAAATTATGTTATAGTTTAAGTTTTATGCAGCTTACAGTGGTAAAATACAAACATTGATAATTATTTGTAGTTTTTATTTATGGGAGATAATCTAGTAAAAGGGAGGTAACTTAAGTCTATTTATCACAATGGTTTAGCCAAAGATGCTCCTGGGTTTTCATCTTAATGAAGAAAATAAAATAATCACAACTGATTTGTTGTCTCGTCATTCATTGATAGCAACACATTGTAAATTTTTGGAAGCATAGAATTTTTACAAGGTTTTTAATGAAGCAAGTCTTGAAATACCGTTTCTGCTAAAAGAAGTAGTAAAGAAATACGCATGTGAGGTTGTCTCATAATTTTATTAATAGAACATTTCTATGCTCGTTTTTTCCTCAATTCTTGCTCACGTTAACTAGCGTCCATATTTGAAAAAATAAAATAAAATTAATCGGGTCTGTTGATTCTGTGTAGTATATTTTCATTCGTCATGATACATTCCTCCCAGGCAGAAGGGACTAACGCGGTAGCCTAGCAAAAATATCCTCCCTACGGTCGTATATTTTTGCTAGTCTACTTATAATGTAATGGGCATTTTCTCGGTCTATCTTTCCGTCAGTCAGAAATTTTGTAAAAGCCTATATTTTGCAGAATACAAATACATAAATTAAATAATATACATATCTATTCTATTTTTATTGAAATTTGTATTTTGAAGCAATATTGTTTAGATTTTTACAAAAATTCACTCCAAGTTGCTTTAGAGGTTGTGACATATTTAAAATTGTTTTTAGAGATTTTAGAAAATTTCATGAAAGGGTGCCGTCTACATTTTTCATTAGAAAAGGTGTTAAAATACCGAATTTTCAGCACACCTGGACTCAAAAAAAATGAAATCTGTATAATGACATATAACGTTATATGATTAAGTCAAAATTATTGTTAGTTGCTATTTACATAGGAAGACTCTTTTGCAGACAGCGAGAGAAAAGAGGGTGACGTGCTAGCCTAGCAAAAAAATGCGATTAGAGGGAGCATTTTTTTGCTAGTCTATACTATTATTAGAGATTGTTACCTGTCTGTCTGTGTTCACTTTTAGGCTATTAGACATAGGAACATAAATTTGGTAGGGGGTTATATTATTCAGCAGTGGTAAAGTTAGATGCAAAGTTAGTTTATAGTGGGAATCCAGCCCCCCCCCCCCAGTTCAACATTCTGCATAGTTCAACATGAACAATCCCAAGTTCGAAAAGATGTACTTGAAAATGCTTATAGGTTACATTTCCTAAAACGTTGTGAATATAACAGGCAAGCTGAGAATAGTAGTCCCAATAATACAACTTTTCGATCCTTATCTAAAAAATTCTTAGATAAAGTAATGTTCAGCATACAACAAGTGCACATAGAAATAAGAAAAAACAAGAGAAGTTGTATGAAATACATATATTGAATTAAACATACAAAAGGAAAAGTTTTTGATTAAAGTTATGTATTTTGTCTTGTATTTTAATGATTTTCTTTTGCTTTGTATTGAGAATGTTTTTTTTTTTTAAACTTTGAGTTTTAATAAAAAAATTACTTCAATTTAGGCAAATGATATTTTGATAATGGGAGGAATTCCCTCTCATTAATCTATATCTGTTCGATATTCTTTGTGCGGCCATTAATGATGATCGTCTAGTGGCTTCTTAGTCGATGAAATACACGCGTACACAAGGTTAATTGCAAATAATTATTCAACTCAGACAAATATAATTAACACCTCATTCTTTTATTCACTTTTACATCGCCAGATTTAGAGAGAAAGAGAGACTGTCAACCTTAGACTAGCTAAGGTTTGAAGAGTTACATTTTAAAAGTGCTTCCCGCTTTGCTTCTAAGCATGTACTGACCTACTAAACGTCACATGCTTTCCTTAATTACGTTTCCGTCTTCTGCCTTTTGCTATTTTCATGCATATAAATTTTAACCTTTTAATTCATTTAACAACCAACCTCCTATTTTCATCCGTCAAGACAATTTCATTTTGTAGCATGATAGATTATAAATTTTGAAAATGCAATTTCCTGTTAGGATTTAGGTTATGATGTCAGTCAGCAGACAATGGTAAATTAAAACAAATTAGGTTTTCAAAGCAGGTCAGATAAGTTATTAAAAGTTTGATAAACAAATGATATTCATAAAAATATTGAATCAGAATTAATATGAAGAATATGGTATGACATAAATCGATGATACAAGCAATATTTTAATAGATAAATAGACAGACGTAAGAGAGTAGAGAGACATAATGTGGAATGGCAGAGGAGAGAAAAAAGAATGGATAAGTTTACGTTAAGCCAAGTAATATACAATATATCTTTGGAAACATTATTTTGTTTCTAGGAATTTCGTTTTTGTGTTTTTAGAGAAAGTGTGTGGAAAAAATCAAATTTAACTTAGCCGAAGACCGGGAATAAATTGGGCAATTCAATGTTGAGACAAGACAAATACTTTACAGTAACTGATTTGTTAAGATTTTTTTGTACCAAAAATTGATAAAAACAAAAAAGACAACTCATTATTAAAGGAATCTTCAACTCTATAATAAAAACCAACGTGTATTTATTTGTATATAGATATATATCCGTCCCGTCACACAAAAGTTAGTGAGTAAAAAAAACTGCAAGACGAAACTTAGTGAAGTGTTAAGGGGAAGGGAGATAGCAAATCTGACTTTCTAGTCGTCTGAATTGAAATTTCTTTTTTTCTTTCTTTCTATACTGATTAATAGTTTTTTTGTTTTTTTAAACCTTCCAGTTTGAGGCGTTTTTTTTTCTTTCTTTCTAATTTCTTTTTTTTTAATTTCATTAATTGAGTCGTTATTTTATATGAATATGAATATGAATATTAGTGCTAACACAAGTGAAGCATTTTTTTTGTGTCATTTTGATGAAGGGTGTACACTCGTTAATTAATAAGTACTGACAATTTCAGAGACGCCTACATTGTCTTGAACATTTTGGAAGGTTCCCAAAGGATGAACTTTATGGTACACTTGTGTAGGAAAACCACCTACGGCTGTGTTCTATTGATTTCTGCTAAAGAGACCTGAAGACTTTAGAAATTAACCTTTATCATATAGGCAACCTTGATTATTGTTCATCTTACTGTACAGCAAGGTCTTTCCTGGTTTGAAGAGACACTTGCCAAACAGATCGAGGAAAAAAGGCAAAGAAGGAAGTGTTGATTCTGAAAAGAGTAAGAAAGAGGTCTAAGTGCATCACGATAGTCTCCCACAACTTAAGGTTGTCAATGCATGCATGCACAGGAAATTTAATTGAAATCAGATAATTTCTTGATTTTTAGTGTAAAGGCAGAATTAATGAGTTATCTCCCTTTGACTGACATGTGATTTATCTCGGTGGGATTTATTCTGTATAACTAGAGAGACTGCGCTCTTCTATCCGGGAGTTAAGAAAACTTGTTCCATGTATATGCAGAATTTAGAACAAGATCTTATTGTCTTTCTTGCGCATTCTCCAAGGCCGTCGGATGTGGTCTGATTGCTGCCTATCTTTGTATGGCTTTTACAAACCCTGACATTGTGTCTATCAGGCTTCTTTTCTCTATCTATGATTTTGGCAACATGTGTGTTTTTTATTGTATTGGGACCTTAATGTATTCTCTCTTTAGTAATTATGTCTGTGGTTTTCACCCCTTAATGTATCATTAAGTCCCACCTTGCATGTTTCATATTCTCCTTTTATGTTTGTCTTCAACAAATTGTTTATGTTAGAATAAATGTGTATGTGTGTAAATCTAGCTATTTCTTCATCTGACCTCGTGTGATATTCCCAATAACAGAATACGCAAAATGGCGACCACCTGTGTGGGGGAAAAATACCTGAACACGTGGTCGCTAAAAACGTAACAGCTAGGATATAAAATATTTGTTAGCTTTACAAAAAGCAAAAATCAAGTATTATAGTTATTTTATCCTCCTAACGCTAAAAAAGACATTAATTTTTCATGTATCTTCTCTATCTACGACCCTGGCAACACACATATCTTTCTTATTGGGATATTAATGTGTTTTTCTTTAGCAATTATATCTTTGTATATCATTAAGTACCACCTTACATGTTTTGTATTCCCTTTTACGTTTGTCTTCATCCAACTGTTTATGTGAGAATAAATGTATGTATGTATGTATGTATGTATATATGTAAATGCAACCGTTTCTTTACTATTTTTCTCTTTCTCCCAACATGCATGTGTTATCCACTATAACAAAACATACAAAATGCCGGCCTTGTTTTTGGGAAATATACACCTGAACACATAGTCACTAAAAACGTAAAAGTTAGGATATAAAATATTCATTAGTCTTACTTCACTCTTCTATTTTAGTATTTCCAATTACCTAAGTTAAGTTTGGAGGTAGCTAGTTTTTTTTTTAATAAAATTTTTGTGATATCGACCAAGACTTTATAACATTTTGTTCATAATTTAAAATAAAGAAAAAATGACTTTTTTTTTTAGGTTTTGCCAAAAGGAAGCATAGTTGGAGCTGATCCATTCCTTCTTTCTGCAGGTAAGGAGGAGTATCTTATAATGGACTCTACCGTTGATTTTTATAAATGAGACCTGAACAGCTTACATTAAAACTCATGATTGTTTTCTATGTGTACCTACCGATATATATCTATTATATTATATACTTATATTATCAAATAATCTAATTATGTACAGGATGTTCAGGATAAATTTAACACTTTTTGGAAAGGAAACAAATAAACCTCATATCTTGGCCAATAATTGATGTATTCTCAAAATTTAAAGTGTATCTCTTAGAGAATCTTTTGCTGAACACAGTTCACCTAAAGAAGCTGCCCTGAGTCTACCATGGTCTCCAGACGGACTTTAACCTGGAGTATGCAACTTTCATGGTGTCTTTCAGGATATGTCTGAACACCAGTTTGATCCTGACAATCAGCTTGTTCTTGGTATTTCAGGCGGTATGGTTGGTGTCTTTCTCAACTGTGCCCCACACATAATATTTCATGGGGTTGCAATCGAGGAAGTTGGTGGTCAAATGTTGGTACTGATCAAGTCGTGGAAGTTCTCAGACAGCCACTTCTTTGTTTTCTTGGAAGTGTGATATGGAATTGAATCTTGCTGCAATACGGACCTTGCTGCAACCACCCTCTCCACCCAGCATCTGGCAACAGTGGACAGTAACTTAATATAACCATCTGAATTGAGTTTGAGTCCATTTTTAAAGATGTGAGGCAGCATGTTTTTTTTTTTTTTTTTTTTTTTTTTTTTTTTTACCAAATTATTTTGTTTTTATTTATGTAAAATTTGATCATTAAATTAATTGTATAAAATTGTTTAAAATTAAAATTTAATTGAAACTATTTCGTTTAGGCATCAACTCACACAGACAGATGACATTTTGTCTGATAATTGGACAGGGTCCAAAAAAAAGCACCTCTAATCTAATAGGTCCCACATTGTCTACCAAGCTCCACCTCCTGTCCTATCGCAACAATGTTGCATCCTTGTGCTTTTTTACAAGTACTTCAATGGAATGTGCTTTGACGAACTTGCTGCACTTGCAGATGTAAATACCTCCGACCAACCTGACAATAAGCAAAATCCCACCCCTCCACTGTAGAGGTCCTCAGATGCTGGAATGCTTTCTACTCTAATAGCTTCTTTCCTCAAACTTCTAGCCTTTGGAATTCCCTCCCTGCCCCGTGTTTTCCTGACTGTACCAACATGCAGAAATTTAAATGTAATGCAAACAAGCATCTTGCTGCACAACTCCCCACTTAGGATGCCCCCTATAAATCTGACCACTAATTCACAGTAGCCCCTTACGTCACAGTAACAATGTGCCTTGTTTGAGGTGAATATAAGTAAAAAAAAATATATATTTACTACAATGGAATATTTTAAAGTGAATACTATTATTTGAATAGACATTATTTACGTGGTGAAATACTGTTCAGGGGCGAAAATTTAGGTCCTAAATCATTGAAAATCTATGAAAGAAACTACAGTCCTCAATAGGTGTTTTTCGTTATGCTCTGTTCTTTACTCATCCTAAAATGCGAAAAGTGAAGAATCGAAGCAAGAAAGGTTTTCATAGTTACACTTGATTGTGTTAGAATGCCGACATCCTTTTAGCTCACTCAGCTTTACATATACAGTTAACTCCTCATCAGAACACGGAACGTCCACTCACCTCGACTTCAAGTCTCGCTCTGACATCACCCAACTCTCTCTTGATCGGTGACCACAATCCTGAACATTGTTTTCCTTCACAAATTCCTCAATCCACATATCTCAAATTACAAACAATAAACGGTTATATTTAATTTTCCTCTCAATCTTGATATGGTGAAAACATACAGCCACATTCCTTACTGCTTCTAACTTGCATCTCATTACAATCATCATCATATTTGATTTACCGTCTGTTTTACACGCTGGCATGTGTTGGACGGCTTTTAGAAATTGACTTCTAACCTAACCTATCTGCGACCAAGTCTTCATTTATTCCTCTTTCTCTCATCCATCCTTATCACTTTATCCATGTTTTGCTTGACCGTCCCTCTGTGAGCTGACTCAGCTACCTCAATTGTTCTACATCTACTAACCCAAGAACTCTCATCCATTCTTTCAACGTAGCACTAACATCAAAGCCTCCTGTTTTGCACGCATCTCCCTATACTGTCTAGAGTTAATCTTCCTTTGAGGTCATCAGAACTAAGCCTGTCTTTAAGACTCACATTACACATCCATCGTATCATTCTTATATCATTTCTCTCCATGCAATGCATGTCCTCAACCCAAATTTTTCAGGTTTCACTTCCATACATTATAATGCTGCGTACACATGCCTGATAGACTCTTGCCTTGGTTGACAGTAGTAACACTTTGCTGGTCTCTAAACTCTGAATTCTTGCTTTTGCACCAGCACCTGCTCCACCTTGTGCTCCAATGGTATCACCAAGTTAACCAAATTTTGAACAACCTCAATAACTTTACCATCCACATATATTTTCTCCACATCTCAGTTCTCATTCGTCTCCGCTGGCTTACACTTCTTGCACACAAACTGGTGATTATAATTCCTATTAACTAACCTGCTTTTCCGATCATCCTGGTGGTGATCTCGTTACACAGGAATAAGATCGTGCAACCCCATAGGCAGCTGTCTAATAACCAGACGCTTCATTGTATTGATGTCTGTCAACAAATTGAATTAATTTTCTATTTTAAATAAAACCTTTTTTATTAAAAAAATAGATGAATGGTTTCCATTGAAAAAATCTTTGCGATTCAGCGGCCTTAATCTTCATCCGATAAAACAAAATCTTGTGGATAAAATCTGGGATGACCGCCCTTCTGTGCCTTGCAAACCACTCATTGTTCTGTCAGAGAAAACAACAGGTAGGTTCATATGTTCTAAAAGTTACATGTTTTGAAATATCATTTTTTTTGTTCAATTTTTTTTTCTTTCTGATAAATGAAAATAAAAATGTATTCAACTAGCAAAAATAAGGTAATGTTTTAAGCTCTATTTTATAAGAAAGTCCAAATAGATCACTTGGTAGAAAGTCAGACTGAAAATCTCAAGGTTTTGGTTTTGATTTCCGGTTATGGCATCTGTTTTATTTGTTCAGAATTTATTATTTATTATTGATGCAATATTTTCCATTTCTAAAAGTAGATAAGATCTCTGATATTTAAAAATTTCAAAATGAGACAAATTCTGCAATGTATTTATTACTTTAAAAAAATTGTGACTGACGGACAAAATCTGTATTTAAACGATAAATTGGGTCAAGACAGGTACTACTACTTCATGTGAGAGTGGACCTGGGAGTAGTGGTAACTAAAAGGTGAATCCACTACTCAAATCTCCCAAATTATGTCTTCACAACTGGATTCAGTTTTGTGTCATACTCCAAACAGTTGAGGGGGGTGGGGAGTAATTGATAGGGTTATGAAATAGGGTTTGGAAATAGGGTAAGCAGAAAATAGGTAAATAGATCGAAATTTTGACGGAATTTCAACTTCTGTTTTATCCAAATTTAATGTATTAATTTGATTGAATTGTTTAAAGTGATAATAAGGTGTTTTGAAGTAGTGTCGTGGAATGTTTTTCTTAAAAGAACATTAAATGTAATGGTTTAAAGCGATAAGGTTTTCTGGAATATTGCCGAACATGATTTAAAAAAAAAAAAATAAATATTAATAATTTCCGCAATGTATTTATTACGTTTAAAAAAAAATTGTGACTGATGGAGAAAATCCCTATTTGAATAAGATAAATAAGAACAAATAATAGTTAATCTGAAATATTATCTACAAGTGAAAGTTGAAACTCTTTACTAGCCTGATTTCCAAAACTGACTTTATGAATAATGAGTTTAAATATTTTAATATTAGTAATAGTAGTAATATTATTACTAATTGAAATTGAAACCAATCATCATTATTGCTAAATAAATCTTTAGTTTATAAATAAATTAAAAATAAAAACATCATTAAACCATACTCACTCATTTTGTACGTTTTTTATTAATAATGAATGTCAAAATGAATGATTCTTTCCTCCTGAAATAATTTTACCGTGATGATTTGTTTCAATTATTTTTGCCTACGGATGATATAGCTGCTGATAACAAATTAAAAATGATAACATTAAACTGTCAATTTTTACATGTTTTGAAATATCATTTTTTTGAATTGTTTAAAGAGATAATAAGGTGTTTTGAAGTAGTGCCGTGGAATGTTTTTCTTAAAAGAACATTAAATGTAATGGTTTAAACACTTTTTTGAAATTTTGGAAAATTCAATGTTCAAATCTCCAAGTTCTCTCCCAGAATCTTTACCAAAATGAATTTATTAATTTCTGCATATTCTTGGTTTATAAAAAAAACTTTTGCATATGAAAACAAAATGGCTGCATCCATTCGGTTTCCAGATTTTTAAACTTGAAAAATTCTGATGAGACGCCCATACTGCACCACAATCACCTGTTTAAGAGCCTTGTGCTAAAATAAATTCCCTGAAACATATGTAAAACATCTTGGGTGATACTTTCTTGGAGGACAAGCCCGAAAAGAGAGAGAGCCTTGTTTTAAATTCCACATGTGGATAGAATTAGATTTTTGACTTCCAGAAAGAGAGTGCATTCTCTTCGTTGACCAGTGTGATTTAGGGGAAATAACTTGGATATAATCCCTCTGATAATCAGCATACGAATGTGGACTCTATATTAAGTATCACATCCAATTACAACTCTTGGGCCACGCTAGTTATCATTTTCATTTTTTTCATAATATACTGTCTTCATTTTTTAATGATTCTAGGTTATTTTTCAATCTCACTTAGTGAAGAAAGGTTTAGCATATCTTCTCGTTTGTTTCAGTTTTATAAAATCCTCCCTTGCCTTGTGCATGGCATTAAGTTATCTGCCACTAATTGAGAGTTAGATTTTTGTTAGAATGTTGATGGTATGTTATTTATCACATTGGGCAATGTTAAATTTCTTCCAAATACCAACTGATTTGGTGAAAACCCACAATCGAAGTTTTAAGTATTTAATTATACAGATAAATTGATTGAATAATATGTATCAGGATCTTGAAATTATTTTGAAAGCAGAACATTTTGATGATTGTTATTTTTTTTTTATTCTCGCAATAAAATTGAAAATCCAGGATGTTCCTGGCCTGAAAAAGTGGAAGCTGTTCGTTCCAAGATGATAAATGAAAATGCTTCGGTTTGTGTCTTCACAAAACTTGATGAAATTGCATGTAAGTAAAATCATTTGATCATAAGTTTTGCTTGATATCTTTTAATGTAGTCAGATTCGATGTGAATATGTAAAAATAATGTTAAAAACTGTATTCTCCACATAAGGTTAGATTAAACAGAAAAGTGGAAAATTCCATTAGAAATCAAAGATTAGAATTAGGGTAATGTGTCAGGATATGACATCACAGACATGAAGGTTAGTGACACAGCGGATTAGCTGGTAAAATCTTTCTCTTGTTTCTGAATGGTTAAAAAGAACAATATTAATATTATTATTGATGCAAAATAAGAGATGGCCATGTAACTTTGGGGATATTTTTTATGTATATTTCGTCTCCTACTTGTTTTAGTCAAATGAAATATTTTTTTTTAAATTTATAACAGTAATAAGTTGTTTTTATTAAGTAAAAGTCGTTTTTGAGGTTACGAAGAGTTCTAAACTCCTGTTCATAAACAGAGTAATTCTTACCATTAATTGTAGATAATTTTGAGTCATTTTGGTAAAAAGTTTTGTATCTATGACAATGTATTACTAATGATTAAGCATCAAATTTATAAATAAACAAATCTTTTTCTTTTTCAGATCTGTTCAATATGCGAGGTAGTGACATTGATTACAATCCTTTATTTTTTTCATATGCAATCATTACATTGGAAGACATACAGTAAGTCATTCATATTTCGTTAACTTTTAATATCATTATTCTTTCATATGAAATATTTAAAAAAAAATCTAAATTGGTTTTTATTAAGAAACCAAATCTAAAGTAAAAGAACACCCGGGCAACACCGGCTAGTAATCTATAAAGGGATCCCTGAAGGAGCTTGAAACCGTACACTAAAAAATGTTTTTGTTTTGTTTTAATGAAATTTAAATCATAGTTAATTACACCAAATTCTGTTGATTCTAAAAATTTGGTGCTGCTTTGACTTGTTATCTACATAATAATGAATCTACTTTGGTATGATATCTACCTCATACACGGTACAAGAGCAAGGAATGCACTTCTTCTAATTGGTTTCCTGGAATCCTTAACATTAATGTTCAAAGAAGAGACTGTGCGACACTTAAACCGCTTATTCAATGAGAAGTCGCTGAAGACTCAGTTATCTATTCCAACAGATATAAAAGCTTATGCTAATCAAAATTTTCATAATTATAATTTTTCAGTAAATCATCAGCAAAATTTTGTTGATCCCAAAACCTGCGTACATATGCAAGGTATTGAAAGATCATGGCTTGACGTGAGGATTCGTATATTGTAAAATCTTAGAGGCTTACGATGTAGATATTTATTCCTTGTAGATATCAAGCCAAAGTAGCACCTGTACGGTGTGGATATTTATTCCTGGTAGATATCAAGCCAAAGTAGCACGAGTATGGTGTAGATATTTATTCCTTGTCTTGGCCTTTTGGCCAAGATCAAAGTGTAGTATCTGTTCCGATGAATACTTTGTCCTGTGCAGTTCTAGGAGGTCCACCCTCCCAGGCTTTGTCTTTCACCCTTTGAGAAGGGGTTAATTTATTGCTTATCGCCTGAGGCGCCCCTACCGGAGAATGCCGGTGGGGCTGCCCAGGCAATTTTTGTCGGCCAGAGTGCTCTTAATTCTCTAGGGCGCTGGATTTTCAAATCCCACTTTCCGACCTTGTGTCACATCTTACCGCTGTGGGAGGTAGATAAATACCATCCAACTAAAGTAACACTCATATGGTGTAGATATTTACTCGATCAAGTGAAAGTTGAACAGAACATCTTAACATTCTTTAATTTTAACAGAAAATTAAAATTTCTTGTTCAATCATATAGGTTCTATTTTCACTCACTTTGCTCGACATCATAATAAAAAAAAATATGCATTTAAGTATTTGTGAGTCTGACCATTTTAAAAATTTTTCTTATTAATGAATCACTGCATATCAAGGCCCAAAACTTGAGCATAAGGGTTAACGAGTTAACGAGTGTCTCACTTTGAGTATTGGAGGAGATGGTTGAAAGTGAGCAGAATGTGATTATTTAAGAGGACGGCTGAACGAGAATCTGTTAACATTGGACTTGAAAATGACCATGTTGTAGTCAGTTGGGAAGCATCCCCGTGGTATTGTGTTCCACAGATGTATAGTTCTCGGAAAGAAACTTTTGCAGGGTTTAAGGATGTTTCAGCATTATGAACTGGTTCATGAAATAAAAAGTTCCATAATATAAATGTTAAAGTGTTTAATGTTTTTTTAGACACTTTTAAAGGTAATCTATTATTATATTAAATGATTTAATCAACATTTGCGTTCCTAAGGCTTTGTACCTCTATACTTTAATAACACAAAATACATGCTAAAATATACCTTAGTTCTGGGTTTGAGTTATGTTTGAACAAAACATCTGTTTTAATTGTTCTAACTGAACATAATACAAAATCGACTCTGCAACACAGTGGAGGATGATTTCTTTTCTTCGCTATAGCCCTTCTCTCACAGAAGATATGTTGCAAGTCTTTCTCTTCTCAATCGTTAGTTCCATGGTAGATGCTTTTACAGCAAACATTCGTCTTCCTACCACCGCTTTCTTTCTCCATGTATCTGAAGCCAAACAGAATTTCCATGAACAGAATTTCTTTCCAAGGACTTCTCATTTGTGGAACACATTACCACATAACTGCTTTCCTGCAGACTACAACATGGTCTTCTTCAAGTCCAATGTTAACAAATTATTGTTGAGCCGTCTTCCTAAGTAGTCAAATTTTGTCCATCCCATCTATCATTTTTGGTCCTCTCATGGTGTTTTTTTTTTTTTTTCATCCTTCAGTTGACAATCACATTAATTCTCATCTCTGAGTGGCTTTTGGCCTTGGTAAGTGGTGACACCTCAGTATAAAATTATTTTTCTCTCATGTATGTATTTCTTTTGTCATCTCTCACTATGTTGATTTAATCACTCTCTAATATTTCTTAATATCTCTGTGAGCATTTAGAGAAAGAGTGACGCTCTTTTTGCAGTGTCATCATCTAATTTAGATAGTGTGTCTGTACACACCAAAAGCATGTATGTAAATTAGATGTCAAAATAATAAGTCTCTTTACTTGATCGTCATTATATTTGATTTGATGTCCGTCTTACATGTTGGCATGTGTTTTAGAAATTGACTTCAAAACTAACCTATCTGTGACCAAGTCTTTATTTATTCCTCTTTCTCTCAAGTCCATTCTTATCACTTTCTCTCATGTACTTCTATAAACGAATAATTATGAATAATAATACTTAATAATTAATAATGAATAGTGATAAGGATACTATAGAAGTAAAGACTTATTATTTTTAGTTCTGCAAGAAGAATGTCTTAAGAGATATATGTCACAGTTTTTGAATTTTTTAATGAAATCAAATAGTGGTGGTGGTGGTTGGGACTCAACGGGTCATGGTTGTGTCGAGTATATTTTAAAACCTAGAAAAGTATCACTAATTTAATCATTTTTATGAATTTCAATTTGTATAGGATTCTGAGGAATGTAATTTATTGTGTAGTTGCTATACTATGAGAATGAATATGATATTTGCATGAATTAAAAGAAATCTTTCAGCATATTTTACCTCTGAACAATGCTGGTATGAAAGTAAATGCCTCGAAGACAAAAAATATTCACTGCAGGCTCCACTCCCAACAGACAAAACACTTATTGTTCTCAATGGTTTCAAATACCTTGGCGCCATCATCACAGGGGTCAAGGTGGAGCTGACAACAAAACGCGAATTGACCTTGCATATCATGCCTTCTGACGACTCAATTTCTAGCTCTAGTCAAGATCTGATATAAGGCGCAACACCAAAGCAAGGATCTACTACGTGCAGGTGCGAATGATCCTCCTTTATAGCAGCACATCCTGGTCAATGAAAGTGGAAGACATTACACGACTGGAAACTTTCAATCACCACTGCCTGCATCACAACCATCCATATCTGATGGCAGCACTTTGTCTCAAAGAAACCGATATGTTTCCACTTCAAAATGTAATCCCTCCAATAAATCATTCTCGAAAGACGTTTGTGCTGGCTGGGTCATGCCCTACACCGTCAACCAGGAGAGTTAATCTACAAAGTAATTACCCCAGCTCCCCTACAGGATTGGAAAAAGTGATGTGGTGGACAATGGTTAATGACGATCAAAGATACCTGGAACCTAACCTGAGCCCCTGCATCTAAGGAGTTCACTATTGGAACAGCGAGTGGCTAGAGATCACCCAATTGTTGGTTTCAAATCGTCATCTTTGGTCGGCCTTTGTGAGGGATGCAGTGGTGAGAATGAATAGAGCCGGCTCAACCCACACCGGGGGAATGCTGTTTCATGTACAAGTACAAGTAATGGTGAATTCATCTTTAATTTATTGTGTAGTTGCTATAGCATAATAATAAACATATTTGCATAAATTAAAATAGTCTTTCGGCATATTTTACCCTGAGAAACATTGTCAGGTCCATCTTCTAGGTTTGTTAGTATTAAGCTTTTTTCTTTATTTTGAATTCAAAAAATATGTTTGATATTTTTTCACTCTTTAATTTTGTGTTTCTTTGCTTTTAATTTTTCAAGAATTTTTTTTATTTTTTATTTTCAGTTTGTTTATTGATGAAGAAAGAATCACTTCAAATATTCGGGACCATTTGACATACAAAGAGAATAAACCAGGTTACATCGTCAACATCCATCCTTACAATGAAATTCTTAATTACATTCCAGATGATGTCGATTTCCCTGGAAAAATTTGGGTAATCTCCCTTATTATTTCATTAAAAAAATATTTCAATTAAAGATGTACTATGTGTTATACTGGCATCGGTTAGGAAAAATTACTTTCATATCTGACCACAACATTTTCTTTAATCTATTTCCTTTATACAACAAAACAAATGAAATTAAAAAAAATATGGAAGGCAATATACAATAAATCTTATAAGAGACTTTATAAGCTACTTTATAAGTGATTGAGTAATGTATACCAAAAACTGTTGTCATGTTTGTTCATCTTTTTACTTATGCAAGCTCCTCTCATCAGCCTCAGTAGTAAAGTTAATTGAGAAACAAATTAGTGGCTTGTAATTGTTAAATAACATTAATATTCTTTATATTTTGTTTGACACTTGCTATCTATTCATTTCCGTCAAGGTCTGTCCCAGAGTATTGAATATCTATCGGTGGGGTGACCTTACTGATCTCACTGGGGGTAAGGTAAACAGAATATTAGATCTAGGTGGCTATAGCCAGACATATATACCGTCTATGTGGGTAGAAGAATAACATCTGCCGGCTGCAGAAAAACAAGGAAGCCGCCTGGATAAGCAGAAAGGTTATGACTAGCTGCATAGAATAGAAAGAAATACATCTATTTGCTAAATCAACAATAAACAGTTGCAGGAAAGCGTGGCTACAAGAAGTTTTGTAGACGACATGCCAGAAAAGACGTGGCATTAGGTTGCGTAGACAACATGTGAGAAGGGAAATGACAGTTTCGGGATGTGTTGAGTATCTAAAAATGTTATCTTAAACCAGTTCGATTTTATAATCTGGCAGAAAGCAACTGGCTAAATAACTCAAGGTTTAATCTTCTGTTAATTGCTGTTTGTGCATGCCAAACCTCTACGACTTTCATTCACTCTGCTCATTTATTGCAATGAACAATAAAGATATACCATTACATTTTTATACACAAGTGTTCATCATCTTTCTTTTAAGCATAGCAGCAGCAATATATTACCAGAGACCTAAGGTAAAAAATGATGCCATGTTATCTACACTGCACAATTCCACACAATATGCAAATGTTTAAAAATTTTTATTTTTACATGGGCAAAGCGATTTATAGGGTGTGAACTGTGCTGGTAAAAACAAATTTTTTTTTACTTCTTTAAGATTTGGACTGCCAAAGATATTTTCAATTAGAAGATTTGAGCCTTTTCAGATTAAACAAGCCGCGTGTGCGTGGTCCCCCTCTGTATGTGACTCGATGTGGCGAGTGTAAAATGCAATAAATTTAGGCAATTTGGGGCATTTTTGACCCCCTCTTTGACCCCCTGGGGACGCGAACCAAAATTTTTCTGAGGTCAAGGATGCTCATTTTATATCCAGAACAATTGCCTCTACATTTTGGCTAAGTTTCAGAAAAATTGAATAGATGGATCAAACGTTATGGGAGAAAAGGGTCATATTTTGCAATTTTGGGTTTTTTGACCCCCTGTGGGCGCGAACCAGATTTTTTCCAAGGTCAGTGATACTTATTTTCTATTAGGAACAATTGCCTCCATATTTTGGCCAAGTTTCAGAGAAATTGAATGGATGGATGAAAAGTTATGGGGCAAAAAATATTATTTTTTGCCATTTCGGGGCCGTTTGATCCCCTGGGAGGCTAACCAGATTTACAACTTCATGCAAAATTTCAGAGAAATTCAATAGATAGTTGCGGAGAAAAATCCGGATGGACATGCCTCAAAACATAAGTCCCCGATTTTATAAATCGGGGGACCAACTAAAATCTTAATGTTTTCATGTGCAACATTTTTAATATTTAAAGATCATTATGGCTATATTGAAGATGTTAACTCCGAAATGAGGCAGACATTTTTTCACGGCTAGTTTTGTCTGTTTTTTGTAGCAGTGACAAGTCAAAGTTGTTTATTCGCTTTCTTTCTCCATTCATTCGGCTTACTCTTTCCTCGTTTACTTTTCGCTTCTTAATTAAAATGCTTGATTTTTTGGTTGTTTATTGAGTGTTCAAGAAGAATTTTTAATTTGTTTTCTGATTTTTGCAGATTTGCACCCCTCCCCCCCCAAAAGATACTATCAGAGGTGTTGCCACCCATACTTAGGGTTATTGATGGGGTTAAGGGAGTTTTGTTTTAAAGTTGTTCAGGAAGGGTTTTGTCTAATTAAGCATAGATGGCAACATAGCCACTTCCTAAAAAATAATTCCCGAAAAAAAGCATATCAAAGGAGTGCACAAAAATAATTTGCATGGTTTAATTTCAAAAGAGGACAACTTTGACTTGTCACCACTATGAAAAACAGACAAAACTAATCATAACAAAAATGAACACCTCATTTGGAAGTTAACATCTTCAATATAGTCATCATTATATTTTGATGTGTTTGTGGAAATCTTAGAAGCTAAATTATGTTCTAGCGCAGTGTTTCTCAACCCTTTTACCTTTGGGCAACCCTGAAAAAAGTTACATGTCTCAAAGAACCTCTGCCTAAAAGCAAAATTATATACAATATCTTTCGCGTATTATTTTCAGTGTAGCTCACATGTTAAATATCATAGTATATATTTTTGAATAAAATTCATACTATTAGTGTATAATACTTCATCAGCGAGTTCTGGTTCACACAAAAATAATTCTAAGCTCAATTGTAAAAACTAAACAAAATAACCAATATCATATATTTATAATATAAAATGTAAACGGAATGAAAACAAATAATTGCTGTATCAATTTATGATTTATTTATTATTTACTGGCAATGTTGAAATGACATTGATGTTGATGAGATTACATATTTTTAGGGTGAAGTGAAGATCAGTTATTTTACTACTAAATGAAGAAAGAGGTATGGAAGTATTGATTTTGAAATCATATCGCTTTAAGCCTCACCCAGTGTCCGGGGAAAGTTTCTGCAGATACTCATGATGACATCTGTGATTAGTATAATGGTTTGAAATGTAAATGAAGGACAATAAATTTAAAATACAAGGAATAATATGAATAATTCAAAACGTTGTTGAAAGGAAAGTATTTTTATTTTAACATTTATAAAGTTTATACTTATAGCAATCACTTATCTATTGCAAAACTTAAAAAACAATATTTTAAAGGTTTTATGATTTTATGTATAAACAGCTTCTATATGGATTTGCTTCAAAAGAGTCAGTTCATTGAACAAGGGAATACCATAAAATGTGTAAAAATGAATCTGACGTTCAGTTCAGTTGAGTGGTTATGACCTGGGAAGTAACCAGATCTATCCTGCCAAAGGTCTTATGATATTCATTGGTCATTGGCGACTGTTGAATGTCCATGTCACATATAATCTGTTTTTTTTTCTTATGTCAAGCCATTTAGTTTGCAATGGTTATGTGGTATATCGCACAATGTCACATTTGAGGTAGAAGTAATTTTCTTTTGCGAAATCCATGGGTTGCTGGTGGAGCAGGTCTAATGATTTAAAATAATCTGAAACCTGCAATGAAACCAGTGCATCACTGATGACCAATGTCTGAGTATCTACCAGATGTATTTTACGATTGTTAATCACAATTATTCTCGTATTGCTATTTGGTTAAAAAGGTATGGACATTTTAAATGACAACTTTATCATAAGGTATGTATTTTTTGTTATTGTTGATTGTTACACTTGATATTTATTTTCTTGTTTCAGATTAGCAGCGACAGTGCATATGGATTTGCTTCTTCCTTGCAACGTGTAAGTTTTTTTTTTTTATATACAATATATACTTGCATATTATCTGATTGTGCATATCATGTAACTTCTTAAATTTGTATTTCACTATATATTTCATTTCCTCATATCTTGCGTATCATGCACCTTTCCCGACCTCATCCTCAGCTCTTCAGTTAGATGAGGGGTGAATCACAGTTCTGTGCCAAGTCATGCTCAGAAATCTTCATCGCTCTAGTGATCTTCCACTGTCTTATCAAGACCCATAGGCCACTCAAGGATAAGGGTTAATGAGTTTGTCAGGAGGACAGTGAAACAACAACATGAGGATTGGTAACAACAGTTGAGACTGGTCTGAATTAGATTATTTAAAAAGACGGCTCAGGGAAACAGCCCAATGGTATTGTGTTCCACAGACCGATAGTTCTTGGAAAGAAACTTTGCTCATGGAAGTTCGGTTTAGTTTTAGGTACACAGAGGGAGAAACTAAAATTATTTACAGTGATTTTAGCTAGACGAGTTTTTGTTGTAAATGTTTTACAGGGAGGAACCATAGAGTGGAACTCAGTCGAGCACCTACCATGAAGATAACGATAGAGTAGAGAAAGACTAGCAACCTCTGTTCTGTGAGAAAGAAGCTATGGGAAGAGAAGAGGATACTCTCCTACTAGATTTCAAAGTCGGTTTTGTACTCTGTCAAGGCAGGAGCGCCACCTCCAAATGTGGCAACAGTATTCCATTTTAAGACGTTTTTTGACTCTTATACAGGTAGAGGATTACGTCAGGAATAACATACTTTCTTGAGAGGTAGAATGATCTAACTATCTTTCTAGTGACCTTAGCAAAAATTTGATGTAAGTTTTCTTATTTGAAGTCTAGAGTGAAGGTCAGTCCTAGAAGCTTATCAAAGCAAGGGTCTTCTTCAAGGAGAAGACCTTTTCATTTCAATTGGGACAAAGGTACTATATAGGAATTCGCTGGAGGTTCCGCTTTGGATCTGCTTGGGAAGCAGCTGGGATAGTCAATGAAGTAGAGTGTCAGGTTTGGGGTATTTCAGCAACTCTGAGTACTCTCTGACCTGGTGATTGTTCTAGAATGCATTACCCTTCAATTTCAGTTCAAGCATAGTGGACATTTCTGATTGTCCGTGCTGTGACAGTGTTAGGGAAAAAGCTGAGCTGAGCACACCTTCTTCAACTGCAGCGAACTTCAACTCTTCTGGAGGTATGTCAACATTGATCCTGAGCAGTTTGTACTGCTATATATTGCGTATGAGATTGACAATGTTGACCCACCATGAGTTAGGGAGAAATCTCACAATCCTGACCGTAGCTAGATTGATGGTGTGGATGATGCATCTATGAGGATTGTACGGGATTAAATCCTTTTCTGATTTTATTCTTCAAACATCAGCTTAAGGTTAAAATTAGATGTGATAGAAAAAGATTACATTCTATAGAATTAAACAAAAGGTGGGTACAATTTGTGAGCTTGTGTATCTGGTTGAGAGTCAGGTTTGAGCACTTGTTGCCTGTCTGAGCATGGTGCATGTGGTTCTGTTTTCTGTTTTTTTTTTGGGGGGGGGGGGTGGAACTCCCGCCAAATTATGGTAGTCTCTTAGCTAGTTGAATGAGTGAGTCCTGTCCCTTTTTTAAAAAAATTTTTTAGTAATAGAAATCCTCCAAGATGCCCACTCCCGAAGGGTTGGAAGGTTTTCCCTGATTTTATTTGGTTTATTTGGTTTGTTATTTTTCTTTTCTTTCTGGGTGTGATTGTTCTCTCAACCTCCATCATTTTTCATGAAATTGTAAATTTTTTTTGTAAATAAAATTCATTTAAAGCCATTGGGGATATTTTAAGTAAGTTAGTCAATAAAGTAAATGCGGTATTGTGGTGATTGCTGAAGCGAAAAGGATGGACATATAATGAATGAATGAAAGGAACAATGCTCGTATGAATGGGTCAGAATGCAATTAATTAAGAGTAGGATAAACAGAGGAAAACCACAGGCTCCCTCCATTCCTCACATTTAATGGCCTTGTGCCTAATTTGTAAATTTTTTTTCTCACTTTTTCAAATAAATTTTTCAAACTGTAGTAGCTTTTTTGTCCTCTGTCAAAAGAGGAGAAATCCTTTTTGTCTGGGATTATTTTTTGAGGGAGCTAAATATCTCTCACATTAAAAGCCGGCCTTGTGTCTAACTTTGCCCTCGTGGGGAGGCATATAAATAAAGACTAATAAAAACTCTTTTGTTCGAAATAAGGTTATAGAAAGAGCAGTGCAAGGAAAGTAAATTTAACATGAAATTGTCTCCCTATTGGGTTTTTCGGCAGCCCAAATAATCCTGTTTGCAATCACCTTTTCAAAATTGCAGGCCGCAAGATTATTTCACGCTAAACTTGTAGAGCAAACTGAATGCCCCTCTAAAAATTGAACAGTTAAGCCCTCCCCATGAAGCGTTATAACAAAAGTCATTGGGAAATATCAACTTGAAGGTGGGGGAGTATCATTTTCAAACTGAACTCCCAAATTAAAATTGAACAAATCGATTAGGAAAAAGGTAATAATCTGTAAATTTGTTGCATAATTGTTTGTAATCTGAATATTTAAATAAGTTGTTTAAATGTAAGACTGGGTAATGTGTTGTATATATTTGCCAAATTTCCATTTAAGGGGAAGTACCTCTTTTATTTTGTTTATCTTGAAATGTTCAGATGTTACTAACTCTCACATCTGAGTCTATTTTTTATTTATTTCTACTTACCAGGAGAAAACTTTGGATAAATTAACACCCATTGCACTCATGAAAGCTGTAAAAAATGCCACTGAAATTGCAGGCATGCGTGATGCACATGTAAGTATTATCTTTGGATAATATATTTCGATTTTTGATAGTCCAAACATGCTTATATGTATGATTAGCCTAATATATACTATCATGATCTAACGAATTGGCTATTCTGGGTTCAAATCCCATCAGATCTGTTGTCAGCATTCGTACATTAATACCATTGCAGAAATGTATGAACCTATGTATCCCCTTTTTAACTTTGGGTAAAATAACAATTTGTATTCTACTAATCATTTACAATAGCTATTATGCTTTGTTATTAGCTCCAAAAAAGGGTTGATTTCCTGTAAAACAATCAAACCAAACATTTATTATGAGATGTTCGCAATATATATGTTCAGCTGTAAAATGTCTAAGCAGTTTTAAATTGCTTAATTTTCTCATGGAAATAAACACTTGTACAAATTTTGTTCATTCCATTCATCATTTTTAATCCTCTCATAATATTCTTCATCATTCAACTGACAATCCACCCATCTCATTAACTCTTATCCTCGAGTGGCTTTAAGCCTTGATACGTGGTGACTCATTAGTGTTAAAAAAAAAAAAAAAAAACACCTGCAGAAATTAAAAATCAAACTTATTTTTTTATTTTTTATTATTTTGTTAGTGCAAAATATTTAAAACCATTTTAATTATCCGATGGTTAGGCTTTAATTTGAGAGCTTTAGTGAGTATAGAGACATTCATTAGTTGCCGTTACTCCAGGTACATTTTGACTCTTTTTACAAAATAAAATTCAGATATGAAATATATGCCTACAAATCAAATGATTCTACAAAACATTCATATAAAAACATATGTAAGATTTTGGCATAAAATAACCTAACAATGGTTGACATGCTGTAAAACTTAATAACCAACCAGTTTCATTTGTCAGAATTTCAAATTTTATTCATAACTTAATTATCAATTGAACTTTTAATAAACAACTGACTTTCTGCAAATGACAATGTCACATAATAATTCATATTTGATCAATAAAATCTAACACTTATCTCTTGAAAAAAAAAATGCAATCTTACGATAACAATTTTTTACAAAACACCAATGTTTAACTTATTACCTACATTCATCGTTTTTGACTTTATTTTAATCACTTCCTTTCTTTTATCAGCACAACAAAAATTTAGATTTTTATCAAATTAATTATGTGCCATTTTATTCTTTGACACACAGAGAATAAAATTATACTTCATTCATTTTTTCTGTACACTCATATTTCGAATACATTTATTACATAGTTTAAAAGATACAATATGGTTTTGTTTTCCGATCACTACCATTTCTTTGTTTAGTTTATACATTCTTACTTGAGGCCATAGCATTAAAAACAAATGTTTGAAATAATTACCTACACGTTGCAAGTATAAGCAAAATTACTGTAATTAAAGGCTTTATTTTCTTAAACAAATCTGTCTGAATTTGAAAGCTTGACATTTATTATGAATGGGTAAATATAATCAATAGTATTAAGAATTATTTTAATAGTCTAAAATAATTAAACTAGCAAACATATGTGACCGAATGAGCCATATTTTTGTTAGTTTTTTAAATAGGATTTTCAAAACTTATTTTTGGTACTTAAAACTATTGCATTTTTATTTCAATAAATGTTCAGTAATAAAAAAAATAATCTAATGTATAATTAGCAAACTTATGTTGACACAAGAAAGACACACACATGATGTTGTCTCATAATTTTATTAATATAGAATTTGTTGTTCAAGTGATATAATAATTCGAAGATTTCTTATTATTAAAAGAGATTATAAGTAAAAATAAAAATTTGTAAGTTTATCAGTACAAACTTAAAGTGAAACTTGTATAATAAATAAGAATATAAGGTGAATTTGCCTGAGTAAGAAGAGAAGGCGCAGATTTTAATGGATTACAAAATTTCAGATTATAACCATATCACATGGCTTCACATCTAATTCTATGCTTATTTATTTGTAGGGATTTCCAAATAGTTGCACACATTTCTGATTAAATTGTAAAAATAAAGATATAATATTTATTAAACTAGTTATATTAATACCAAAAAGTAATAATTTAAAGATATAGATTTATTTTTAGATAATTGAACCATTCTTTTTTATTATTATTATATTATTATTAATTATTTTTTGTCTTGTCTAATCTGAAGCACGAGACAAGAAGATGAAAAATGAAAGTGATAATAATGATAAAAGAGAATGGTTCAACTATCCAAAAATCTATTATTTTATATCTTTGAATTATTACTTATTGGTATTAATATAACTCTAATCTGATAAATATAATGATACCCTCTTCCATTTTTTAATTTTTTTTTTATTACAATTTAATCAGAAATGTGTGCTACTATTTGGAAATCCCTACAAATAATTAAGTATAGAATTAGGCATGAAGAAAAGTCATGTGATATCTAGGGATGACAGAGTTCAATAAAGTTAATGCCAGTTCTGAAATGGGTGATTATTCCCAGGATAAACTTACATGGTAAATCTGTGTATATGTTGAACTAGAAAAATACGCGTTCCAGGATGGGTAAAATTAATTCTCTGAATAAAACAGTTTTGTCCCCCAGGAAGATTAAAATCAATATATAATGCAACTAAACCTTATGTCTAGCATCCTTATTCCAATTTTAATCAAAATCCATTACATTATTTTTATTCTCAAAAATAGCCCATAGCTTAAGAAGAAATTAAAATTCAGGAAATCTTGGATCAAATTCAATGTAAACCTTAAATATTTGAATTTTCAAATGGGAGGTTGTGCCAATGTTATCCTCCTAAAAACTCTTAAAAATATTCCACAGAAACTGAAATTCACAATATATTTATTAATTGATTTCTAATACCTATTGTTACAATTTCACAAAGATTGGGAGTATCTGAATTTTTACAAAAGGCTTCCACTCCCTCTTTGGTCTCTCTACATGAAACTAAATTAAACAAGCCTCGCATGCGTGGTCCCCCTCTGTATGTGACTCGATGTGGCGAGTGTAAAATGCAATAAATTTGGGCAATTTGGGGCATTTTTGACCCCCCTTTGACCTCCTGAGAGTGCGAACCAGAATTTTTCTGTGGTCAAGGATGCTCATTTTATATCCAGAACAATTGCCTCTACATTTTGGCCAAGTTTTAAAAAAATTGAATAGATGGATCAAACATTATGGGAGAAAAGGGTCATTTTTTGCAATTGTAGGGGGCTTTTGACCCCCTGTGGGCGCGAACCAGATTTTTTCCAAGGTCAGCGATACTTATTTTCCATTAGAAACAATTGCCTCCATATTTTGGCCAAGTTTCAGAGAAATTGAATGGATGGATGAAAAGTTATGGGGCAAAAAATGTCATTTTTTTGCCATTTTGGGGCCTTTTGACCCCCTGGGAGGCCAACCAGGTTTTTTTTCAAAAATCGGAGAATGTCACTTTCTAACCTGACCAAAGTTACAACTTCATGCAAAATTTCAGAGAAATTCAATAGATGGTTGCGGAGAAAAATCCGGATGGACGGAAGGAAATGTCTCAAAACATAGGTCACCCGATTTTATAAATCAGGGGGACCAACTAAATATAGCTCATACTTGGACACCTTACTCCTGTGTTCCAAAATTCATAATGATCGGTTAATTAGTTTAGGAGTGAATCATGTACATACAAATATATAAACATATACCTAACTTTATATAAATAAAGATAGAATTTTTTTTTAAATTAAGTTTTTTGAAATATGAGATTATAACAAACTTCTCCCTAAGTGAATAGAAGTTTTATTTTCTGTCAATCATTAAAATAAATTGGTTTTATTTTTTCAGGTGAAAGATGCTGTTTGTTTGAGTGAATACTTTGCTTGGTTAGAAGAAGAGGTAAGTAGAAAAGATAAAAGGATATCTTTATTAGTTGCTAAAGATGTATTACTACCAAATGTATATGCGTGTGTGTGTGTATATATATATATTGTATAATTAGGCAACAATCCTTCTTTTATACATATCTGGTTGAAGAGGAGTGCCAACTTCTGTTTATTCCTTTTGTGATCCAATCTTTCTATTCGTCGAACGATAGATCTTGTACTATTAACCATGGAGTGTAGGAAATCTCCATATTTGACGCAAACGTTTTCGACCATCATTGGTCGTCTTCAGGCGGATGATTGATCAATGCAAAATAAAATTGGTGAATTTATTAAGACGTTTCCATGTGATTAAAACATTAAAAACATTCAACAGCATTTCAACACACCTTCGCACCCCTCATAACGAGCATGGTTGATGTTGGGCTTTTTTAATTGAATGAACAATGCTTCCATTATGGGGAGGCGAATACCGCAAAATGACACAGCAAGGATGGATGTACTACCGGTTAATTTATTTCTAAAATTATCTTTGGAGATGTTATGTGCTGTAAGGTGTTTGTAAATGGAGCTTTGAGGGGAGGTCAGGTGGCAAGTTAATCGACGTGAAATACTGGTTCTAGTCATGCCAATATACGTGCTGTTGGCGGAGACACATTCTCCGATAGGACATTTGAACATGTATATGGCATTACTAGTTTTTAGTAAGCCATTGTTGGTAGGATTATTTTTTATTAGTAAATTGCTAGTTTTAAACCTTTTGTAGTAAATAATAAATCTAATTTTAAAATCGTTATCTACAGGGGATATATATTTATGTATAATATTTTTAATGATTTTTTTCATCTATTTTATAGTTGGAGTGCATCTGGTTGCAATAGAACAAGTTTATATTATTGTTATTAGTAATGTTGTTGTTAGTGTTTTTTATTTATGGCGGTTAGTGAGTCTTTTTATTTGTTGATCTACTATATAATTAGGGAAGTTATTGTTAATTAATGTCTGTTTAATATCGGCAAGTGCTTTAAAAAATATTTTGTTATTGGAAGAGTTCCTTTTGGCACGATAGATAAGGTTTTTTATGACAGCCATTTTATATTTATTAGGGCATTCACTCTTGAAATTAAGTAAGTTGGAATCTTTACTAGTAGGTTTCTTATACGGATAGGTGATAAATTTATCTGTAGACATTTCTATTTCTATATCTAGGAAGGGAATTTTTTTCAGGGTGGGCCAAAATAAGGGTCCTATCTTTAAATTTGAATAACTTGAATTTGAATAACTTCCACAAAATAAAAGTTAAACTCACCAAACTTTATGTGTGTGTAGACTGACCCTTCCAAGATTTTTTGAAATAAACAAAACAAATTTTAGCCGAAAAACACTTCTTAAAACTTACAAAAACTAAAGTATTGTTTTTTACACTGTTTTGAGTTTTTTAAGCAAAAATAATGTTTTCTAAATGAGGGTACGTTCCTTAGGGCTAATACGGCTCATGCTTGCTTCGGAAGGGGTCCTTTACTTATTCTAAAAAAAAAAAAAAAAAAAATCAATAAATAAAAAAGTTATGAATTTTTAAAAATAGGACCCTTATTTTTGCCCACCCTATATTAATTTCTTGTGTAAAGTTTAATGTTGAATTATTTTTAAAAACATTTTTTATTTGAGTTAAACTAGAGAAGTGTTTTGTCAGTAGGAGAATGTCATCGACGTATCGGACATATATGGAGGGTTTAGGGATAATATTAAAAGTTTTCATTTCTAGGTTAGACATATAATATTCAGCAAACAATGGTCCTAGGGCTGATCCCATTGAAACGCCATCTACCTGGGTGTATAAGTTACCATTAGAACCATAGAACGGTACCTCAGTGGTGCAAGAAATTAGGAGTTTGCGTAATATATTTGGGTTTATTTTGAGTGCAGGGAGAGTTGGGTTATTGTGTATGCTGTTAATAATTATGTTAATAGTTTCGTGTACTGGGACATTTGTGAATAGGTTCTCAACGCACAAAGAAGCTAACAGTTCATCTTTAGGTTGTACCGTATGTAGGATATCTAATAATTCATCTGATGATTTTACTCTATAGCTAGGGGGCAGATAAGGTGTAATTAGTTTATTGAGGGTTTTGGTTAGTGTGTGTATAGGTGTGGGGATTTGAGATATAATAGGTCGGAGTGGGTAGTTAATTTTATGTGTTTTAACGTTTCCGTATATGTAACCGGGCTTATACTCGCCGATGATTTTGTTAAGTTTTATGGAATCTGTATGAGCGTTGTTTGCTGTGATTAATTTATTGATGTGTGTTTTAAGTTGGTCGGTAGGGTTACGTTGTATTTTTTTACATTTTGATGTGTCTGATAAAATGTCATTTAATTTAGAGTAGTATTGTTCTTTGCTAATTATAACGAATGTGTTAGACTTATCTGCGCGTTTAATAATAATGTCTGGGTGATTTTTTAATTCTTTAGCAGCTTTTCTAAGGTCAGTAGTAAGTAATTGCGGTTTATTGGAGGTGCTTCTATTTTTAATGGATTCCGCTTTAAGGAGGTATCGGGTGTCTGGATGTATGTGGATTTTGTTCTCTTCTGCTAGTTTATTAATGTTTTGAAATAACGTTTGCGTCAAATATGGAGATTTCCTACACTCCATGGTTAATAGTACAAGATCTATTGTTCGACGAATGGAAAGATTGGATCACAAAAGGAATAAACAGAAGTTTGCACTCCTCTTCAACCAGATATGTACAGGGTGGGCAAAAATAAGGGTCCTATTTTTTAAAATTCATAACTTTTTTATTTATTGATTTAAAAAAATTTTTTTTTTTAGAATAAGTAAAGGACCGCTTCCGAAGCAAGCATGAGCCGTATTAGCCCTAAGGAACGTACCCTCATTTAGAAAACATTATTTTTGCTTAAAAAACTCAAAACAGTGTAAAAAACAATACTTTAGTTTTTGTAAGTTTTAAGAAGTGTTTTTCGGCTAAAATTTGTTTTGTTTATTTCAAAAAATCTCGGAAGGGTCAGTCTACACACACATAAAGTTTGGTGAGTTTAACTTTTATTTTGTGGAAGTTATTCAAATTCAAGTTATTCAAATTTAAAGATAGGACCCTTATTTTGGCCCACCCTGTATATACACATAGGGTGATTGCTAGAAAAGCAGGAAATTTGAGATTGTCAATTTTATTTTGTTTTAATTTTATTGCATCTGGCTTATTCACATCGATTTGAATGGACAACATTTTGAGCATCTGTGAGTGTATTGTAATATTAGTCTTTTAAAAACTTTATAAAAATTATTCTTTGTAAAAATAAATTACTGTTTGACAAATTTCCTGCTTTTCTAGCGACCACCCTATATATATATATATATATATATATATATGAGTGAGTTTAATAACAAGCAGTACTAATAGCTTCATGCGAGATCCAACACAGTTTGTTGTTGTAAGATCACTTCAACACTTCGTTGAAAATATCCGGCGACTCGCTATTTACAAAGTTAAATTCCTCAATTATTAGCTAATTCGCTATGGCTGAGGGGTTAACGCTCTTGACTACAAATCAGTGGCGATTTGTGATCGGAGTTCGAGCCCGCCGACCGTTGAGAATTAACTTCCTGCACTGAAGATTGCGTTAGCATGAAACATCGATGTCTGTTGGTAATAAATAATTAATATTTATTTATAAATATTAATATATGTATATATATAAATGATTTAATTACTCAATGTATTCTTTTGTTGTAATGTAAAATGTGTTTCTCATCTAAAAATGATGAATTTCCTCACATTAAAAAAAAATGTAGCCTTATCAAAAAACATAAAAGCATGTAAATATATATTAATTATAGGTGTTAATATAAATTTTAATATTTTGGACAGTCCTTTATCAAAAAATGTTTTTCTTGATAAAAAGCAAACTTGGAGGACTGTTAGGGCTGTGGTGAACTTAAAAGGCTATTATGGCCCAATAAACTCAGACTCGAATCTGGAGAGTTATTTGAGGAGGTCCTCCATACCGAACATGTAATACTATTATGGCCCAAGGAACTCAAACTCAGAGGGCTGTTTGTTGCAAGGAATCTAGAAGGCAATGGCCAGCTTTCTCTGATGTGGAACTAGAAGAGCTACCGTATGTAGTCACCCTCCATTAATTGAGCTGTTGCTGGATGCAATACCTCTCATTTGGGTCAGTTTTCCTTTGCTCATCCCAACCCTCTGCTCAGACTGCAAAATTCAGAAGAGGTGACAAAAGTTTCCAACTTAATCTGGGCCCAGGGTCTCCACAACCTGCTCGCTACTTAATCTAAGCAGGAGATCACGGATTCAGATATAAAAGTTATATCTGAGTTATGACCCGGGCTAGTCATTTGAAAAAATAAAAGAAAGTACAAAAAAAATTACTGGTTCAAAAGGGGCAAAAACACGTGCGCAAGAGAGGCTAGAAAAAAAAGATACCCAAAAGGAGTAGAAGAAAGTACTCAACAAACAAAGTCCAAAATGGTGGAGAGGGTCTCCTAAAAAGAGGCCTGACTATCCAATTAGGTTGTCTCTCTTGCAAGAGATTATACAGGTTGTCTTTTGTTAGATCAAACGGTAGTAAGAACACTCTGATCCTTGCCAAATGTGCCAAGCAACAGGCATGTGAGGCGTTTCTGTGTGCTGGGAGCTGATATTAGTGATATGATCCTAATTTAGAATGTAAGATGAAGGTCATTGTCAGTTTAACCGTGTCCAATTTGTTAACAAGGAGACGCAAGTTGTAAAGGGCCATGACATATATATATACAGAGGGATCAAAAGTAGGTATACAGTTATGAAAACATCAAACATACAATACTCAATGCATTTATTGAATAAACGAATGTTGCAAATATATGTAATAATAAATGCAACATGTAAATACTCAAACGTGTTGCCATTGCTATTCGCACATTTCTGTCATTGATAAGACTGCAATATGTAATGAGTGTGGCTTGTGTGCGAAAACCCCAAAAAGCAGCCTATAGGAATTAGATAAGGTTAAATAAGACAAACGGATTTAATGTTAATAATTTTAATTTATTATCATAACACTAATGTAATACTACTGTATACTTACTTTTGCATACCTCTGTATATATGTATGTGTGTATATATACTGATAGCTGCGAGATGTGACTTTTTTGGTCAGTTCAGAGTTTTGATTTGCACTTATATATTACTTAAAACAATAAGTTGTTTTTGAGTTGACACTGACATGAATTCGAATATTATGCTGTCTGGAGATCATATACACACGTGAAACCAATGGTTATGGTAAATTAAAAAAACAACTCATCTTTTTCAGTAATATATTTTGACAATTGTTCACTATTATTTATTTTAATCTTAATTGTTTTCATGTCCTAAAAGGTAAAATAAGTAAACGTATTTGTACAAACGAATCTGAAGAAAATAAATACATTATGTTTGTATGTTAAAATATTATTTTTAAAAACAAAATTGCAAAAATTAAAGTTTTGAAAGAAAATAAAACGAATTTGAAAAAATTAAATGATTCATTTTTTCTTCTTCTTGATCTCACAATTCTGTGATTGCATGAAATTTAGTTCCACTAAATGAAGCTATATTTTTAGTTGCATTTTTATTTCATTTTAGGTTCCAAAGGGAAATATTACAGAAATAAAAGCCTCAGATAAACTTGAAGAATTCAAAAGGTTAATTTAAAATTTTCTTTTTAATCAAGAATTTTTGCATTATTTTTTCTGCTGTTGTTGTTATGTAATTGTAATTTTATAAAATATTTTCTTAGAGAATAAATGTAGCAAGATTTGAATTTTTTTTTATTATTTACCTATGTTTATATTTTTTAAACGTCAAAATTTGATGAATTTATTCTGTACCTACACTTTTTATTAATATTTTCTGATTTTCTATTGAAATATTTTTAAAAAATTCTATTCTAAAACTTTAACTTCTCTAAAATATAGACATTAAGTAATTTTTTTTTTTTTAAACGCAAAATTTTTAATTGCGTTCTACTAATTAGAATACTCGTCCAGGACACATTCATAATAATGACACACTTGGGAGGTTTATAAGAACTAGTCTTATCAGTGGGTGTGAAGACCAAGTCCTATTATTTGTAAGTAACGAAAACCGTCGCACAAAAGAAAAAAACAAAACTATTTTTATAACAACAATGAAAGGGTTTATTCTATTGTCTACACAGTTTGGTATAGATGGAAGAAAGTTGGACAGTGTCCGAGTGAGGAAAGGAAAAGTAGAAAGTTCTTTGGGCTGCCGAAAGTCTGTCAGCAGTTATCTTCAGACAAAGATAGTTGATGCTTGGGCGTCCAGTGGACAGGGACAGGAGAGAGAGAGAGAGAGAGAGAAAGGGAACGTCTTTCTTCGTTACTTTCAGAAATTTTTCTGCTGACCGACCGTGATTCCCAAAGGGACTGAAGTAGTTATTCAGGGTACAGAGGAAATCAATACGTCCTGAAAGCTGATTGGTTAGTGTGTGACCAAATTGCATAACGGAGACATTTCTTCAAGAGAGAAAATAAGTCTTTATTTATGACTGCTACAGGTTTAATAAATGCAAGTGATCTTTAGAGTGTTATGAGTGTTCTAGACTTTGGGGTGGGCAACATTTCACACCTGTTTTCTATGCTGCCTGGTCCAAAGGGTTTACATTAGTCAGGTTGCTTGCAGTCATATCGATTCTTACACACTTGGGCTAGGTCTTCCTTGGTCTACCATGTTCGCTAGTGTCTGGGATATCCAAACACGTTATGGGGTTGATGCAAGATGTGGCATGCTGTACATGACTGAACCACCTGCAAGCCCGAGCGCATAAGGCATCCTTAATCTCACCAATACCAAGTTTCTCATGAAATACGATTAATTTGCAGCCGTCTATCCATCTGATCATAGCATCACCATTAGACAGAAGCCAAGTGTTTGGGGCAAATATCTCATGGTCAGGTTAGATTGCAGAGCAAACACAGGCTGAAAAGAATTTGCCTGAAATCCTGAATGAGATCATAATCAGAAATACATCAAAGAATCAAAATAGATACTCATAAAGTAAAATGTATGTGAAATTAGAGATCATAATGTTGTCGTTGGTGAGTGAATCAGATTTCTGCAAAAAGCCTATGAACATCATGCCAAAGAATTGTCTGGTTTACATGAATTACTCTTCATTGACCGTAGCTATTTGTTATACATGCAAGATTGCTGCAGGTTTTTACCCCCGACAACCCAGATCAGTAAGGCCCTGTGATTGCTTCTTCCTGGTCGTGTGGTAAACAAAGAAAATACATATAGCGCTATAATTCTTTCTACTGTCAAGACAAGTTTGTTAGTTTAATGGATTAGATACTTGGAGGCTGTTTACATTTGTATGTGACCACCTGTTTGGGTTTCAAATCTCTGCGTGAATACACTTACTGCATCCAGCTACACTAATAAATCATAGATGATGAAACAGCTATCTGTGGATGACTGTATTATATATACATTATAAAGAAGGAAAGATGAAGATAAAAAAATTGCATAAAATTACATAAAATTGATACAAATTTTATTACATCGAAAGTTTAGATGCAAGGAGTTACACTAATCCTTAAACCATGGTTTTTCAAAGATAAAACTCTTGTCAGAGGATACAATTCGGTAATGTGGTAATTATAATAAATAAATATTACCTGTTCCATTTCACTTTGAAAATTGAAGAAAAAAGAAAAAATAACAGAAAAGGTTGTGGATAAAGAAATAAATGACCGAGAGGGAGAATGGTAGCAGTATTGAGTAGCCATTGCCGAAGACAAAAGGGGACGTTATGGTGCAGATAGCAAAATTATAAAAGTTTGTAGATTTGGAGAAAGTTATAAAAAGTTTTTACAGGGTTTCAAATAAAAGGCAGAGGTTTCAAAAATATCTCACTTGGTGTTGGTCCGTAGGGATTCGTGTCTCCGTTTTGTGTATAATTTGTATCAATTTTATGCAATTTTTTATCTTCATCTTTCCTTCTTTAAAATTGATTGCTCTACTCAACGTATTGAGCTTTACTTTATCACGATAGATCACTTTACGATACTTCACTTATCGTTAATTTTATTATTATGTATTATATATATATACATACATACACACACATACACACATACACACTAGTAGGCTTTGCCAGCTTTCTATCGCCTTGCAAAGTTTTCTGCTTGAAGTATTTGAAACAAAAAATTTAAATAATAAACATTTAATTCATAAGTTTGTTGTAAACACAAGACAAAAACTTTTGCATTTATTCATATAAATAGATAAACATTAAAATTTTGGTAATTTTAATACAAATTTATTTATCTTTTAAATAAGAGTGTAATGAAAAGAAAGAAAAAAAAAATCAATTTGCCTGATCAATGGTGCGTGTGGGAGGGGACTCTTTTTTTAACTTACAATTTAGAAACAGATGACAACTTGTTGAAAATAAAGTCAGTCCCCTTAAAGGCCGGAAAGAAACATTTGAACATGAATGTGAAACGTTAGTCCACGGAATCAAAACAATCATTCAATTTAAAAACAATAAAAAAGAAAATATTGTATCGCTAATGAGAGGGTAAGAGATCAAGCAAGCAAGCAGTTACTCTCTCCTCTTTTTCTACAAACTCTTCTTGCCTATGCCTTATTGGTATATCTTTCTTTATAGCTCGCAGTGTTAGTTTCATCTAATTCACCTTCCTTGAAAATTAATGAACAAATATTTTCAGAAATATTATTTATTAAACCACTTTATTTAATTACTGTTAATATTGACAAAACTATTGCATATATATATAGGACAATAAAATTACAAATGAATAACACCAAACATTAATTTATTATGAACGGTTTAAAAAATAGTTATGCAAATTAGGCATGCAAATAGTTGTTTGGGTCTTTTGTCTCTACTATATAGAGAGTATTTCAAAATACTATGTTGTATTATTAATTTAAATAACAGTGACCGCTTTTGACGGTAATATGCGTGTGATAAATGAAAAAACAAAAACTTTTGCAATTCATATATTTATATATATATATATATATATATAAATATTAAATTATTAATACCTATAGACGTTAGCATTTCAAGCTTATTGCTCTCATCAGTGTAGGAAAGTAAGAATTTCAGATGATTGGGAGGCGCGAACCCAGTTCAGTCAGCCTAGAATCTGCAAGCAGTCGCCATATCCACTCGGCAATATATGTGTGTGTGTGTTTATGTGTGATAAATGAAAAACACTTTTGCATTTATTTATTTATATATATATATAAATAAATAAATGCGAAAGTTTTTTTCATTCATCAGCCCCCACACACATATATATATATATATATATATATATATATATATATATATATATAATTAGTTTGTGTCATGACTATAAAAAAAACTTCATAAAGCATTTATCAAATAAATCCGAATTGGATTATTTTTCTATATTTGTTATTGTTGCTTTTTTTTCTTTCTGAATGATTGAATTTTATTCTTAAAGGACACAGGACAGTTTTGTCTCTCCAAGTTTTGCAACTATTTCATCTGTTGGCTCACATGGTGCCATCATTCATTACAGGTAAGATTTAAGGAATACGAAATTCTTCAACTCTTTTATTTGAAATTATTTAACTAGTTCCATATTTTGGAATGACTAATTAAAAAAATTATTATTTCCTGTTTTTAAATTTTTTTTCTATTTTTAAATTTTTTTAATGCTATCTATCCATATACATCTGTATAACAAAAGTGAATGTATATGCCATTATTACAATTTTTGGACTTTTTTCCTCATGTTGGTTTTGTTATCACAACCTTTCATCCGTCTTTCTTCAGGTTCCTTCAAGATGAGGAAACCAGTCCAAAAAGTTTAAATAATAATGAAAATTCCTCATCCTTAAAATACAAAAGAGTAAATTTTCTTGTTGATTCATCTGTATTTACAAAAGATTCTCATCAAACTGTGGTGAATATGACATGAATTTCACTAAATGTTGGTGATGATCACTGTTGACAACATCAATGTCAATGGGGTCCACCATATCAAATTTCCTTAAACATGACTATCGCCATATTAACTAAAATGAAATTGACTCAAACAAAATGTTCCATCGAATCTTCTATTTGGATTGGATGACACAATTAATTTCACATTCAATTTTAGGACACTGTATGTGATAATTTTCTTTTCGTATCTTCAAAAGATGATATTTTTAAATTGTTTTCTCATGCATCTATGCAAGCAGATCTGTGTTACATAGGTTTGATAGATGAGGACATGATCAATTGTTTGAACACCATTCCCACATTAACATGTGGGTGGACCACCTGCATATGCCTGTTTAATTATAGCAGCTTTTGCCGTATACACTGATTTTATTTTTAAAAATTGCATCATGGGTTTTAAATGAGTTAGAGTGGCTGGTCTCTGGCATAAAGTGTAACATAAAATAACAGTTTTCTTATCCAAAAACAAATGACAGCAGCATTTTTCTTAAAGTGAAAATAATCGGTCTTTCATATTTAAAGAAAGCCACATACATTCATTGGTCAGTTGACTGCGTTTTTCTATAATAAAAAACTTGGAGAAATTTTGAACAGAGACTGTGTTTTTCATACTTCACATAGTGAATTAGTCAATAGAGAAAAAGTGTGTTTGAAAGTGAGTTTTGGTGTTGAATGAGAATTTGTCCTCTGTGGACTGATTGGGGGACAAATTCTCATCCAACATTGATACTCACTTTCAAACACACTGTTTCTCTATAAACCAACTCACTATATTTCTACAAATCTTTCATTATTGCAAGTCATGTTTAGATGGCCAATCAATGTATATGGTTTCTTTTAAAAATGAAAGTTGGATTATTGATCGGTTAGTTGGCCATGTCTTACCATAATAAAAAAAAACTTGAGGAAATTTTTTAGCATTTCTCAGAAAATTTCATTTGATTACAACCTCTTAGTTTATATTTTACCGGTTATAAGAACCGAACGGGTGTTCTCAATGTAGATGAAGTCACTAAAACAGCCCAGAAACACCTCTGCGGTTACCCTGATTTCAAACATGTTAGATTTGTTGGGATAGACAACTGGAGAAGAAGTGGTGGTGGGTGGTTGAGTCTGTAGCTGTGTTCCTAATTTTTTCTCTTATGCACATGTCAATCTGATATGTGATTTTATTTATCTCCAACTCTTTTTTTTTTTCTTACATTTGAAGAGTTACACAAAAAAGAGGTCAGATTTATTAAATTCTTTTGAATTTATTAATTTAAATGTTAAAAACATCAAGTCTATAAACCAAAAAAACAAAACATTATACACACATTTATTAGTATTAACTGAATGATGAAAAAAAACCCCAGAAAACAAAGATGGGTTTCTTAACTTTTCTTTCTTAGAGTTTGTTCATAAAAGTTAATGGTTGTTTTTTTTTTCTTGGCAGGGCGTCTGCAGAAACGGACAAATTTCTTACAACTTCTGAATTGTATTTGTGCGACTCTGGATCTCAATACAAGTGAGTTGTTTTTATTTTATTTTTGTTTACTCATGAAAGAAATTTAAATGGACATCTCATTTACATAATTACTTTGCAGATCTTATGAATTTTGTAGAATATGATGCAATAGGAATCATAATACTCTGAGGATATCTGTAGATGTGTAATTCCTAATACATATGAGATGTGTCTGAATCGTAATTTGAATGGTGTCACAGACAAGTTATTTAAATTCCAAACATAAAACTATGTGGTTGTTTCCCTTTCAAAGTAAAACCACGCAAATCTCATGCACTTTCTTATCCTTCTCCGGCCGGCTTCTATGCACTGCTAAAAGGTTTCTTCGGCGAGGCTGCTCAGCTCTGTCATCACTGCCCTCTTGATAGACTCTATACTTTCAAATCGGCCGCCTTAATGACCCCCTTGAGCTTGATGAAAAGAAAAAGTCACACGGAACAAGATCAGGTAAAGAGAGAGGCTGTTACAGTGATTAGATTCTCCTCAGCTACGGTATACTAGATGCTGAGGAAGTTGTCAGCAGATGCATTGTCGTATTGAAGCAGTCACAGTTTGTCCTGCCACAACTCTCGTATCTTCCCCTGTGACAAAAACTCACTTGACAATGCATCTCATATCGAAGAAGGTACTTAACATGGCATTGAATTTTTATGTTGACTGCCTTTCTGGTTTTGGCCTCTGCGATGTCAAAGATTTCCACTGATTGCTATAGCACATATGAGAGGTAGCTGAGAGTCAGGGGTGGATAATTGGGCAAATATTGTGGTACAACTAATACAACATTTAATATACATTTGTTTTCCGGTTCATGCTAAAAAATCCACGTCTCTAGTATCTGTTCCGATAGATACTGCACGCCTGTCCTGTGCAGTTCTAGGAGGTCCACCCTCCCAGGCTTCGCCTCCCCTCTTTGGGGAGGAGTAAGTTTATTGCTTACTGTCTGAGGCGCCCCTACCGGGGAATGCCGACGGGGCTGCCCAGGCAATTTTTAAATGGCCAGAGTGCTCACCTCTCGAGCGCTGGCTTTTAACCCCACTTACTCGACCCAAGCTGTGGTCATATCTTACTTGTGAGAGTAAGATAAAACTGGCCTTGTGCCTAACTCCTAGCGAAGGAGTAAATAAATATCAGTAATGATTTTACGATACAGGTTCAGTGTGAAAACGCTTGATGATGTTGTGGCACACCGGCATGCGGTTCTCATTCTGATCATCATCATTCAACAGTGTTGGCATCACTTTTGCACAGACTTTCCGCATGCACAAATCTTCAGTGATGATCTTCCAAACACTGTCTCTTTGTTGCACCCTTTTTTGAACCGCATATGCATGCATAACACAGTGTTATCTCCGTACATTGCTGGAGCATTTCAACTGCTGGTGACAAAGTTGGTCTCAACCGGACTCAAAATTTGAGGTCTATTAGTTGCTAGTTCATGGTTCGCGCCTCAGTGCTTACAGTTGAACGACCTGAAAAAGATGCGTAAACAAAAGCATATGAACAAAAATGCAATAGTTTCAAAGAGCTAAGATGCGTTGTATATTGCCAAGATATCATATTATGTGATAGCACAATCCAATCCACTTATCTCTTTTAGTCATAGCTCACAGGGCACATCCAGTTCCATTACTTTTCAGACAAACCTTGCATAAATGTGTGTGTGTGTGCATAAATTTGTATATATATATATATGTATGTATGTATATAGTATATAACCGCTAGACGTTACAGTGGATCGTCACCAATGCAGTGTCTGCAATGTGTGTGTATGAGCAAAACAGGACTGAACTCTCACATGCACTCTCAACGAAATACCAAGTTCTTATGTACGACATGAAAAAAAACTGGAATCTTAGGTAGATCTCCATCATTCCAGTAATTATAGGAGCAACCGGGCTCATGAAAAAGAATATACCCGGTGAACCAAGTGCAAGAGAGATACAAACAATTATGCTTAAAGGGATGGTTAGAATCTTAAAAAGATCTCTTGGTTGGAGTTTCTGAAATAGCGGGTGAATGTCTAGCATCTGGTAGGATGCCCCATCCTCGGCAAAAACAGAAAGATAAGAAAATTAAAAAAAAAAAGAGCAATGCATTAGATATTAACTACCAATGCCATCTATGCAACAAGGAATGGAAATCTGTGGCTGGTTTAAAGAGACATCACCACAATACTCCAGGTTCAAATGCTACCTCTGGAGGTAGGCTAACAAAATATGTAGTCTATGCAATGAACGATATCTACATCTTACAGGCTTGAAAAATCATCGTCAAATCGAAAAATGTAGAGTTATTGCAGATAAATAAATAAGTAGGCAATTACCATATATATATATATATATATATAGATCTCAATAATATAAAAAATCAACCTCTTGGAACAGATCCGATTCAAGATAGCAGATCTTGTACTCACAAAGTACTCTATATCATTTCAGATAGAGCTTTATAACAATAATGATATTTAAAAGGGGCATGTCTTAACACTTTACTGTAGTTTCACAGTAAATCCGATCGTCAGAAGTGCATTTTTATCCTACACGTTTGTATATATTTGAATCCGAGCTCAAAAAAACTAATCAGAATCGTTTTTTGTGGCATTGAAAATTTCAACGTTGAGATTCGATTCTGGCTAGTTTGAGCTCGCATTCAAATGTATACAGATGTGTGGGATAGAAATGCACTTCTGGTGATCGGATTTACTGTGAAACTGTAGTAAACTGTTTAGATAAGTCCTTTTTAAATATTTATTATTGTTACAGTTCAACCAGGAGTTTTACCCCACCCAATAGACCGGTATTCTTTGGGTCTGGATTTACGCCGGTCTATTGGTTGTCCGTCCTGTGCAGTTCTAAGAGGTACACCCTCCCAGGCTTTGCCTTCTCACCCTTTGAGAGGGGGGTTAGTTTATTGCTAATCGCCTGAAGCACCCCTACTGGGGAATGCTGACGGGGCTGCTCAGGCAATTTTTAAAAGGCCAGAATGTCCAAATTCTCAATTGCTGGTTTTTTTTCCCACTTTCCCGACCTTGTGTCACATCTTACCTTGTGGGAGGAAGATAAATAGAGACAGCTGTTTAACCCTATCACAGCTTTTTAGTGTAGCTTGACATAGCAAGTGTTTTAAACAGATTTGAAAACCTACCGTTTGGTCAACAGTCAGGAGATCTTACACTTATGCTATCATACTCTCTATAAAATAAGGGAAATTATAATCTATGCAAAGTTGTAACCTTTGATTCTCTTACTAAAAAACTAAACTTGCATATGGGAAGAAATTTATATATATACTAGCAGGACCCGTGGCACGGCGTTGCCCAGGAAAAAATCTAAAAGAATGATTTAACATTTGTAAACAACCGACATAACGCTATACTGAATATGTTCTTGGTACTCCTGCAGTTTACAAATCGTGCTGAAATAATAACGTTATTATTTACAAACACATTCTTAACATAGGTATGGTGGCTTGTACTATTCTGTACTTTCATGTACCAATAGAAAGAAAATCCTCTGTGAAAAATATCACTGTACGTGTCTGAAAACAGCATAAGTACCCTGTTCTATCCTCGATCATCGAAGGATAAATCCTTACAGACTTCAGCAATTTTTATTGTTGTTCTTATATGCATTCAAATATAATTGTTAATAGAGAGATTTTCATTGATAGGTATGAATGGGTAGGATAGATAAATAGATAGATGTACAGACTTCGAAAAATAAACAGCTATACAGAGACTTAGATAGAGAGATAGAGATAGCTGGATAGATAGAAATATAGTAGATAGATGTACAGACTTAAAAATGTAGGAAGATATACAATATTATATGTGTATACTTGAAAAAAAAATGAGACAGATATTCAGATAGATAGATAGACAGACATACATATCGGTTGATAGAAGTTTTCTTATGCTATATATATGACCTATGTTAAGAATAGGTGTCTGAATAATAACGTTATTATTTAGAAACCTATTCTTCACATGGGGAAGGTAGGGTACAATTTTTTCTTTGGTTAAAATAACGTTAGTATTTAGAAACCTATTCTTAACATGGGGACGGGGGCGCTTCACTAATATTTGTAACGGCTGACAGTGACAGAAGTCGAAAATTGATCACTTTTAATTCATTAAAATCGTCTGGTTTTTAAAAATAACAAAAAAATTCCGTTTTCGTAATTTTCCGTTCGATTGCGTAACACTCAGTGTCCCTACGTCACGCATGTCATCTTTTGGTCGACTATTCCGAAAGAGTACCAAAAAAACTATTAATATTCTCCAAAAGTAGTTACGATGTGGTCGAAGCATATATTTTCATATACAAAAATCCCAACTGACATGTATAGGACCCATGTTAAGAATAGGTTTCTGAATAATAATTCTTTGAGGTTAAAATAACGTTAGTATTTAAAAATCTATTCTTAACATGGGGAAGGGGGCGCTTTGGTAACAGTATTAACGGCTTACAGTGGCAGAAGTCAGAAATTGATCACTTTAATTCATTAAAGTCATCTGGTCAAACAAAAAAAAGAAAACAAAACACTCCTACGTTTTCGTATTTTTCCGTTCGATTCCGTAACACTCAGTGTCCCTACGTCACACCAATCATCTTTTGGTCGACTATTTTGGAAACGTCCCCCAAAAAAACTATTAATATAGGTAATATGTGGTCGAAGTGTATTTCTTACATGTACAAAAATCACGACTGACGTACAAACAAGCAGGCAGACAATTTGTCTGTCTGTCTGTCTCTCTGTCTGTGTATCCATCGGTAGAATGTTTTCTAAGCATAGGAAATACACTTTGACCATATCTTTAAATATCTTAACTATTTATTTTAATGTAAACAATACATAAAAAAAACAAAAAACTTCACGACGACACAAATTCAAAGAGAGAGATGAGGCTGCTACTCTCATTTGAATACATTTTTGTGCGAGTAAGATGTAGGGGTATCAATGTAAGTTTTAATGTAGTTTAGGGGAAGTTTCTGGAAACTGGTCAAAGTTTATGAATATATATAGATTTAGATTTAGATTTTTCACTTAGAAGATAGTTTATTCAGTAAAGACCGGGATTAGCCCAATAAGAATAAGCTCGATACTCGATTACAGGGTACAGAACATTTATATGTGTTTTTTTGAAGGTTTACCAAAACACTTTGTTCAAGAAATCATTCATCACAACAAAAGACTATTTCCTTTCATAGTTTATTTATTTTATAGATTTTTCAAAGTTAAAGAATTTTTCCCTACATGTGTTTCTCTACTCAAGCAGGTTCTTGCTTAGCAGTTCATCAGGGGAATTATATACTTGGAATAAGAACCCCAACAACTGACAATACCCGATGTGGTGTTGCCCTAATTGAGACCATTTGCCAAGCAAGAACCTGCACACACACACACACACACACACACACACACACACACACACACATCAGGTTGTAAAAAAGGTTCTGGCTATTTGTAAGGCTTAATAAAACAATTAAAAACCCTATCAGATTATTTAATTTTTAATGTAGCCCCAATTCTTCTCGACCTTTTTCTATCTAAAATATCTCCTAATTTAAAATCTCTTTTATGTTCATAAATGTGTTAATTGTTTTAAATGTTTCACTTTAATGAAAGTTTCATGTAAGAACTAGACGATCTGTGAGTCAATGTTGGTACGTTGTACATTAGTGTATACATTGCATAGTTAGAAACGAACAATATATATCTCTCTTTTTACTTTTCTTCTTTATTTACATCATCCTCTTACTGACCTTTTATGCTGCTACTGATACTGCTACTCCCTCTATTCTATTCCTCCCACCACTTCTCCTCCCCTATTATCCCCCCCCACCCCTCACACACACTTTTATTCCCCCACAACCATTCCTTTCTCTATTCTCTTCCTAGTATTCCACTCTCCTCCCTTCCTGACTAATTCTTCTTCCCCCATTGCTCTCTTCCCACCAACTCTCGTCTGTCTTATTTGCCTTTCCTCTCACTATCTAAAATATTCAATGTGCAAGCAAGCAAGCAAGATTATCACATTTTTAGTATTATATTAAAATAACAAATTTCGCTTTTTTTTTCATAGCAATGGCACAACAGATGTAACAAGAACCGTTCATTTTGGTGAACCCACAGATTACGAAAAGGTAAACAAACATTGGTTGTGTTTACTTTCTTTTTACGTTATTATTGTTATTATGTTTTTTTATTATTATTGTTACTAGCGAGCCCCATGAATATTCCATGGTTTCATAATTTATTAATATTTATATTTCTCTTTAAATTATAAATGCCTCTGAGGGTTAATAATATTAAGAAAACCTTGTCTAAATCACAGGCAACATGAATTGGAACAAATACATAGAAGACATTGCTGATGCTGCTGCAAAGAAGATTGGCTTATTCCACCGTGCTAGAAAACTTCCCACACCTACCAGTATCCTATATCTGTACAAAGCCACCATTCACCCATGCATAGAATATTGTTGTCACATCTGGGTTGGTGCACCAATCACTAGTCTCTCCCTCTTAGACAGGGTACAAAAAAAAGAGTCTCTAATCTAATAGATCCAATTTTTTGTCAATCAAGCTTCAACCCATGTCCCATCACTGCAATGTTGCATCTCTGTGCTTGTTTTACAAGTACTTTAATGAAATCTGCTCAGACAAGTTTGTGGCACTGGTGCCCCCTAGACATAAATACCCCCGACCAACTCAACAATCAGCAAAATCCCACCCCTTCACTGTGGAGCTCACCAGATGCCAGAAGGTTCTCTACTCTAATAGCTTCTTTCCTCAAACTGCTAGTTTTTGGAATTACCTCCCTGCTCCCTGTTTCCCTAGCTGTACTAATAGCATTACAAGTTGATTTTTTTTCTTTTTAACTAAGTGTTATTTTATCAACTTGGATAAATAGAGCCATGTAAAAGAAGCTCAATACCGTTTGAATTATGCAAATACCATCAGTGGTTAAAAAATTATAAGAATTTAAAGTGCCGAAATTTGTGTTTTTCATTTAATCCTCTAAAAAAGGTGGGCCAAAATACGGACCTCATTATTTCAAGAAATTCAGTAATTTCTCCAATATTTATTTATTTTTGAAGCTATTCTTATAAATCTTGGTACTCTTATGTAAAATTATGTGCTCTTTCTGATTATGCAGTCAGATTTTATGTATCTCTTTACTTTAAGCCATGAATTGTAAATTTGGAAGTTTTTAAAAATGGCACAACGTATCATACAGATTGTGATTGATTCCAATACAACTTTAATATCTTTTAAGTCACTACATAGTGTCTGTATAACAGTAACCACACTTAATATCTGTTGTAAAGAAATTGTGTAACTCAAGAACAAAACAACTTTTTAAAGCATTACACTGCACTAAAATGTTTCTTTCAACAAGGTTGCGACAGGCTAGTTTCAGTTCTTCAGAGTAAGATCCTGTATATATTGGTACCAAAAATTTAAATTGCCTCAGTGTAGAAGGATATTAAAAAAAAAAACAACAGTCAGTCCATTATTTTTTCATAATAAAATTTGAAAAACTTGAACAAAACTTATTTTTTAAATTGTCAAACTCAGAGTAAAAGTAGTCTAATGAAATTTAAATATATGGATACAGGTGCAGACTCTGGAATTGGCTTAAGCAGAGTTCAAATCGACCTGGTTCATTGTATTCACTGCCACATACAATTAGGAGCCACAGAATGAATTGCATACAATAAATCATGTTCATACTTTCTCAATGTAATCTGGAGAATTTTTCTTCCATAAAAATCTTAATTTTAATCTTAACTCATGGATCTTATAATTTTGTAAAAAAAAAATATTATTTTTCAGGAATGCTTTACACGTGTCCTCAAAGGACATATCAATCTTGCAACTGCTGTTTTTCCCAATAAAATCAATGGTAAGTAATTCTCATCAATTCACAATTAGTTACTCTTGAATTTATTATACAAACTTAAAGACCTGTTCCATTCAGATTTTATAGCTGTTCATGTGAAGAGATACTTGAGCTTTATATCCCTTTATATAATAACTAGAAGGGCCCGTGTCCCGACGTTGCCCGAAGGGTAATATAAAAGAATGATTCAACTTTAAAAAAATAAGTATTAGAGCGGTAGCATTTATTTTTATATCTGCCTCTGACTGCCAATAATCACAATCAAGGATTTGTCTCACATGACTCAAGTTAACCACTCAATCGCAACCATTTAAAAATAAAGAGAATCGTCTACCTTCACTATTTAAAAAAGATACAATTTGGTGATTATTTTTACGTCGACCCTGAATATTGATCGACGTTGCAATATTTTATTTGTTTCGGTTCATTTATATTTTTATTTTTTTTATTTTTCAAAATAGAATTAACGTTGATGGATTTTCTCCACATTAAAAAGAAATCCTTCTAAACTGTGTCAATTTTTTTGTTTGTCCCAATTTGGAGTGTTCCTTTTTGTGGAGATGGATAAGTTTTTCCTGGCAGAAAAAAGGCATATCTTTTCATGAAATTAACTGTGCGCTATTTGATAAATTAAAAAAACAACAAAAAAAAACAATATTTTATATTTTTTGTTTTAATTGGTTCCTTTTATATTTTTACAATTTTTCATTTTATTAATCTAAAAAGTTTGTGCGCTTTTTTGATCCGTGAGCTTTTTTGATCTGTGCGCTCTGTGAATAACCCCCCTCCATGCACAGACTAGTCCGATTTTTAAAATTAAAATAACAATATTAATAAAGTTATAGATACTTCTACACAATACGTACCAAAATGTTTGACTTTTTTTACCCTTACCCTAAACTAAGTTTTAATTTTAGCTCAGCAAAAGTGGGTTTAGTTTGGTTCGTATTGTGTAGAAGCACAAAGTTATATTGAAGCAAATATATATATTTAAAAAAATTTTTGTTGTTGATATTTTTTAATTTTTCGTTACAAAATAAATTAAGTAAAGTTATATTTAAGTAAAGATATCTAAAAAAAAATTGTTCCTTGACAAAAAGACTGGAGGAAAAATCATCTCTCTAAAAAAGAGCATTTCGGATTGGGGCAAAAATAAAAATTGCCACAGTTTAGAAGGATTTTTCCTTACTGACCGAAGAGAAACAAGATTAAGTATAGTATCAGAACAGATACTACACTTAACTTTCATTCTATTTTTAAAAGTAAAACAAAAATTAAAAAAAAAACGAAGTCTAAAATAAGAGAAAAACAAATATACTTTTTTACTTGGAAATGTATTATTTATTTTCTCTGACAACTAATCAAAGCAAACATTTATGTATAAGTGTTCATACTTTTTTTTACAAATAATATTGAAAGGTGATATTAAATATGCTATTGTAAAAAATAGTGTAATTATTTGTTCATAATTTGAAAGAATAGTCTAATACATTTTCAAAAAGTATCGCTGGACTGATAAATTGTTAAAATGAAAAAAAAAAAAAGAAAAGCAACATGTTACCTGTTTCCAACGCATTTATAGAGATGGGTATCGCACAATGTAAATGATCTCCGGAAAAGTACGAAAGTGTAGTTTATATTAGCAGAAAAGTATAAATTCTTAGTGATTTATTTAGGCAAATTTTGAGAGCAGAAGGCACCATGTGTGAAAGTAGTTTTGCAATATGTTTATTTCGCTCTATTCCAGAATGTAGAAATGTTGTTTATGGAATATAGTGACAATAAGGTCGGCATAATTTAATGTATAAATAGTAAATAGAGATTTTTCTTTGTGTAACATGAATAATATAAGGATGAATAGAATGAATTAACTGTAAAAACAAAGTTATTGGAAAATTTTAGTGATGCAGACGTATAAATTATAAGTGAGCATTTGTTGTTGTTGGTTTCAGGAAATGCGAACGTGTTGTTGTATTCTGGAATAACTGGTGATCAGTTAAAATTATAGCTGGTGAAAGTTGATTCTACCTTCTCTTTGAAAGGTTTGTTTGGGAGAGTCCGGGTGAATGGATAAAATATAATAAATATGGAATGAGGATGAATTAAATGCAGGATTTCTGAAAACAATCATGAATGTTTAAGATAATTGGAGTGCGGAACAGATTAGCATAGGAAATGGTCTGTTCCTATAATGACTGAAATTGCACAAGAAAAATCGACATTATTTTATTATATTGGATTATTCAGACTACAAATTATCAATCCTCATCTCAAAATTTCCGAAACCTAATAATAGCCTTGTTCCAACAGTAGTGCGACCGTTATCACCTGTTATTCACTATTTGCTATCATGGACTCGCCCAGATGTCTTCAGTTTTAGTTTTTATTTAAATTTTAAACCTAATATTTCTAATGAATTAATGTTTGTTTATGTTAAAAAAAAAGTATTTTTTAATCATTACAACATAAAATATACTAAATATACCGTGGGAAAATTAAAAATATTAAAAATAAAACGACAAAAATTTTAATTAATGACCTGTAAATCCTGTAAAATATAATTAGCTTCACACCATGATGATGATGATGATCATCATCATCATTATCATCATAAGAATAATAAGTTCATCCATACATAATAACCCAGCAAATTGATGTTTTTAAATGTTACATAATGAGAGCCATTAGTTGAATGGAGAAGTGATTGACCTATGAGAGGTCAGAATTTAACCTCCAATTAGTTGACTAAATCATATGACTTCCGGAATAAGGGAGATCTTCCTCTTTTCGACTAAATACTTAAGCAGGTGGAAGGGATGCACATAGGTAACAGGACAGTACATGCATACTTCTCCTTCTACAGAGACCGTTCCACAACCTCCTGCTCCATGGGGGAGCAATAGTAATTCAGTGAATATTGCTTAATTGGTGTCTAATGACTATGGATCAAATTTAATGCACATCGAAAAAATTTGAGTTTTCAAATGTGATGTTGTACCTATATTATGCCCTCCTAACAACGCTTTAAAATAATCCTAAAGAAAATGAAATTTGGGGAATATTTATTAATTGATATTTAATACTTATGGTTAAAATTATATAAAAATAACGGGGTATCTGAATTTTTATGAAGGGCTTTAACCTCTCTTTGTCATAAAAGTAAAACTACATATTGCCCATATTATTTCATTTTCATGCCTAGCAACAGTGTTTCAAAAGTCATAACGATTTGTTTAAGTTTCAGAGTTTCCCTCACACAAACATATACATATATATAAAACATATACACACATAACTTTATATATAAGAATATAAAAACGAACTAAACCATTTTTACTTAAATTTCTTTATTTCGTGTTTTTAATGGTACAGGCATTTTGATAATTTTGAAGAGATTTCTATAAGTTGGTAAATAAGTTTCATGAGTATAAGAAATTTCTATTTTTTTCCTATAATTTTCAGGTAACAAATTGGATACCTTGGCGCGTACTTTCCTGTGGGATGTCGGCTTAGACTATATGCATGGAACTGGACATGGAGTTGGAGCTTATCTTGCCGTTCATGAAGGTAAAATACTATTACAGAAAACTGGCATTGGTATCATTTAAAGTAGTCAGAAAAAGAAATTTAAGTGTTATTTATTTTAGTATCTGAGCTGATTTATATTTTTTTTAAATATCTAATATTTTATACTAAAACTGCCAATCTTGCTTGGTTGATTGTTTGCACATTGAATGTTTTAGATATGCTGAGTATTGTGATACTATAGACTCGCATCACCGGGAGAGATTAGCTAGGAAATAAATAACAATATGAAAGTGACGGATTTATTGTGTTACACAGATCAATTATTTGTTAACTTTTGGGTGGCCAGATAACGATGCAGAAAGTAAACTGAGGAAAAAGTGGATATGGTCAGTTTCTGGTAGTAAGCTGAGAGTAAATCTGAGGACACTGGCTGTTAGAGGAGATGGACGAGAGAGATTGATAGTAAATGGTCTTGATAGGGAGATCGGCAACAGAGCTTGACTGAGATGTGTTAGAAGGCAAGAAGGGTCGTACGATGGAGTTAGTTTTAACTGATATCCTAAATTTGAGAGATGAGAGGTTTAGCTCAGATGTAGATGCTAGCAACAGGACCCTAACGACACACACACACCTGTGTTCATCAATTTGAGTTTATTCAATGTCTATATCTGTGTCTGTTGTTTTTTATTATGTATGCAAATTTTGAACTGTGTTTCTCACTCAGTGACATCCAATACTAAAATCTCAACACGACCAGAATAAAAAGATGAAGAAGAAGAAAAACCACGGTACATGCATTTGGATAAGGCGGTTAATCGGGAGGTGCTGGCATAGTTAAAAAGTATATTAAAAATGTGAAGTTCTTGTATTTTGTATATGAAAAAGAGTTTTAATGTCGCTCTCATTGTGATAAACAGCCCAATTTATAAATAAAGATAAATATCAGTTTACCTTTTTCAATAGGATTGCTGAAATGTTGCTTTTTAGGAGAGGGAAGTAAAAAAAAAAATGGGTGTGGGATGCATACTAACTTGTTTACTCTGCCTCAAAATGCATTATAAGTGAATTTAATTTGATAAAATAAATTTTGGGGGTGGGAGGGATACTCACTGAATATTTTGTTTGGTCACGGTATGTTTCGGATGGAGACTTTGTTTGCAATGTACGATTTAACAAAAGAATAAAATGGCTGATTTGTATACGACTGAACTGAAATGTATTTTGGTGGAATTTTATTTTGTGATGAAATTAATTTGTGGTGAGGGGTGAGAGATACTCACTGACTTGTTTACTTGGCTGCCGTTTGTGTAATTGTGTTTGTGTTGGGGTATGGGAGCTTTCTTTATCTGGATCGAACCCCCCAGAACTAAGTTAACCTGGAAATAGTTCTAAAAAACGCTTTTCACCCAAAATACTAATTTTCTAATCCATGATGTAAAAACTATGCATAAATAGAACTTTGTGTAATAATAAAAAGAAAACATTCATTGAATTAGAAAACAGTAATAGTGAATTAACGAGATGTCATTTTGTAAATCAATAGGCAAATTAGCTAGGCCTAGTATGTAGATCGTGTAGACATGCTTAGTATATAAAAAATGTGAAGTTTTTGTATTTTGTATAGGAAAAAAGCCCCAACGTTATAAATAGAAATTGGAAACTTATATTACTAATTCAAGGTAATACAATATGCTGACCCTAATTGTATATCTATATTAATAAGATTATGAGACAACTTCACGTCATCATCATCATGTTCGGTTTAACATCTGGTTTACAAGCTGGCATGTGTTGGATCATGTGTATGTTTTTGTTAATGTCAACATAATTATAATTATTAATTGATAATTATTTCTTTTTATTCACTATTAATGAAATGTTTATTGAAATAAAATATGCAATTGTGTAAAAAAGTAAAAGGAATTAACCCCCCCCCCCAAAAAAAAAACCTGATTTCAAGTTCCCTTCACCCCTTCACTCCTTCATTTGTACATAAGGCTGACACTCCAAAGCCAGTTTCTCTCTACCTGCATACATCATATAATCAATACTTCCCCCTTTCTATCGAACTGCTTGCTGATTTGGTAGCTCTGGCTCTTAACTTCTTATTTATAAAAGTAAGACATAAAAAAAACAAACTATGTGATTTAAAAAAAGAAAAGCGAAACAAAAATAAAAATAAGACTCCTGGGTACAGCTATAAGATAAACAGGACAATTTGCTGGCCCAAAATGTATACCATTAATAAACTTAGTAAATTTTCTTTTTGAAATAAACTGCCAAAACATTTTTCTGTTTAATATATATTTCATAAATCTACTTGATAGTACCTATTTGCAATGATGGCTATGTTAAGATAATTGAGTTATCTCCCTTGACTAATTGCCGCATTGGAGAAGAGAATTAAGAATGGTGGCACTAGTTGTTAATCTGCATAGTACTGATATTGGCCAATCAGCATAATTCTAGAGGTAAAAAGGTGGCAGGAGCTGCCAATGTCAGCTTAATGCTGAGGTTATTAGAGCAGACAACCGGGACAGACGAAGCTATGACAGAGGAAATGAACCTGCTACATGGATTACTGCTGAGTTATGCTCAATTAACTTTTTCATTAAAAAGTTTTTTGTAACGATTTATATTTTTTATCGACAACCTTTGGAAAGCTTCTTTGCAAGGGCTTCCCACCTGTGGAATATTTTACTGCAGGACTGTTTCCCTGCTGATTATCTAATTTAATGTCAACAAATTCTTGTCACAAACTGCCCCATAAGTACTCAAATGCAGTTCATGTCATTGATCAATGTTATTAGTCCCATAGTGTTCCTCATCTTTCAGCTGGTTGGCAATCATCCCAGTCCAATTAACCCTTATCCTCAAGTGGCTATTAGCTTTGATAAGTTTTGATCAATAGCAAAAAAGAAAAATTCTTAAATTCTACCTCTTTGATGAATGTTAGTTGAAAAAAAAAGAAGATATTTTGGAGAGAATTTACTAAAATGAACCTGTTCTTTATCCACCAGTTTATTTTAATGATAACCCTCTGATGAATGATGTGAAAAAACAACATCGAAAGAAAAAAACCCAATAAAACTAGAAAAAAGTCCACAATGAAGTCAATTGGTGATTTGTTTGCAAAATGAAGTGAATTGTAAAATAATTTTTATTGAAATTAAAGAAAAAATATTGTTTCTTCATTTTAAAGTCTATATTTGTGAGGTAGACACATAAATTGTTTGCAATACTATAGCTAACTTATAAATGGTAAATTGCCCTTGAGAATTTGTCAGTGTCTATGTATAAAATCAAGTTCCGATCGAAATATGTGATTAATAATCTATGGTCCTCAAATTATCCACGTTACTAAATTATTAATTTATTTAGAATAGTGAAGAAGTTTCTAATATTTTGAAGCATAATTTACAAAAGAAGAAATAAATATGTAGTTTTTTTCTTTTTTCATCAAAAATTAAAACTTGTAGGACAACGTCATAAATTGAATTGTTGGTCCTTGTTTACATAATGTTCGAAAGACAGGCTGAAATTGTAATGAAGAAGAATACACAAGACATAGATAAATGGTATATGTATTGATATTATAATACAAGAAATGTCTTGCAAACAAAATGAGTTTGAAGCTTAATTAAAAGACCAACATATCCAATACTTTCCATTTAAGTATTGACAGCATATATGAAAGGGGATTCCTTTTATACGTCACAGGGACGGCTCAGTAAATATGTCCTGTTCAAATAAAGACAAATTCAGAAGAGGATGAGATAGGACTTTTCACTTTTATCCCACCAAATTAAGTGCCTGGTGGTTGGTCAAAGAGAAAGTGTCTTGCCCAATCAAATGGGGTTATTTTAGAAGATAAAGAGAGGCAATTTAGTAACACAATAGACTTATTGGCTCCCGTTTTTTTTTTTTTATAAAATTAGTTTAGAAAAGCAAATTGTTTGGTAATCATGTAACTTATCACTCAGCCCTGGCAGCAGAATGTGATGTCAGCACTTTTAGGCTAGAGTTAATTTGAAAACAGTATCTTTATTTACTAAGATTAGTGAATAGTAATTTGTTTTCTGATTTTTCCGGTAAAATTAATATATTACAAAATTATTCTTTTTTGATTTTTATTGTGAAAATAAGAGATAAAAATAAGTAAGTTTTTTTTTTTTAAAGTTTAAATAATTTTTTTGTTCTAGCGATTTTTTTTTTAACTAAAAAAAACATGGAATTTTTTTTTTTTACAGTCGTTAGTAGACATTGTTTTTAAATCTTAGATACAATTAAAATAAGTCTAACATGACAAATGAATGCTGAATAATTAATTTGAGACTAAAAGTAAATAAGTATTAATCAGGAATTGTAATTTTAGGTTTATTAATGTCAAAAATAGATTGGAAGGTCCCAACAAATTTTATGTTGTACGTTTTCAACGTCCCAAATTCTCTTGATAAAAAGATGACATTCTTGAACGATCATTTAATTTGTTGTTTTAAAATTACATTGAAATTTAAATATGTAGTAACAAAGAAAATACCTATAAAGATTTAATTGAATATCGATTTTTCTTTTCAAAGAGAACTTAATATTTTGTTTAGCTAACTTTAATATTAGAAAAAAAATTACTATTAACCAGCCTTAGTAAGCTAGAGTACTTTTTTCAGATTAATATCGGCCTAAAGGTGCTGACGTCACATTCTGCCACCATGGTTGGGTGCAAAGTTACATGATTACCAATTTATTTACTGATCTGTTCTATCCTTTGTAGGTCCTTGTAGTATCAGTAAGAAGCTGAATAAAAGTGAAGGTCCACTACAAGAAGGAATGATTCTCAGTGATGGTAAGTTTTTGCAAGTAATACATTTTATTATTAAATCTATGAAAAATACAAGCTATAAACAAGGTTGGTTTAAAGTGTGATGCCCACCAACTTTTCGACCATTATTTTCAAATTGACTTGAAGTAAATATAAATAGTTATTTTTATAAAAGTAAATGTAAATTGTATTAGTTGGATTATTCAGACTATGATCTGCATCTTGGTTGTTATTTTCACACGGCTTCAGCCCATGTAACTCCTGACCTTCTTCAGGTGCAGCTTGTCGAACTTAGGAATCTTTATGTTGAACTTAAAAACCTATACCGAATCTTGAACTGAACCCTGGAAGTTGAAGATTCAATCCTTACTACAGGTGATGATAACTAAGAATAATATAGAAGTTAACACTTCTACCCGGTCGTGGCTGACAGAATGAGAACAATCTACCCCGGTGGATAAAATAAAGGGTTCAGTTAGAAATTCTGTAAAGGTTCCCGAGTTTGACATAAAGATTCTCAAGTTCAAAAAGATGCATTTGAAGAAGGTCAGAAGTTTCGCTGGCCAAAACATAAAAATAGCAACTATGATGAGAATAGTAGTTCAAATCATCAATACTCATCTAAAAAGTTCCAGAACGTAAATATAAATTCTTTTGGAATCTTTAATAATAAAAAAATTATTTTGAGAGCAAGTCAATTTTAAAATAAGTGTTTGGTTTATGTTTTCAAAATAGTGTAGCTTGTTGATTCATACGTATTTCATTTTATCCCAACATGTTCAGAATTTGGACAAATAACTTTAATTTTTTTTTGTTTGGTAGTGGGGTGCAAAAGTCTTGTAGAATGGACATTTAAAAATATTTTTGTTTGTTTGTTTATAACATACCAACATTTTGATGGTTATTTAATTCTAAAACATAATACTCACTGTAAGCGATTTATTGTATATGTTTCATTGAACATAAATTGTTATTTACTTGGAGGATTGTGGGTTTATACCTTTTCCAGCAGTATTAGTCCACAGTTGAAAAAATAGACCTAATAGGATTTGAACTTGCCATAGTTTGCGACAGAATCCATTTGTATCGGTTTTACAGCATATTAATCCTTTTTGAGGGTGTTTAATGTCATAACCCAATTTGTATTGGAAATGATTAATATATAATAAGATTTTAATAATATATAATAAAATATAATAAGATTTGAACTCTGCAAGGCTTATTCCATAGTCTGTAATGGTATCCATTGCATCAATCTTTCACATTCAAAATATGCTTGAACAAGAACAGTTATGGCTATTCAATCAGCATGTTCACTGATAAAATGCTATTTAAGTGTGATTGATTGACTGACAGACAAGGCCTTTTACAGAAATACTTAGACACATAGAAACTACAAAAGATTATGTATTTAATTCATACATTTCTTTTTTCTTCTGATTTTTTTCTTACAGAACCTGGCTTCTATAAAGATGGCGAATTTGGAATCCGAATTGAGAGTTTGATGCTTGTCGAAAAGAAAGAAACAAAGGTTTGTGAAAAGTTTTTGAATTAAAATGTGTTTGTGTTATGTTGTAAGAGGTTGAATAACATAAGACTGGCCAGAACAATTGACTATGATGTCATGCATAGGGAAAGGGAGACGTCTTCTTTGCTGTGTGTGGAATCAAGATCAGGCATGTTATGGTCTCTCTCAATAAGCTATGATAACTGGTGGCTGAGATTGGCCACTCCAATCCATATTCAAAATTCATGGGTTCAGGAAATAAAGACATGAAACCATCAATCCTTTCTTGTCATTTATTTTGTCCCCAAGTGAAGCAGACCAATCAACCACGTGCGGTAGCATCAGCAACATAAGATTTCTACAAGTTGTGATGAATAAAAATATTTATACTGATTAAGAAAACTTAATTTAAATTCAAAAAAAATTTTTTTTCACAAAATCTAAGAAACTGATGAATTGAATTATAGCGATCTACAATCCCGAATTAATCATGGAGAAACACTATAATTATAATTAAAACTTATAAGTGAGATTCAAAATCTTTGATATTCAGGCTTATTATTCAGATAAATACACAAAAGTTTACTTCCTGAGTTTCATCAAACCAGGATCGTCAGGTAACTTTAAATTTGATTTTTACCTGATAATCTTTGTTTGGTGAAACCTGGTTTGTAAACTTCTGCTCATTCGAATTAATATCTGCTCTACATATTTTTTTTTTTGTATGTTTCTTTTTTGATATTTCTTATTTTTGCACCTCTCTATCCTTTTGGTTTATATTTTTTAAAGCGTTGTCTAAAGTTTTATTAACTCTTTTAAATAAGAGAATGTTGTTTTTTTATAGAAATCGATGTATATATTAAGTTAGAAAATTCAAATTAGTTTCAATAAGGATTACATTTTTCAAGCAATTTCATGAAACCATTCAAATTTTCCTCTGATTCAATCTGGGGTTACTAGGGTCCAAGTATCGATTTCAGTTATCACTTACTGGGGATGCAATTGAGAACGAAGCCCTATACCAAGATCCAGCAACTTTTCTCAAATAAAATTTCACAAGGAATCCAGTCATGGTGATTTAAATTTTGTATTAGGATTTTTTGTTTAATTCCTTTTTTTCCAATAATATCATGGGCCTGTGTTCATGCTGGACATCCATATGCAACAATTATTTCTTAATTTGTAAAATAAAATAAGATAAAAAACGGGTGGTGCTGCTAGTATTCTCTACTTTATACTAAAGAGCAATGTGTATTTATTTGTGTGTGTGTATATATATATATATATATATATATATATATATATATGATGGACTCTCCCGTCGGTTTCGACGTATGAGTGCCCCACTAGGGGCTGCCCACGCGTGAATTTGTAATTGCAAGAGTTGCACAATCCCCAACAACCGCTCTCCTGAGTCGGCATTGCTTGATTCCAATGGCAAGTAGTAATACAAGACGACTGGAAACAATGCCAAGATAAGCAGAGATCACATACAGGACCTGGTATTCCCAAATAGTCACCCATTTAGTACTGGCCAGGCTCGACGCCACTTAACTTCAGTGATCTAACGGGAACCGGTGTGTCAACGTGATTGTGCCATATATATATATATATATATATATAAATACTGTTGGACAAATCTATTTCAAGTATTTAGGGGAAGTGAGAAAGCAAATAATAAGTTACACACCTCCTAACCTTCAATCCATTTCAATAATGAGACATTTGTTTTCTTCATTCTATACTGATTTATGGTTTTTCTTTCCTTTTTTTAAAAAAACTTTCCAGTTTGAGACGTTTTCTTTCTGATTTCATTTTTGTTAACTTTACCGATTCAGACGTTATTCTATATGAATATGAATATTAGTGTGAACACTGACAAAGGATAATTTTTTTTGGTCATTTTTGACAAAGGGTGTAAGTTCTTATCTTATATATAAAGTAAAGACGTTTTTTCCCCTGTACCTTCGCGTCGAATAGGAAAATAAACTCGAACTCAATACGTTACTACAATCGCTACAACATAAGCTTATTCGCTCGAGCGTGTTCTTAGCAAACTCTACAGTCTTACATCCACCTCGGGCAAATTATTACTTTCGTTCCTCCATCAGTCACTCTCCCCAAAACAGACACCATACAGGTAGTAGCAAGAACATTTCTCTCTAACATTTTACTCCTCCCACGCTACCAGTCTACACCGGGTACAACTACACAACGGATACTTTACACATTTTACATTTATGTTAGGTCCGTCTTCACATTACAACACAGTAGCATACGTTGCACAGAAAATATAACAGACGCTCCCTTCAATACACGTGCCTACGTCACTTCCGTTAAATACTATTACACAATCTCATACTCTCAGCCTCGAACAGCGTATACAGTTCACGAAACGCCTGCCACATTCACTACGCTTAAACAGTTATGCCGATTTCCCTTACCGACCTACGACTACTTCAGGTAATACACCGTTCCTGTTCTGCTATTTACATTATACATCTACCATAAACAACATTACGTTTTACTTACTTTAAAAAAAAAAACTTCTACACAATTTGAACCAACGGAATACGTTAAGAAAAAAACAAACTGTTACAGATTAACCGATTAACATTCCCTAATTCTTACTTCACACGGATTTTCCCCATTCTTTTAATGGCTATTCATTTACATTATACCTTAACATTTAAAAAATAACTGTTCACTATTCTGAGAAATTTGTAATTCCTACAATAAATAAACAAATATTACTTTTATAAATTATTATTAAATAAAATACAATAACAATTGCTTTTTTGGGATAACTTCCCTCACCGTTAAATACTTAGAGAAAATAAACAAAACATAAACAAACCGATTACATACATTTATTCTTTACGTTTTTCACATTAGTTTACATAAACGACACCAATTACATAATAACAAATACATTACATTTCATCTCTAAAAATAATATAAAAAAATTACGTTTTCCTTACTAAAACAAAACAAAAACAGTTACTTCTACAGATTTTGACCCACCGTAATACTTTACGAAAAAAAAAAAACCAACGGATTACGTTAAGAAAAAAAAAAACGTTTACAGAATAGACGAATTACATTCCCTAATTCTTGCTTCGCACAGATTCTTCCCATTCTTTTAATGTCTATTCATTTAAATGATAACTGTTCATTTCCAAAAATAACTGTTGACTATTTTGAGAAACTTTTAATTCGTACAATAAAAAAAAAACAAATATTATTTTTATAAATTATTACTAACTAAAATACAATAACAATTGCTTCTTTGGGAAAACTTCCCTAACCGTTAAATACTTTGATAAAATAAACAAAACATAAACAAACCGAAAAGATACATTTTTCCTTTACGTTTTTCTCATTATTACACTTAAAGGACAGCGATTACATAATAACAAACATGAAAACTTTCAACTATAAAAAATAAGATAAAACAATTAGGTTTTTACTTACTAAAAGAAAAATAAAAAACTTTACTTCTACAGAATTTGACCCAACGTAATACGTTCGGAAAAAAAAAAGGTTATAGATTAGCCAAATGACATTACCTACTTCTTCCTTCGCACATATTTTTCCCATTCTTTTAATGGCTATTCATTTAAATGATAACTTTTTATTTTCAAAATAACTGTTCACTATTTTGATACAGTTTATTTCATACAATAAAAATAAATATTATTATTTTTATAAATTATTAATAAATAAATTACACTAACAATTGCTTCCTTGTGAAAAGTTCCCTCAACGTTAAATACTTTGAGAAAATTACCAAAACATACACAAACAGAATAGATACATTTTTTTTTAATCCAATGTTGGGGGGGGGGGGGCAATTGAAATCTCAGCGATTAATTAAAGAGCCTACAGAGCCCCATTAAAATCACCCCACCCCACCCCACATTATCTTTGTATAGAAATTCCATTTTCTTTGGCTGAAAAGACAAATGGAAAATGAGCACCACTGAAACACACACATAATTAATGTAACCTGCAGAGCATTACAAATTGTATTCGGATGGTCGGGGAGAAATAAAATGACGATTATATGATTATTTTCAATAAGGAAGACTATTTGCTATTTTTTTAATTGACTGCGATTGAGTGACATGAGTCAAATGCCTAGCAGTGGGGTGTGGCGGGATTGATAGGTTGATGTGGTGGATCTGTTTTGAAAAGTAACAAAATATAAATAAACCGAAAAGAAAAATATTGTATCCGAGAGAGGGGGGCATAAAACACCGAATTGTACAATATATTTAAATCGACAGAAGACTCAGGAATGTGCGGAAAATCCATCAACGTTACTTCTACTATTTCGAAAAGTAAAACAAATAAAACTAAACCGAAATAAAAAAACATGTATTGGGAGGGGGGGGGGTGGAAATTGCCTATTATATGATTATTTATAATAATAAACACTATTCTCTATTTTTAAATGACTGCGATTGAGTCACATGAGCCAAATGCCTGGTGGCTGACGATGGTGGCCGTGAAAAGTGCTGCCCGTTTTATGTTACGATTCACCTTCTGGCGAGCAAATGTATGGGCCGATTAGATATAACTCTTTCTCAAACACTAAATTATATATTGTTCTTGCATTGCAAAGCATGCTTCACAGAGAAAATGTATATATCCAACAATTTCAGATGGCGATGGAGCATAATGGAGGTGCAACAAAAATTGAGATCCTCTGACATAGATTCAGTTATCAGTGTGGAAATTCCGGATCCAGTGGCATCTTTTACATGATATCATTAGGCACCATATGATTCATGGACCATGTGGAAACATAAACAGATGTTCACTCTGTCTCAAAGATGGACACTGCAGTAAGAGATATCCCAGACACTTCTTGAGTGAAACTCAATCGGATACAAATGGCTACCCACAATATCGACAACTATCTCCTTTAGCTGGAGGTTTTGAGACGACAGTTACCCTACCTGGCAACATAACAGTTCCTGTAGACAACCGATGCATTGAACCACATAATAAACTGCTTCGTAAGATTTTTGATTCACATATCAATGTTGAATATTGCAACAGCGTGAAATCAATAAAATACATTTGTAAATATGTAAATAAAGGTAGTGATCAAGATACCTTCACAATTGAAAGTAATGCTCATGATGAAGTTAAGAGTACGAAACGGAACGTTACATATCAACCAATGAAACCATTTGGAAAATACTTAACTTTCACATACATGTATATCATCCCCCAGTTATTCACCTATCAGTTCATCTAGAAAATGGACAGCGGATATACTTTACTGAAAGTACTGCGGCAGATAGAGTTGCAAATCCAACTTCAACCACTCTAACAGCTTTCTTCAAATTGTGTCAAACAGATTTTTTTGCATGTACACTTTTGTACTCAGAAGTTCCACTTTATTATACCTGGGACACAAAAACTAAGGTCTTCAAGCAACGATTACAGGGTAAGCCAGTTCCAGGCTATCCGTGCGTTAACAAAACAGAAGTTTTGGGCAGGGTATGCACCGTGCATCCAAATCAATTTCACTGCTTCTGTTTGAGACTGCTTCTACACAATGTTAGAGGTACACAGAGCTTTAATGACCTAAAAACGATCAATGGTCAAGTTATGACTACATTCAGGGATGCATGTAGTGCACATGGACTACTTGAAGAAGCTTTTACTGAAGATTTCCTTCTTAGGAAATGCAATCAACAGCCTGAAGTTGATATAACACTTTCAGACGACATCTTCAATATGGCTTTAGTACATATAGAAGCTATGACTTATAGGATGAATGGTAAAACACTGACAAAATTGGGTCTTACCTCACCTAATCGATCTAAATCGAACTAAATAATGAGCAAATTCATATTTTTCGTACTATAGTTAATACTGTAGAAGATCAGCAAGGTGGCCTGATATTCCTTCATGCACCCAGAGGTACAGGAAAGACATTTGTTACCAAGTTAATTCTTGCTAAAGTTAGGTCAGAAGGCAAAATAGCTGTGGCAGTCACATTATCTGCCATTGCAACCACTCTTCTTCCTGGTGGTATAACAGCTCACTCCACATTTAAGTTGCCATTATCCTTAACAAAAGATGCTGATCCAATTTGTCAAATAGAAAGAGGATCAGATCCAGCTAAAGTTTTACAGAATTGTTCCTTGATCGTATGGGATGAATGTACAATGGCACATAAACAAGCGTTCGATGCTCTAGATAAAACATTGCGTGATCTCAAGAAACGTGATGTTGTTATGGGTGGCATAACACTTTTATTATCAGGTGACTTCCGACAAACGCTTCCTATTGTTCCACGTGGAAGTCCCGCTGACGAGCTTAATGCTTGCATTAAATTGTCATATTTGTGGAAGTACATTAAGACTGTAACGTTATTTACAAACATGCGTGTACATCTCAATAGTGACCCAATGGCTGGTGAGTTTGCCTCCCTACTCCTAAAAATAGGTGATGGCAAGCTTGCAACAACCAACAATGGCAAGATTGTTATTACTCCAGGTATTGGCTCAATTGTTTCATCACTCACAGAACTTAGTAGCAAAGTTTATCCAAATATAGCTGAAAACTATGTGCATCCTGAATGGCTAAAGAGAGAGCAATTCTAGCTACTGAAAATGACATGGTACATGTCATCAATCAACAACTGCTTGATGAAATTCCAGGTGATAAACAAACTTTCACTTCTGTGGATTCTACTCTCGATGACGACCAGGCTGTACAATACCCTACAGAATTTTTAAATTCATTAGAATTGCTCGGTATGCCAACACACAAATTAAAGCTGAAAGCTGGATGCCCAATTATGTTACTCCGGAATCTTGATGTTCCAAGGCTATGTAATGGAACGAGACTGTGTGTTAAACGCATGAAACCTCATGTGATAGAAGCTGTAATACTAACTGGTGTGGCAAGGAGCAAACTGACATTCCTTCCCAGAATACCCATTATTCCGTCGGATTCTGCAATAGAATTTAAAAGGCTTCAGTTTCCAGTTAAATTGTGTTTTGCCATGACAATTAACAAGTCCCAAGGACAATCATTGGCAGTGGTTGGTCTAAACTTGACTTCACCTTGCTTTAGCCATGGGCAGTTTTATGTAGGATGTTCAAGGGTAGGCTCTCCACAATGTCTATACATATTGGCACCAGAAGGTAAAACATCAATCCTATTTTAATTACTTAAATTACTTCCAGTGAAATGATTTATTTTCTGAATCTATTTATTTAACTTAAAAATTAAAATCAGGCTGTTATATTTCCCCGGGCAACGCCGGGACACGGGTCCTGCTAGTATATATATATAACATACAACATAATCACGTCGACACACCGGTTCACGTTAGATCACCAAAGTTAAGCGATGGTGAGCCTGGTCAATACTAAATGGGTGACAATTTAGTAATACCAAGTGCTGTATGTGCTCTCTGCTTATCTCGTCCTGGATTTCTTGTTGCCACTGGAATCAAGCAGTGCCGATTCAGGAGAGGTGTGTTTGGCGATTGCGCAACCCTAGCTGCACAATTTCAGGGGGTATCCATTGTCTCTCATGACTGAACGGAGGCCATGATATATAAAACAACACATGGTAATTTACTTAAAGAAGAAATAATGAAGTTACTATTTACCTTTTGATGTAGTCGTATTGTTATTGAACATATTTTGCATGTTAACTAAAGAAATATGTATTTATTGCAGATTTGTTTATTTTTGCTTTTAATGTATATTTCCTTATTTCAGTATGATTTCAACTCTCAGATATTTTTAACATTTGAACCAATAACTCTTGTTCCAATTCAAGTAAAAATGATAAAGATGGAGATGTTGTCTGAAAAAGAGGTAAGAATTGTCTTTATTAATTTTTCAATTAAAAAAACAAAAAAAACAATTAGATTATTTTTTGTCAAATTCAACCACTGAATTGATCTGTTTTGTTGATACAAGTGTAAGTCATCTTTTGCAGAAATAAACAAACGCAAGTCATTTCCTATTTTGAACTGGCTTATTAACTGTATACACTTGTCTGCTTGTCGTGGCAACAACAATTAAAAAAAAAAATGATACAAATTTTTTAACATTGGAAAAGGGTTAACTCAGCATAGCTTAATAGAGTGCCTGTTTTGCTTGTTAGTCGGACAGTGTTTATTACAAGACCCATTCAACTCTGGTTTCTCTCTAAGACCTGTGACATCACAGCGATAACTCTCTCCCGGAAGAGTTCCAAACCCAAGAGAAGACAACTACAAACAAAGAAACTACCACTTCAATTATTCAAACAGTTACAACAAAGGTGCTGTTTTCAATATCAAGATGAACTTATTCTTTCAATGATTCTAAATGTTTTTTTAGCAGTTTGTTACCCCCATCCCTGAAAGAGCTGCAGTAGTGGTATTGTTTGCCTGTTAACAGTACTACTGATGCAAGAACTACTTAACTGATTTTTCACAAAATTAGGTGGAAAGGTGACACACAAGCTCTCTCTCTCTCTCATATATATATATATATATATATATATATATATATCTATCTAGGCAGCATCTTCTCTTGCAGGCAAGTATTGTTGAATATAAGAGACAACTCATGTCTAGATATCCTTTGGTAGATCCTTTCAATAGTCCGAATTAGGATCTTAGTTTCGGAGGAGAATTGGCTGATGAATTTGCCATAATTTGAATTAGTCTCCCAAGTACTTTCGGACCCATCTGGGTCCATCTTCGGGGGAATGAGGTATATATGAGGTATTCTCTACTGACCCAAATAAAAATGTAAAACTGATCATTTTCTACAATAAAGTAAAAACCACTAACCTTATTATCACAAATTATTCTTCCCCCTCGATTAGAGTTTTGGATAAGACAAACCTTGTTTATGAGTTTAAATGTAGTTTGGGAGACTGTGTCTCCAACAACCAAGAAAAAACATATACATAGCATTAGTTTTAAATTTTAATCCTTTTCTTTCTTTGGGGGTATGGTACAGTCTTGATGGCACACTTCTAAATGGTAATGTTTACAAAAATAATAATGTGTCCACGTTACTCACCCTGTTGCCTAGAATACATATTCCATAATTTATAATGATAAATTCAATAGTTTAGGATTTTACCAAGCACATACATATTATTTACGCTCATGTGCGTGCACCAGTCCCTTTTAAATTTGTATTAATATAACTCAAAATTTGATGTAGAGCCATTATTTTCTCTATCAAATATTTTGTATCTAACCTATTTAAAAAAAATCTTTTGGGGGCGAGTGCGAGTTTAGGTGAGCATACCCCCTAAATGATAAAGTTTACAAAAAAATAATGTGCTCATGTTACTAACCAGGTTGCCGAGAATATATAGTCCAAAATTCATAATGATCGGTTTATAAAAGAAAAAAAAAACTTTATATATATATATATATATGCACCAACTTAATGTTAACATTTACAAAAAATAATGTTCCCTAGAATATATATTCCAAAATTTATAATGATCTGTTCATTAGTTTAGGAGATTATCCTGTTATTCTTATACAATCATACTCCATTTTATTGAAATCAAATAACATCCACAAAAAATATATTAAAGTATTAGTTGTTACACTTAACCAGAGAATAATATCTTGCATTTTTTAGTATATTTAAAGCAAAAGGCATTTAAATTTTTTTTTTCAAAATCCAATTAACATTTGCATTTAGTAATTTATATCGAAACAAATCTGTATGATAAATATCGGATTTTAAAACCATTTAATTCCTCTATTTGTAAATAATGCGGCAGCTGTACAAAATTAAATTTTATACTTTGTTTTTAATTTTTTAAATGTTTAAAAAATTTAGTCGTGCTTTATTATCATTTATCTTTCTGATTAATTTTAGGTTAAAAAATAGAAATACAAGTCAACCATAACTGAAAACTAAACAAATTATACCATTTGAATTCGTTTTAAAGATTAAATTTCATAAAGTCCTATATTGGAATTATTTTAATTACCTGTTGAGATAAAAAAAAAAAAAGACAAGTTCTTGGTTTTAATTGATTTCAATATTAAAAAGCCAATGAAGGATTGATATTGAAGTAAGCAAACCAAACTGTTTTTATTCAGACCAACACATTTTATTTACAACAATTAAATTTATCAATGGAATTATCAAATGATAGAAAATTTTAAAAGAAACCATTCAAATATGAAAGTTATCTCCCTTTAACTTTGCATGTATTTTGTAATTTTCAATGAAACGAAAAAATCTTTGAAATGTAATAAATTTGGTGTAATACATTTCGATAAAGTGAAATTCACTATTATGATTGTTTCCCATTTAGAAAGTTACAAATTGAATTGTCTTTCTGTAAAACAAACACTGTCATTATTGTTTGATTGTTGTTATAATGATGGCATCTCTTCTCTCTTCTCATAAAGTTCAGCTATTTGTCACACTGACAGTGATATTAAAGAGAAATGATGTGGTTAAGTGAATAACAATGTGGACTTACGACCTGGGTGTGCCAAGTTCGAGTCCAGTCAGTTCCATAGAATCACTTTCACTTAGGGATGTTGGCAACCATTACGTGGTCCCTCCTGCAAAAATGCCCACAACAGAATCAAGACGATCAACAAAGTTGTACCGTGTTGATTCAAACGAACTTCCTATTTACAATAAAAGAAGCACAGCTTTCTAATATACTCAGTCATGTCATTGCAATGGACGTTTAAGAACGTTAACTAATTTGCATATTGCTTTGACACAGGAACTCTCATTAATTAGCTATCGGTGTTTACTGTTTTGTTTCTTTTTCGATGATAATTTTCATTTTACTATTACTCACAGTTCTATTTACAACTTTTTTTATATCGTGAATAAATGCTTAGCATTTTGCGTGAAAAGAGTTTTTATTTATCTCTTTCACACGATGAGTAGATTAGACACAAGGTCAGGGAAAATAGGATTTGAAAAACCAGCGCCCCAGAGGAAGAGCACTCTGGCCAAACACAAATTTGTTTAGGTACCTCTATTGCTATTTCCCGGCAGGGGCGCCTCAGGTTTTTAGCAATAAACTCAAAGGGTGAGAAGGTAAAGCCTGGGAAGGTGGACCTCCTAGAACTGCAGTTTTTCAGGTCCTTTCCAGTCAATTTACTTCTGGGGGTGTACCTACCTGTCCTCCAGCTTTTGTGACGTCATCAGTTCGGCTGTACCGGGTTCGGTTGGTCACCCGGTATTGCTCGAGAAAAGTTGCCGTTCTGATGAAGGCTACCGATGTTGAAACGCCTGGTCCAGCGACTACTCACTCCCATATTGTGTTTGTTTTGATCAGTGAACAATCAACCGGGTTGGGTCAGCAACTTTGTCTCACTGTGAAGGGAAGGGTTATTTTATGCAGAACAGTTAAATGGAAAGAATTAAGTCCGTAACGAATTTGTCTGTTTGATTTTCTTAGAAGAATAATTATTAAAAAAAAATAATTAAGAATAATGTACACTGGTTTGTTTACAAAGCCAGGCCGTTCGATAATCTCAAAGTTTAACTGCATGTGTTAATTGGATCGACGGGTGCTAATAATTCTGGGCGTCTTGATCGTTGTGAACAAAATTCTGTTCTAAGTTCGGGACGAGAAAAGAACATATACACAAACTGATATGTTGGGTTCGGTGGGGAAAGTACAGCGCGAATCCTTTTGTCACTGACCCTCGTAACTGACTGATGTCCCCGACTTTGACTGTAGCTGTTCTTTGCTTGGCTTTTATCGGGACATACCCCACCCCGACCTAATTATAATTTGGCACTCCGAGAAAAGATTTGTATCTACATTCTCCACGGGTCCCTAAAAGTAATTTCGTCAACAGTTGCTAAACTCGTTTATGACCATTTATTTCTGACGCACGGCACTCAAACATAACTCAATTCGTACTAGTTTTATTTTGGGAGGGGGGGCAATAACTTTACCCCTCCGTAGGGTGTCTGATTTCAACAACAGCTGAGAGATATCAGGACTGTCCAGCAGGGTAATTAACCAGCGGCCATCTTTCTTGAACGATCACTTAAAACCAATTGACCTGATTCGAGATTTAACACTCGACCGTCACTATAAATCCTTCACGGAGTTCAGCTGTCAAGAAACAAAATTTTACTTATTTTTAAATTAGCTCACACCACTTATCATAATATACCCTAAAAATTATATCGGTTATATAAGCCGATAAAGAACTTTGAATATTTTGTTTTTTTATTTAACAACTTTTAGAAATTCTCAGATGATTCATCTGATCCAATCTGTTATAGGCAGCAAGTATTTATTTAAACATAAATGAAAAAAATACTCAATTCATATAAGTTGCATGTTTTAATCAATTTTTCTAATAATCAAATAATATTTTCACCAAAGTTCATGAACTTAGCCTGCGTAAAAAAAAAAAAAAAAAGATATGCTGACACAGGTATTATAAGGGAACTTTTTGTAACAATAAAACCCAGTAATATAAGACTTTCTAAAGAAAGTAGGTCTATAATAAATTATAACAGCGGAAATCTGAAATTTATCTGTCATCGCCAGCCAATGTCTGGTCGGTGCAGATCACAATAGATGGCACAGGACTATTTATTGTAGTTGCAAATTGGTAGCCGGTCCTAGGCTCCCAAGGCTACTAGGCCCGGGTTTTACATACAGCACTTGGTATTCTCAACTAGTCACCCAGCTAATTACTGACCAAGGTCAATGTCATTTTACTTCGGTGATTTGAAGGGGAACTAGTGTGTTTCTCTTTGTCTACTAACAGTCAATGGTAATATAGAAAGGAAAGAATAAAAAGATTGGAATAGTCAATTATAAAGAAAAGGGAAGATCACCATAGGCAATAATAAATACTATTTAACCCCTGTAGTTGGAGAGGAATATATATATATAATATCTATCTATATATATATATATATGAGGATAAAATGCATGATATATCATGAAATGAAATGCTGTGAAGATAGGTGTGAAAAAGACATAAGGAAAAGCAAATTAAATACAAGAATAAATCATCAAAAAACGAGATTTACCGGTTTCGTTCGGATCACTTTTTCTGAAGATGTTCGTTGATCCAACCGAAACTGGTAAATCTCTGTTTTTGATGATTTATTCCTCTATTTAATTTGTTTTTCCTTTTGTCTTTTTCACATATATATATAGTGAACAGGAAGAGACTAATTTAGGATTTTGTCTTTTTATTTTGTATATTTAATTGTCTTTGCAAGCTCACTTTTTTCTGATTCAAACAATTTAAGCAGAGTTCAGTGGCTGACCCAACAGGTCACACTCTTAAAACATAATAGATGACATCATAAAGGATGATGTCATGCATTAAAACAGTGGATAGATCAAATCAGAGAGAAAGAGAGGTTGGAAGAGATCCTTTATTACGTTTTGTCTACATGACCCATAACCTTTCAGGTAAGAGGTCATCTACTAGATGAACATCTAGTTATTTATCTACCTCCCACAAGGTAAGATGTGACACAAGGTCGGAAAAGTGGGATTAGATAAGCCAGCGCTCGAGAGGTGAGCACTCTGGCCATTTAAAAATTGCCAGGGCAGCCCCGTCGGCATTCCCCGGTAGAGGCGCCTCAGACAGTAAGCAATAAACTTACTCCTCCCCAAAGACGGGAGGCAAAGCCTGGGAGGGTGCACCTCTTAGAACTGCACAGGACCGGCAACCCCCAATAGACCGGCGTAAATCCAGACCCAAAGGCTCGGACAATACCAGTTTATTAGGCGGGATACAAACTCCTAACATCTAGATGTATATTACAAATGTTAAATTTGTCATTCTTTTAACAAACTTTTTATTGGTATAAATTTCTAATGTAACCAATATTTGTCTTTTTTTTCTCTTCAGAAATGTTGGCTGAATTCGTACCATGAAAAGATACGTGAGATTGTGGCTCCAGTACTTTTAAGTGAAGGAAGGCAACACGCTTATGAATGGCTAATGAGAGAAGCAGTTCCTGTATAACTCTCTCCAAGTCCAGTCTTTTTTTTTTGTCTCAGGTCTTTTATTTGTGAAAAGCAATTTTCATAAAATATTCATTCCCTCCATTTCTTAAACAAAATCGTTTCGGTTATTTTTATAACTTATAAAACAATCGAATTTGCTTTGAAATCATTTGAAAACCTTTTTTTTTTCTTGATTTGTATGGATTTATTTTTTGAGTGTTTTAACCAGTTTATTTGTTTATTTTCATGATAATAACATTAATAATAAAGCCAATGGAATTTATTTTATCAGTTTCTAGAATCTTCTACATAATTATATTTTCCCTCCTTTAAATAGTACAACTGTAATGCTGCCAATACATATGTGATAAATCAAAGAGTATCAGTAGTTTTTCTTTTTATTTATAAACAAGCAGACGAAAACGGATTAATTTAATTATAAAACTTTTAGCTAAGAAAGTTATTAAACAAAATTAGATGGGAAAATGTGTAAAATGAATATTTTATTTGTACTTTTTCTATAAAATAAAAATATCATCTAAAACTCTTATATTTCATAGTTCATTATTTGGAACTTTAACAAATTTAATTTTAATGAAGAAACCAATTGTGGAATGTTCACAGGGACTCGTTACTAACAACTTAATTTAAAAGAATGTTTAAACAAAATTAATTAATGAAATAAAACCGTTCGGAAATCTGAATATAATAATGAGTTTTTATAACACTGAAGCATGATTGGTTGTTTATGATTTTGATTGGTTGTTTATAATTTTTTAAAAAAGTTTAAGGCTGGTTGTGTTCCTATTTACTACTTACCACAAGGCCCGAGTTAAACACAAGGTCGGTTTTTAATATGGGAGAAATCCGACTTTCCAAAAAGAGGTACTCTGGATTGGGACAAAATTTTTTTTAAATGCCTCAGTCTAGAAGGATTTTTTGTTCACTGACCGAGGACAGAAAAGACTAAGTGTAGTATCAGAGCAGATACTACACTTTGCTCCTAGCCCAAAATAAGGCTGATTGTGTTACAGCAATGGAAAACACTAAAATAATTTGGTACATTTGAGGTTGTAAGAAAGGATGAGTTAATATTTGCACCTGGGCTAGTTTGGATGTACAATCACATGACAAAGCAGTTTTGGTTGGTAGTATTGGTAGAATTGGTGTGCTGGCACATTATGAGTTGCTTTACTCAGTACAGGATTTGAAAACCATGCAGATTCATGTGCGACAGTCTAATTTGGGAACTAAAGCATTACAAGGTTGAACTGCGCCATAATGCTGCAAAATTGACCCAAAACGTATTGAGTGAAAGGTGAAAACTCTGTAAACCAGATGTTCAAAAGATTTTGTTTGGGCTGCAACGTCATATTGACCTAAAACTGGATGCCAAGGCTAGGCTACCAACCATAGAGGAAAATCTGGTGGCAGGCGAATTCAGCATTTAACAGTCTAGAATGATTTGTCATGACCTTGTTAAAAGCATCCCAAGCTACTGAATTGTGCAAATTTTTTGACTGGGTATATTTGACTTCTAAAGAGATTTAAAAATTTATTCCAATAATTTTATGAAAATGATTTTGCTTTGCAGATATGCATGAAAAGAAATGATATGCAAATTATATGATGAATGTGTAATGTGAATCTCAAAGACAGGTTTAGATCTGATGACCTCAGAGAAATATTAAATCTGAACAATATAGGGAGACGTATGCAGAACAGGAAACTTTGATGAATGAATGGATGAGAGTTCTTGGGTTAGTAAAAGTAGAATAATTGAGATAGTAGGTTCAGTTCACAAGGGAAAGCCAAGGAAATCATGGAAGATATTGATAAGGATAGACTTGAGAGAAAGAGGAATAAATAAAGACCTGGCCAGAGATAGGTTAGTTTTGAAACTGATGATGATATATAAGATTTAATTATAACATTTTATTGATTTTGTTCATTTATTAATCTTTTTTTTTTAATTCTAAGTTTAAATAATTCACTATTATTGATTTATTTTATATTTTGGTAAAGTTTTACTTTAATTGCAAAATATTCACTCATTTTGGAAATTGTGATTTCAAACAATAAACTAATTGATGTAGAATGTCTATTATTATACTAAATGTGAGTTAATCAACGTTTGTTTCTCTAAGGCTTTTTACCTATATACTTTAATAACACAAAATACATGCTAAAATATACTTTAGTTCTGGGATTGTGTCATGTTTGAAAAAAGAAAATTATGTTTTAATTGTTCTAATTAGCTGTAATTTATAATTATGTAAATTCGATGGCAACACAAAAAGGAGTCACTCTTTCTCTAAATGTTCAGAGACATTAAAAAATATTAGAGAGTGGTTGAATCAACATCGAGTGGGAGTGAGTGAGAGAAATGTGTAGATAGCTAAGAGAGATTGGGTGATTTGTTTAGTTAATTGCAAATTATGGCTAATTAAAATAATTAAAATAATTATAACTCAATCCCAGAATTGAGAAATATTTTGACATGTATTTTGTATACCGAAAAAAAGCCTGAGGGAAACAAACACTAATTGATTCGGCTTTAGTATAATTATAGATATACACATTGGTCTTTATTATCGAGGGAGATGATAATTTGATAAAAAAAATATTTTTGTAACATGGTTATTATATACTTTGTTTTTGAAATGACTCGTGCTTTCTCTTTTGTAATAAAATAAAAAGAAATCAACTGTAAAGTTTTGTTTGAATTTTTTGGATGAGACATTATTATTGTTTTTCTTTGAATTAGTATTCTTAGCAACGTTTATATTTTTATTTTAACTATGTTTTGACTGATGTGCCTTCTGGTATATTGTCCATTTGCAGTGATGTTTTTTTATTTATTTAAATATATATATATGTATATATATTTTGGATCATTTAAATACAACAAAAAAATGACCCATCGTAAATGAACACTACTTCTGATAAAGGCTGGATGCCACATGAGCTGAAATGTAGTAGAAATATCAAGCTTGTTCCCCCATTAGATAGTTAGCACGATTGTAATGTTGCCAATACACATGTGCTAACTCGACATAGGTGAATCCAAACTCTACAAAAAAAATGAAGTCTGCACTAATTATTAATTTAGCTGTCCCGAATGACTACAGATTAAATAAAGCTGAAAGTGAAAAGAAAAAAAAAGTCCTAAAAAATGATCTGAAAACAAGTTGGTCATTGAAAAAAATTAATATCATACGAATTGTGGTAGGGGCAACTGGATTGGCCAAACAAAACCTGAAAACATATCTTAAATCAGTATCTATTATCCAAGCTCCTGTAAAATTTAAATAGCAGCTATAAAAGGCACAATACCAGTCTTGAAAATAGCCCTTGGATACAAATACAACCCAGAAAAAAAAGAAAAATTACATGCTAGCTTCAGGTTGCAGCCTCTTGATATTTAAAAGAAGAAAAAAAATAATACAAATGGATGCCTCAGTCCCGGACATTATAGCTGTATGCTAAAACAAAAACAAACAAACGAATGAGTAGAAATTAATAAGATTGAGACTTAATCAAAAGTGGGTGCTTTGTTACATTAGGACCCATGATAACTTTGACTCCATCGTTAGGGTTGGTTAGGGTTAGGGTCATGGTCATGGTCAAAGTTAGCGACTGTCCTAATGTAACAATGCACCCAAAAGTGATTCAGGATCAAATTGTGGAGAAAAAGAAATTAGTTCTTTTTATAATAAGTCAAAATAAAATGATTTCTTGAACATTTCATTTAATATAGAATCAGCTAAGATAAAATAAATCAATACAGTTTCGTGCCAAGTGGGGAAAAAAAAGAACATATCTTTTTTTTTTCAGCTTTCATTTAGAAAAACAAAAAAACAAAGTCTGTGTAGTCCTGCTGTGAGTGTGATCACTACTATTTAAATCATGTAAACAACCATTAATTATAACTTGTTTTATTTTAGAGAAAAAAATGAATATACTTTTAGATATTTATGAAAATGTGTAATTTTGCCTGTGTTTGGAGGGCATTTTGGTTCTAGAGGGCAAAGAAAGTTTTCCTGGAGTCACGTATACATGTTTCATATAAATATCCATTAATTATAAATTTTGACCAAAATCAAATGAAGGAAATTTGCATGAAATTGCTATATTTAGTAATGTTAAAATATTTTACTCCCCCCCCCCCCTCCCGGGAAGAAATCAAATTTAACTCTAACCCTAACCCTGGGGAAGAAATCAAATTTTCCCCTTAAAATCTAGCTCGGTCAGTTTTCTGCATTCATGGTAAGATAACTTTATTTAAAATTTCTTGAAAAGCTAGTGAACCAATTTCGAGAAAATCCGAAGACTAACGGGAAAAAACAATAAACATTAAGGATCTAAAAAAAAAAAAAATCATAGATACATAAATATAACGTGACTTTGTGACATAAAAAAAAAATGATATAAGAAAAATAATTGCAGTAATTTAATCCAGAAAGTAAATCAAGAAATATTTTAAAAACAAAACAAGGGGAAGCACTCTGTATTGCGTAAGAGTAATCTCCCTTGTAAAAAGACAAAGTTGCGATTGGAATTGGAGTGGAAATCGTTTATTAGATCATTTTAATGTTCTTATTTAATTGTCCCCTCACGAGGACAGAATTCGAAACAAGTTCGGTTTTTAATGTGGGAAAATCCAGCTCCCCAAAAAGGCACTCTGGATTGGAACAAAAATCAAAATTGCTTCGGTCTAGAACGGCTTAGTCACTGACCGAGGACAGAAAAGGTGAAGTGTAGTATCTGAACAGATACTACACTATGCGCTTAGCCAAATGTTATTGTGGTAAAATACACCTCACTACAATAATTCATTTTTCTTATGTGATAGGCAAAATGTATAAGTATTAAATGTAACAATAATTGAAAACAATTATAGAATACTAAAACGGTACTTCTGCAGTTTACGGACCGTGCTATTTTTTTTTAGATAGGATTTTCAAGTTATATTCAATTTTTACGGTATCTTTTGTTTATTGAATTAAGTGAAAGTGCAGAATAGTTAACAAAGCCCCATCCCCATGTTAAGGTTTGGTTTGGTAGTTTTGTTTTACGGCATATAAACCCTTTTTGGGTTATTTAATGCCGAATCTGGTCATTATAGTGAAAGTTTGGCACTTCTGCATTCTTTATGAAGTCGCAGATTTTCTGTCCTTCTACTGAAAATAAAGGGAAGTAATTCAACCGGAAGTGACTTATTTACAACCTAAAAAAAAATGCAAGACTGATTTGTTTTTGGGTAACAAGAAACAATTAACAATTTCTTTTTTTTATTATATGAATTAAAAATTTTATAAATAAAAATGTAAAGTTTTGATTGGGGGGGGGGGGGAATGAATTTTTTGGTCAACATTGATTTTGCTTTTATTTTTTTTAAATATATTGTAGTTGAAAAGTTTTGTTTGAGATTTTTTTTATCTAAATGAAAAGTTTTCATTGGGGGGGGGGGACTGTATTTTTTTTGTCCTTTTTCTTTTATTGAACAGGATAATATGAGTATTAGTGTTTCGGCATTTCTGTAAGGGACTGTTACTAAGAAGCCAGACTTAGTGGCCGCTTCATAGCCACCAAATACCCACAGTTGTCGTCGGATACGGCCCGTATTGTTCTTTCTTCGTGAAAATAGACTTTCGTCTATCTCCACGAATAAATTACCAATGTCGCGAAGATTCAACTCATTTAACTCCATTTTCTAAAAACTAAATTCTACTTCAACTCCCGGTAAATTCAACTTCCGGTGAATTCTGAATGAATGGTACTTGGAGAAAAAAAAACGGAACTCTTCAATTTCGATTTCTTAATCGGCTGCGGCTTCATAAAGAATGCAGAAGTGCCGAAAGTTTTTATGCTTCAAGTTCTTTATATCTTCAAATGTTTAATCAGGGTTTTTGGTTTGGTAGTTTTGTTTTACGGCATATCAACCCTTTTTGGGTTATTTAATGCCGAATCTGGTCTTGTTTTCTTCTCTTTTTTGTTTCTTTCCCCTTCTAATATCTGTTTCTATTTAACCCATAGTTGGGACCCTAACAGGTACTACCACTCCGGGTCAGGGTGGACCTGGGAGCAATGGTAATTAAGAGGAGGCTCCACATTCCCCAAAGTCCGTAAGCCGGATCTCACCATTGGATGTAGTTTAAGGTCATATCCAGGACCGGGAGTAGGGTAGGAAAAATAAAAATAAAAAAGGGGAGGGAGAAAGGGAGAGGGGCTGTTGTTTTTGGTTTTGTAGAACATAATTAAGTTTTACAAACAAAAAAAAAAAAAAAAAAAAAAAAACGTCAATGTAGGTGAATTTCGTCTCAGGGAGCCACAGGGCAGCCTGATCTGGTATCACCATCCCCATGTTAAGAATGGGTTTCTAAATAATAACGTTATTATTTTAGCACGGTCCGTAAACTGCAGAAGTACCAATAAAACTATTTCCGAGTAATATATTTCCAGATTTTCCATTCAAACCAGTAGTAAAATATACCTTATATATAACTATCAGGACTACCCGACGTTGTCCAGGAAAATAAAATAATAAAAATGTGTGAATAATATCTTCCTTTAAAAACTATCTCTCTGTCTCTGTCATATTACTTTTTAAACACACCCTGGCTTTTCTTTCTAATTCATTGTACACACTTTTGTAACTGCATAAATATAAAAGAAAGAAAAGGTTATCAGCAGCTGACTGACCTAGTTTCACTGTTGTTTTTCGAACATTTACCAGTAAGAATGAAATAAAGTAACATTTTCTGGGCCGCACATGCAATAAATGGGCCCATGGGGACCCGAAATATTAGAGTATTTTTTTTTACTATAATCAGCTCAAGGATTGAATGAGGAAATTAAATAAACTTTTTTCATTAAGCAGATTACATAGTTAAGGAATGTTTTCTTTTGCATAAATTACGAAAAACAAAAGAATATTTCCGTGGATTACAAAAAAAAAAAAAATATAAAAATAAATTAAAGCTATACAATCTGTTTAATATTGTAGTTTGAAATGTTTAAATTGATTTGGGGACAAAATTAGAGTTAAAATACTTGTGACTTGAGTGAGGTTTGAACTCACAACCTTCGCATTCCTCATCCCACAAATATTATATGCATGAAACTGTAAGTACAATACACTCACTTATTGTATCACTGGGGCAAGTACAAAATAACGATACTATTAACTACATAAACTAGAACCAATATTACACTGCATCTTATTAATGGATATTTACCACTGAAACGATATTTTCCATCTTTTAAAGCATATTTTGAATAAACAACAATTTTATATACTCTATAATATTAAATTAAAATATCAAAATATGTCAGAATCTAACCACATACATTAATGGCAGCGTGTATTTTGTATGGAGACATCAATGAACACGCTACCAAATTTAGTAGTGCTCGTTCTTTTCTTGCTACGGAAGATCAATAACACTATCAAAGTACTTGCTTATATGCAAAGGCATTTCTTGTACTTTCTTCAATCACGTTTACACATCATTCCTGTAAGATCAGCGAAGTTAAGTGAAGTTGAGCTTGGTCAGTGCTTAGATGGGTGACCATTTGGGAAATCCCAGGTGTTGTATGTAAAACCTTGTGTCCTTGCAAGCTGAAAGGCCGTCTACCAACCAGCAAATAAACAAATAGTCATTAGCCGTTCGTTGTTATCTGTACCATATCTCAATTATTTTGTCAGTTACTATATTCCATAAATAGGTTATTATTGAAAATGTTTCTTTTAAGGAAACCACTTTAAATTAGCCAATGAAAACATTTAAAATATGATTTACTATCGGTGAATCTCGAAAATGTTTCTTATTAAATTTGTCCTCCGTTTTTATGGGTGTTCTTTTATTTATGACTACTCAAAAATAAAATATCGATCAGCAGTAAATATTAAAATCAATCGCAAATACAATTTTTATTTTTTAAGAACCCAGACCCAGACCAATGTTTGCCAAAACAGACTTAAGTCTTTATCTTGTATTAAAAAGCTATTAAGGTCAAAGACACGGAGGAAAGAAACTCTGACTCAACTCTAAATATAAGATATTTCTATTGGTCTGAATGAAATATAACATGGAATGTGGTAATTGACCTGATTTGATCCTTAGAACATTCATTGCCAACCCCCTTGATGAATTGGAGTGATAATTTGCTGGAAAGGGGCACATAACTTGAAATATTATTAAGTTTTAAGAGAGTAGAAAGTGGATTTTGGGTTTACTTTCGGCAGCCTTGTAACTCTTGTTTCCTTTATTTTGTCTTTTGATCCTCACATTCCATTAACGATGTTTCTGACAAAGGGGGGGGGGAGAATTGCTGTTCTCTGGGTCGGAATCTATTCATCTAACACTTATCGTTGGCTTGTTTTTGAGTGGTAATTTTTTTTTTAGCTTCTTACATCAAGTGGCTTCATGCCTTGTCTGGAACGACTTCCATAAAAAAAATGAAGAAAAAAAAAATGTGTTTCACACTATTTTAAGCTAATTAGATACTTAGTGTGAGATTTTAACTTAATTTTGACACTCTAAATAGTCATAAATCAAATTTTTGTTTGGTGTATGTATTAATTCATTTAAACATTTGTGTGTATTTTTAATAAAAAATATAAAAAAATTGGCAAATTTCCAGCATAATTTTTCTAAGTGTGGCAAATATTCCAAGAACTTTAGATGTTTTGATTGGTTACATCATCTGTTTTTTGTTTTTTTTTATAAAAAAGATGATTCTCAGAGTTGTTGTCTTTTTACAACTTTTTAATCTGTTCTGTGTAGCATTTTTCAAACCAACATTGGCCTAAAAGCGACTTTTCCCTTTTCTTTTTAGCCTTTCTAAGTATAATTTTTGAAATCCTCACCCTAAAAAACTTACATGGTGAAGTTTTCAAAGCAATTCAGTAAGATTGGCTTAAAAACTAGTCGGATTTTGAACGTCGTCTTGCTCAAAAAACGAGATTTGGTCTAATTTTAATTGGCTTAGAAAGTTGGATTCTACTAGTCCAATGGTTATCTTCGTTGTAAGGTAAACATGAAATAGTGTTTAAATAAAAAAAATCTGAAGTGGGTGGTTTCAGATCCGAATGATTTGCATCTATGATTTCTCATAGATATCGAATATTATGATAAGGCATGACTAAACAAACATGTCCAGATGATATTCGTTTCGTTTCTGCTTCTGTTTCTTGCTGGAATACCACAGTACGCAATTAGTTTATTTAGTTGGCCATTAAAAACAAATTTTTTAAAAAGAGAAATGGATATTTCTTTTACCTTTAATAATAAAAGTTTTTTATTTTTACTGGTCCAATTGTAGTATAGGCATAGTGTGAATATCTCCCCAATTTTGCTTCGTTTACACCCAAATTTGATCTAACATTAATTGATCTTATATTGTCCTGAAATAAAATTGTACTTTGTTTTTTTTTTAAACATATATAAATTTGAACTTTTATTTAAAATTTTCTGGATAATCAACATTCAAAAATACTTATATCATTAAATTATTGATTATTGTTTTGACCTATTCATTTTTGCTTTTAAATTCGTTCAATTTCATTAAAACTTGTTTTTTTATGTAAAAAAAAAATGTTCGAAGTTTCTATTTTGTATATGCTCTATTATTATATCAAATGTGAGTTAATCAACGTTTATTTTCCTCAGGCTCTTTTTTTTGCTATATATTTTAATCACATAAAATACATACTACAATATATCTTAATTCTGGGAGTGAGTTCCTATTTACTTGCCTCCCCACGAGGGCAGAGTTAGATACAAGGTCGGTTTTTAATGTGGAAAAAAAATCCAGCTTCCCAAAAGGGGGGGGGCACTCTGGATTGGAACAAAAATAAAAATTGCTTCATTTTAGAAAGATTTCTTCTTTTTCACTGACCGAGGACATAATAGACTAAGTGTAGCATTCAGAACAGATACTACACTTTGTTCTTAGCTAAAAGTGAGTTATGTTTGAAGAAAATTCTATTTGAATTGTTCCAATTAGCCATAATTTATTAGTGAGCAAGTCAAGTCACTCATCTCTCAGCTATCTATGCATTTCTCTTGTCTTTCTCACTCTATGTTGATTCAATCACTGTAATATTTTTTAATGTCTGTGAGAGCATTTAGCGAAAATGTTACACACTCTCTTTCTAACTGTTACATAATGTGTTCGTACACACCATAAACACGTATGTAAATTAGATAGCAAAATAATAGGTCGCTTTACTTTAGAAGAATAATTTATTATTTATAGTCAAGCAAGAAGAATGCCTTAACAGATATGTCACAGTGTATGCATTTTCGAATGAAATCAAACTAGAATAAATAGTGGTAGTCGATGTGACTCAACGGGTCACAGGTACGTCTAATAAAATTTTGAAGTAAAACTAGTTTTAGTGTGAGAGAAATATGTCGTTAACGATGAAATTATTTAATTAAAGTTACATTCTCAACATTTAAAAAAGTGAATTAGGATTTTATTTCAAGGCAAAAAATGCAATTTAAGACCAACAATCAATTTTATGTAAAATCTGGGGCCAAACCTAGCAAAATGAGTGACATATTAATTTCAATAGTGCCTATACTACAATTGAACCGGTTTGCATCTTCCAAAAAAGTAAATTGAACATTTTAAAATAAAATTTAGTTGGAGCATTTTAAAAAAAGAAAAAGATGCTATTTCTTTTTTCCATTTCTCTTTACTGTCTTTCATCATCAGTGACACCCAAATCTGTTTTTGCCTTTTCTAACTCTTTGTTCAAATTTTGAGTGAGTTTCTTTTTCGTTTTGTTGCTTGCACCAGTCTCTGAAAGAAAAAGAAAAACAAAAAAAGGTAAACACCAAAATATTAGAAAAAAAATCAAAATTAAGAAAGGTAACCTCCGAAATATTAAGAAAGCAAACAAAAAGACCAATTCTTTGATCACAGCAGATTATTCGAACGATGGCGCATCACATCGGCAGCTTGAGTCTCGTTGCATAGATGATAAGTAGCAACGGTTTGTTCCCTCTTCTCTTCTCTTCCATTGCTGTTCTGTCATGTTGCGTGTTTATTAACAGCAGCAGTTGCAAATAATGACAACACAAAATCATTGGGGTTTAACAATAGTTTCAGGGTTTTTATTCTTCTACAGTACACATACTCATCCCTCATAGGGGAAAGGGAGCAAATGTTCGAAATCGTGACCGTTCACTCTTGCAGTTCAGAAAAAAAGATAAAGTTCTTCTCAGCTTATCTGCTACACATCTTTGGTGACTTCCTGCCGAACGTGTCGTCCGAACTGTTGACTTTTCACTTCTAATGGAATTTTCCACTACGCTAGTCTAACATGGAAAATACCGTTTTTTGACATTATTTTCACTCATTCACAAATAATGTTGATGCAGTTTACATAACACATTTAAAGATAGTGGGCAAAGGGAGAGAGAAATCATTTCTGTCTTGCTTATTATATTCAGGTTGTAGTTATCGCTGTTAATATATACAGAGTGAGCCCTCTCCCCCCCCCCGGAAAAACGGTCCTCTCCATACACTTTTTGTCATAATACTTCATTAATTCATCAATCACCTTCGTATTGCAGAATATGACGGAATCAACACCTGTGAACACAACTGCATCTCAATGGGAGCTTCATCAAAGAATATACAGCATCAACCATTCTTATAAGACAGACTTGTTTAAGAAAGTGCAGGACACTTTTATGTATCAGTTCAAATGTAAAAAAGCCCCCTTCAAGAAGAACATTCAGAACTGGGTGGACTACTTTGAGAACTATAGGATAGTGGTAAATCTTACTGAAGCCAGTTACAATCGTCCAATACATTCAAGAGGCCCTAAGAAGTGTATAGCTGAGCTAATTGATAGCATGAGAGAGTCACTTCAGCAGAGTTCGAAACACTGACCTACAAACCATGTATGTGTCGCTTATTGTAAAGTTCTAGTTAGAGCAAGCTCTCAAACTTCAAATTTGTCCCGGGGGGAGGAAGACAGAAAGAGAACATTGGAGGCTGTGATCAGTTTCAAGACTGATTTTGAGTGGGCACCTCACAGCCGAGACCGTAGTCCCCCACCTTCCCAGATTTCTTTCTTTGGGGCTACTTTAAAGACAGAGCTATTGCATGGTAACCCAGGACCATCACAGAAAGAAGCCATTATGAAAGAGTTCAGATCAACACCTCAGTCGGTTTGTAAGGATGTCATAAACAAATTTGTGTTGTGCCTCAAGAAATGCATCAAACTAAATGGTAGTCATCTCGAACACATGCCCTAGAATAAAGAAAACGAATCCAAAAGTCTCTTATCTTTTGATGTGCTGTTTTGAAATATATCAGACCAGTTATCATCAAAGTTTCAGTTAATTCTTGCAGAAAATTATGAAATGAGACGCATCGAAAGTTGAGGCTTGTTTTTTGGGGGGGTCACCTCGTATATATTTTGATGTATATTTAAGAAACGATTATCTGTTACCAACCTTTTATGAAAAAAATCCCATAATGATAAGTGTTATAGTGTGATGTTTATCTACCCTATTCCGAAAAAAGATGGACTCTTCAAGACACTATGAATAGAGTTACGACTAAGTGTTGTGGCAGTCATTAGTGACATTCATTTGTCGTCCGGTGACGTTGACGCTTACATACTAGTCAAGGGTCCGATCTCGGCAATCAGTCTGGCAGAAACTGGGCCATTTCGGTAGCTTTTTATCTGTCGGGCTGAGGTATTAGTCATGGGTAGTCCTAGAAGGTCTTCTTTCCCAGGCCTTGCCTCCCTTCTTTGGGTGGAATTAGTTTATTGCTAACTGCCTGAGGCGCCCTGACCGGGGAATGTCGACATGTCTGGCCAGGCTATTTTTAGGAGGCCAGAGTGCCCTTTCTTTAAGGGTGCTGGCTTGATTCTTCCCACCTTATGGCCTTGTGCCACATCTTCCTGCGGTGGGAAGGAAATAAATACCGTCATTGGTGGTAGTGGTAGCCACAGTATCAGATGCAGACTTTCTGTACTTCTGTAAATACACTCTTGTAAATATACCACCGTGTTGTCTTAATTATCATTGGCCCTTCAAGGTTCTAACAATAAGTTTACGATGTTTTTCTTTTTACTGAGTGAAAGACTGACACCGAAAAGCCTTACCTTCAACAGCCTGACTTACGAGGTCTTTAATTTCATCTTTGTCCAGATCACTGATGGCTGCCAATTCAACTAAAAATTTTTGTTTTTGTTGCTAGAATTAAAGAAAAAAAAAACAAACATGAAACTGTCATTACAGAATAAACATAAATATTAGATTGTCCGGAAAGTTCTGACTGATTTTGTCAGTTGTGTCTTTAAAGGCAACATCTAAAATCTGTTGGTACAACAATTATGTTAGCATCACTTGCAGCGTGGTAACCTTCGTAAACTATTAGTTACATTTTACCCCCCAAATTAATATATCTGTTTCTTTAGTCATCCATCTTTTTTGACAAGGGCTAATTAAAAGTTATATTTTCATTATGTAACACAGTAGAAACGTGTAGAACAATCTGTGAAGTGTATGGTGAAGAAGGCGTTGTAGGTAAATCAACTGTTTGGAGATGGATTGCATATTCAAACATGCGATTTCAACTTAGAAGACATTCAAAGTTGGATCATAACTTTTTAAAGGTAAATATTGAAGCTCTATTCTGACGAGAGTCTCTCCGCACTGGTCCACAATGAAGTAGAAGGGGATAAATTACAGTGCAAACACCAAAAAGCCAGCACCAATCCACAGGGAGGAAATTCTAGTGCAACACCAAACATCACCTTCACACATCTTTTCTTGTACTATCTGGTATGGTATACGTCGTGGGAGGGCTTTCAGCTTCCACAGAAAGAGGAAGTTTCTAGGAAACATCATATCCACATGTGGTTCCCAGCCGCATGTATATCCAGGTCAGGAGAGATGACATACAGCACCTTGTATTCCCAAATGATCTCCCTTCTGCTACTGACCAGGTTCAACGTCGCTTAACTTTGGTGATCTAATGAGAACCGGTGTGTCAACATGATCATGCCGTATATTTCTTGTACTACACACGGCACCAAATGTTGAAAAATATTACTTCTCTTCCTCCAAATTTCCCCCAGTCTTTTGATATATTAAATTATGAACGTCCAGTCAATCAATAATGTTGCTTTCTTTAAAATTGAAAGCCAGATTATTTTTTTAAAAATTTGTCTTTAACAAAAAAAAGCTGCTGTCATGTGTTTTGAGGTAAGCATGCTCGATTTCTTTTACATTTCACACTAAACACAAGCCATTCTAAATCGTTTATACTTCCTAGGCAATTCTTCATCACAGAAGCCAACATAAAACTTATGACAAGGAAGCTTACAAACATGTTGGATTTTCAAAACAACTTTCGTCCATGAACATTTAGTGAACATTCATGTAATGTTAACAATTTTATTTTTATTTTCATTTTTTATTTCCAGTTTTTAAAATGCAAATAATGGTTTCATTTCCATTTTTCATTTCCATTTTTGTAATGCGAATAATGTTTTTTTTATTTCGATTCTTCAAAAATTTCCATAATTTTCAAGATGATTCAATGAAAAAATTCGAAAGATAAACCATTCTATTCGATCAAATTGAGCCAATGAAGGCAGTACCAAGCGAAGACTTCCAGGAATGGATTGGCATTTTTTATTCAATTCATCACAACAATCACAATCTAATGCCAAAGCTTAACCTGTCCAAATAATAATCAAAGAGGGATTATTTTTCCATAGAAAAAAACTTAATTGATTATCGATTTTTGTGAATCTGTCAATCTTATTTAAATGTCTTCATATTTAAATGCTGAAAGTGGTAATGGGTGTCACAAAACTGAAATAGTTCTAAATCGAATTTTCTGATGGTGGTTACTCTGATTGGTTTCAATCTTTGGTGCTATTAACCATCCCTAGGATGAAAGTGTGATTCTGCAATGGAATCTGATTTGAGGTCTTCAAATTATAAGGAAAGTGTGAAAAGGAAATAGACAGACACCAGATATGTTATATATATATATAATAATAATGGTAATAATCCAGGTGAAAAATATCCACAGGGTGGTAATCCAGAGAATTTTAACCGGGTTTATAAAAAGTGCTCAATATCAAAATAGAGCTTTATGTATGATAATTTTATTTACACAGACATGTACAAAATCTGCGACACTGGCATGTCGATGTTATCGATCAACAGTTACTATAAACTGAGATCTCATCAGGCAGAGTTAGAATCCGATCTTAACCTCAGATCATATTTGGAGAGAACCAAATATGATCTGAGGTTAAGATCGGATTCTAACTCTGCCTGATGAGATCTCAGTTTATAGTAACTGTTGATCGATAACATCGACATGCCAGTGTCGCAGATTTTGTACATGTCTGTGTAAATAAAATTATCATATGTATATATATATATATATATATATATATATATATAGTTTGGATTTGTCTCCCAATTACTTTCAGACCCATCCGTTTTTAATGACTGGTTTGTTTAACCCTAACCCTAATCCTTTTCCCCCGAACCCTTTTCCTTCTAGTTTTTTAAAAACTAAATTAGCCATTTTTAATGACTGGTTCATCTAACCCCTAACCCTAACCACCGACCCCTTTCCCTCTAATTCCTTCTCATCTCACAAATGCACCCCTCATTCCATCTGACTTATACACAATCCATTTCAGATACTTTTTTCTTCACCCATACATGTCCCTTCCACAAAAACTTCACCAATCCCATTCTTCTACTCTCTAATAAGTTGTATCTATCCATATGTCTTGTGTTCTACCCTTTCCTTTTCTTCCACGTCTATCTGTTCCCCAGGATACCTCATATTTTTCCCTCTCTCTACATGTATCTTTGGTATAAAAATTCCTGTTTCTTGAGTTGTATTTCTAGGCATCAATAAGCATCCAATAAAATAGGAAGCGAAATATCAACTTTCCTCACATGACTTTTATATTGTGATCTTTGTTCTTATATACGGTCTTCAGTTATTCCATATTTCCTCTTTATTTTTCTCTCACACACACAACATTAACTTACAATGATTTTTAAAAATCGATCAGAACTATTGCTTTAAGGAAATTTGAGAATTAGAAGCTTACCTTTAGTTCTTTGTCCAAGTTCTTTTCCAGGGCAACATCTAATTCTCGACGATTTTTTTCCAATTCTGCTTGCATATCCTTTTCCAAACTTGCCATAATATCTTCATGTTGTTTCTGCGCGAAGGCGTTGGAAAGAATTGAACCAGCGATGCTGTGATGATACATGGAAATGACAATGTTTTATTGATTTTTGTTTATAAGTGTATATTCTGTGAATAAACAGTCAATAAACGTTAGATTCTAATTAACACATAGATTGAACCCTGACAGGTACTCCCACTCCGAGTCAGAGTTAACCTGGGAGTATTGGGAAATATACGGTGACTGTACACTCTAAAAAGCACCAAAATTGGGGCCTCACAACCGGATGTAGTTTAAGGTTATATTAAGAACTCTTAAGGAATAGGATCCCATCGTTTAGATGGCGAAAATAAAGTTAAAATCGTAGTCATACTTGTTGTGAATGCATCAGCTACCATAGAAAAACATTATAGGATTAACACATATTTTAATTCTATATTCATCGACCAATGGCGTAGGCACACGCAAATAAGACATGCCTCAAAATCACATCTAAAAAAAGTTATCACATTTTTGTACAAACAAAAGCTTCAAACAGAAAAGACGGAATTATAAAAAAGCAAGTGAGTTACGTATGTAGAATAACAATGCCCCAAAACAAGCTAATTTTATGGAGCCGGTTGCTTCAAATAAAAATACTTCAACAGTCAAGAGAGCCAGTCAGCCAGAGACAGTCACAGAGAAATCGATCAAAAGAGAGGATACAACACGCTTTCGCTTAAGACCTCTCTCAACTGCGTAGCTGGGGGAAGGGACAAATGAAAACTGCTATCAACTTCCTTGCATACATACCACACATATTCAACATATACTCACACATTGACAAAATAAGGCACACATGTACATATACTTTTTACACAGACTAATTCCCTTTTCTCCATTATACAAAAAAAAAAACAATTTAACTGTCTGAACTTACACAAAATTAGAAATTTACATATAAAATATTTCATATTTTATAACTTCGTGTATATATATATATATATATATATATATATATATATATATATATATATATATATATATATATATATATATATATATAAATGTGATACTTAGAAGGTAATACAATGCAGAGGTGTGACGGATAGACACAAGTAGGATCAAACAAGACATATAATGGTGGAACAAATTAAATAGTTTCACCCTTAATACAATGTATACATACACATATATATATTTATTTATCTTTTCACAAACACACATATATCTGTATATATACACATGTGTATGCATACATTGTATTAAGGGTGAAACTATTTAATTTGTTCCACCATTATATGTCTCATTTGCTTCAACTTGTGTCTATCCGTCGCACCTCTGCATTGTATTGCCTTCTAAGTATCACATTTCTATATACAAATAAAGAATGCTTCAAGCAAACAACATAAACGTCTTATATATATATATATATATATATATATATATATATATATATGTGTGTGTGTGTTGTTTTCTTAATTCTGTTTTTACTTTCTTCTTTTCACACAAATTATTTTTTATTTTTACTTGTTAACGTGAATCACGATACACCAAAAAACAAAACGCTCTCGTCTATCTTATGAAGATCACGACTCACGGTACAACCATATAAAAAATAATAGTTCATTTCTGCTACGAAAGAAAGGGAAAACGCAAATTTCCGCACACACTCCTGCCACATCAAAGATACCAATAATGTAACAACTATAAAACTCAGTCCATTTTTGGTTATCTAACGTCATTGGAACTTACCCCTTATTTTTACTTGTTAGCATGAATCATGGTACGCAAAGACGAAAGGGCTTCGTCCATCTTATTAAGAGGACACTTTCAACCGAAGCCCCCCCCCCCTGCTGTTAGCTGATGGAAGGAACGAATGCAACCGCTATCAACCCCCTTACACAGATGCCACACATACCAACACACTGACGAAACAAAGGCGAACAAATACACACACTTCTTACATTGTATTGGAATTATTATTAAGCGTAGTGAATTATAAGTGCCCTGTGATTGGATGAAAATCAACCAATCACAGACCACTGCTTCAATCTCTGCAGAAAACCCAGGAGAGCGCCTATTTTGAAAATATCGGCCTCTTCTCTCCAGTCTTCGCTGCCGTCAACATCGTTTCTCCTCTGCTGCGGCAGGTGCGAGCGGCCACATGCTTTTTTAGCGTATATAATACGCACGGGGCCATAATGAATAGGCCCTCCCGTCTTTACAGCAGTCGGCTATCCCACTCGTTGCCTATAGCCGATAAGACAGTAGCCACTGTCTTTTCACACCATGCGGGCTAATTCAGTCAAGCGTGTATGCAGTGCCCATTTGAGCGAAAGAATCCATCTTGATGTTCTGAACTATTTTTCACAGCCTTGTCCCCAGAAGGACTCCTGTTACAAGACAACTGCATTTTCAGTGAGTCCGCAAAGGCACTTCTTTTGCAAGCAACATTCTCTTTCTTTCTTCTCTTTTTATCCATATAAATAGCCTTTCGTTATCTACCTACGTTGTTTGTTATCTCTGTTCTTGTCTAGTCACGTTTATATGCCACCAACTTTTCTTCCAGCGGACTACAGTCTTCGTCCTTCATTCTAACGGGAAAAATCCCAACAATTGACTATTTCCTTTTCTCTACTCGACACTCAAATGAACACCTCACATATACAAACTTTCATATATTGTAATTGTAACTTTCTAAATATATAAATATGTTGTGTTTCAGCAATTCTGCTTTTACCTTCTTCTTTTCACATACTCTTACTTTTTACTCTTACTTATTAGTGCGAGTTTTCGCCCCAAAGATAAAAGACTCTCGTCTATCTTACAAATACCACAGCTCACGCTACAATCATACTAAGAATTATAGTTTATTTGTACTACAAAAAGAATGGAAAACACACGCCCCTGTCGTATCAAAGAACCCGATAAACTTACCACTTATTTTTACTTGTTAGCATTAGTCATGGAAGACAAAGACAAAAGGCTATCGTCTATCTTATCGATAACAAGGCTCACACTATACGACCCAGAGAATAACCATGACCCTCGAAAGATGTGCAAACTATCCACAATACTCATCGACGATACGAGCTACAAACTAGCGCAGATATTCATAAAATAGCTGCTTGTCTTCAACGTATCGCGTTTTCGGTATTAACTACTTTACAGATATGTGTTAAGATGCCGGAAACAAAGACCAAACTAAATCGAACGAGTGATCGGTCATGTTATATTTCGAGATTCAACACATTTTATTTTCAGAAAACACACAAGTTCCAAAGAAAAGAAAAATTCATACCTGATCCCTCTCTGCTTTTGATCCTGAGTTTCTTTGCGTTTATTTTCATCGAATTCTATTGCAAGTTCTCTGCATCATGAGAAAATAAAATAATTTCATTCAATAATGAAAATGAGAAGAATCAATTCGAATAAGTAGAAGAGCTTAAAGTGTGTCATAATCTCATATTGACGCGGTCACGTTTGGCAATATGTTTATTCAAGATGCCGTCTCGATACTGCAGGAACAGCAAGAAGGGACATAACTCCTCACATTGAAGCAGTGTATTAAAATATACAAACATGTTTTTTCTCATAGTTTTAGTGAGGCTAACGAGTCTGAAAATCAAATTTTTAACTATACGTTCTTTTTTTAATTTTAATTTTAAGCAATTGATTTTAGTTGTGTTTATCTAACTAATTAAATAGCTTATTTTTAAAGTATAAATAAAAATGTTAAAAGTTTGGGTATTATTGTAGATTAACATTACATGTGAATACTCTGAAAAACCTTGTGGAAAAAAGAAAACAAGAACGGAATTGTTTTAGAATTTGAAGTAAGGGATCAGTTTCGCATATAAATTTAACGTAAAATAATCATCCATTTCAGGGCCATTCAGTTAACCGTTTTTTTTTGCTATTGGAGATGTATTCTGTGCGGTATTTTTTTTTTGGGGGGGGGGGGAGAGGGCATTTATAGCCGATTACGTGTGGTTTTGCGACCTTGCCAGTCGAATTAGGGTTAGTGTTAAAAATATATTACTTAACTGCCTTAATAATTTAAAATAACCCTAAAAAGTAGAATCTCATTTATTTAAAGGGGGTGTAATTTAGCTGAGGGTGTTAATCCACAAATTTACTAAAGTCTGTTGTTTAAATTGTGGAATACTCTGAGTAAAATTTTTGCTTTTAACTATACGCCCTTCTCTCAAGTAATTGCTACCCGGAGGACAGGTCGATTTTGCTAACACACACACACACACACACACACACACACACACACACACACACACACACACACACATATATATATATATATATATAGTACACGTATTCTATTAGTTTCTGTAGATGTAAATGTATATCTGTCTATGGATATTTGCGTATATATATATATATATATATATATATATATATATATATATATATATATATATATATATATATATATTTGTTTGTTTATGAGTGTACTTGTGTATCTATTAATTTGTGCGCAGTGTGTATTTTACATAAAGATCAGATATTTATGCTTGAATATGTTGGTGTGTAGATTAAAACTTTGAAGTGTTAAATGGAGAAGAAAGGAATCTAAGCTAAGTGGGTAATAAAAAATAGAAAAAGGAAAGAAATAGAAGGCAGGTAATAACATTTATAAAAAAGATAGAAACTAATTGAAAGAGTTAACAAGTAAAAAATGTAACCCGATACTAAATTATAAAAATATCTCATCCCACAAAAAGATTTATTTAAAGAGAAAGTTTTCCAAATTCATATCACTTCTCTGTCATCTTTGGTCTGAAGAGGTTGACTCTCTCTGAAGAGTACAAACGAAACATGTATACACATGTAACCAATAATGTTTGTATAAATAAAGATTTATACTATATATATATATATATATATATATATATATGTGAGGGATTTAGTGTTATACATATATATGTACGAGTTAACTTCGGTGTTCTATATATATGCGTTCTTAATACCTGGTTTAAAACACTCTTCCATTAATAGGCCAACTTTTAAACTAACGAACGATTAAAAGGGACGTAAACCTCGCCATTGTTTTGTCTTCTTCTTACCGTTGTTTTTGTCGGTGTTGGTCTTCGATCTTGGATTGCAGAATCCTTTGCTGTTTCTCCCTCTCCGCCCTCTGCTGATGTTCCAGGTGTTGCATCCTATTCTGGTGGCGCTCTACAATCTGGTTGGACAACCCCTGCGGAGTTCGTTCAGAGTCCACCAGACCCTCCAGCTTCTCCTAAAAAAAGAGACGTACATACATACAGACATATACAACGTTTTTGTCTGAAGTTTTGGGAATGAAAGGTTCTTATTATTTACATTGTTTTTGCTTCAGACTATTTCCTCTATCAACGTTGATATTCATACCCTAACTATGTTTCGGCCTATGAACCCCGCCATTCTTCAAAATCTATTTGAAAGAACCAAAAAAAAAAAAAAAAAAAAGGAGAGAAAAATGGTCTCTAGTTATCGAAAGAACGTTCTCGCCACTAAAACTTTTTTTTACATGATATACGTTTCTCAGTTGGCACCATATTTAATGCAACAACGTGCTTACTCGTCCCGGGAATAATGTACTCGCTACTAGAACTTCATTATGTGGTATACTCTTCTTAAACAACACCGTTTTCAGTACCGATCTTGGGAACAACGTGCTCGCCTTGAAACTTTGTTACGAGGTATACATTTCTCAGGTGACACCATATTTAATGCAACAACGTGTTTAATGATTCGGGGAACAATGAACTCGTCACTGGAACTTCATTATGTCGTATACTTTTCTAAAACACCATCGTTTTCTCGGAAAAAAATTTGCTCGCCATTGAAACTTCAATACGTGATATACATATTTAATTAAACGTGTTTTCCACTAGATTTTTTATCACGTAATAAACTTTTCTCTAACAACATCGTTTTCAATACTGATCTCGGGAACAATACGCTCACCACTGGAACTTATTTACATAGTATTCTTTTCTTCAACAACACCATTTTCAATGTTTATATACATAGCTCAATGATCTTAGCCCTTCAAGTGCTAAAACGCATCTGATAAATCCAATTAGACTCGTATTTTATGGATGGCTAAGCAGATGGTCAGTCACACGTGGTCAACACACATGCATCTTCTTGATCCAGTCTGCACTTGTTCTGTCTCATATCTAGGTTATGCACACTAGGCAGAGATGGCGGCGATTAGGTAAGTTAATACTATTTCTACCACTCGATCAGGGTTATGGCTCCTCATATCCGCTAGTTTTATTTGTGGAAATCAACTTATTCTTTAACTTAACTCTTATTTTATCTAACTAGTGAAAAATAACACTATAAGATTAACATAAAAATAGCACATTTCTGTCATGTTTTAAGTGATTGCTTACGATAATGATGTATGAATATTCGTGATTTTCAAAATGAACGTCAAAATCTTATTTTCATCTGATTAGAATACACAAGAAAACAAATGTAGACAAATAAACAACAACAACAACAACAGCAACAACAACAAAAAACATAAAAAAAACACTAGCGCAAACGAGCAATGCACATGAACATGGTCCGAGGAAAATCGTCCAAAACGCAGTAAAAAAAATCAACGTTAATGCGTAAAATAGTCCGGATAAAATCAATATAAGTTGCGACAATGCTGTTAAGCGGACTTAATCAAACTGCTTAATCGAAGACCATGACATTTATTTATCTGTAACCCGATAAGGCGGTAGACATATAATTTAGTCATAAATTTACTGATAAAAAACCCGAAACTATAAAAATAAAAAGTTGAATTCTTTTGTTTAAAAATGACTGAAATGCAGTTTGTTTAAACATTTTGAAAACGCAATTTTATGTTAGGATTTTTTATGACGTCAGTCAACGGGCAATGATCAAAATTGTTTCAAATTTAAAAGTAGATCGGCTAGTTTATGAGGATTTGGTAAACAAATGGAATTAGCAAAAATATCCGAATCGGAATTATCTTTTGAACTGTAAACTCAGGGAGAAATGCGAAGAATGGTTATCTACGTAAATCGTAACGAAGAGAACAGCAAAATGAGAACTCGGAAAAAGTGAACGAATGAAGAAGACATTTGCCGTAAAGAACGCATTAAAGTTTAAGCCAAACACACAGACATACACATACACGATTTTCGTAAGGTTACTGGTGACAACAGACGCAGATACACACACAGCAGTTCGCCGTCGTCGCACACACACACACACACACACACACACACACACACACACACACACACACACACACACACACACACACACACACACACACATTTATAAACATATACACAAGTCTTAGCAGAAATTCGAGTAGCAAACGAATCCTGTTTCTGTGTGCCCGCATGAATAAAACATAACCTTTTTTTTTTTTTTTAAATATTACGATATTAATTGTATGTGTTTTCTTTTTTGTGTCTTGTATGAACTCACAACGACGAACCAGGAACAATAACAACAACAAACAGCAGCAATAGCCGTAAAGCAAGAAGAAGCGAAAACGGATCAACAAGCTACACTCCTCTTATTAATACCAGGCTATGTTACAAATCGAAGAAAAGAAATGGATGAAAATTTTAAAAAATCAATCCCAGGCATTTTAAACGGTAAATAATAACCTTACTATGATTGTCACTATGGCCCCACCTTCTCCCCAGAGGAGGAGAGAGCAGCTTTACAAAAACCCAACAGCTCTCTCTAGTGGTTCAGACAAAAGAGGTCTAATTATCTCTACCAATTTGCCACATTCGCTTACTGTGCCAGTGACGTCACAGCCAGAATACGTAGCCATCTTCTTATCTAAATTAGAAAATCGACTCTACTTAATTTTTTACTATATGTGGAATTTTACCATCTACTCTTATTCTTACACCCCCGTCTTTAATATTGCTACACCAGGATTTTGTTTCTTTAGTGAAATCCAACTTAAAAATGCTTACATTTCTCACATGTCTACATCCTATATGGGATCACAGCTGACCCCAAAAGTCAGTTATAACTAATAAAACACTCACATTTGGTAAAGCTTATGTACACTTAAATTAAAAAAAAGCATATTACTTTTACATAATACAGGGTGTTTCGAAATCGATGGCATAACTCCGGGATTACGTCCTATATGTTATATAGGTCCTGAGACGCTTGATTCTTGAGTTATAGGCCATTGAAAAAAATACGGATGAACATTCTTTATTGTAAACATCTAACACAAAAATGTGTGTGATAGTGCACTGTTATTTCTACACATGGGATAAATAAACACTATCCCAGCGACAGGATCTCAGGTAAAGTAAGCCAAGACCTGCTGTTCTCACAAAACACCAACAAAACCATGCAAAAATAACACCAGACAAATATAGAAGCCGTGGAACTCAGAAGGAAGATCTGATCGTCATGATAGACAAGGAGTCCTTTGATACCCAACATGAGAGACCCAGTCGTCATCTTGCGTATGTTGGCTTTTCTTATTTCAGGTAACAGAATACAACAGATCAAATATAGGTAAATAAATATGATCAGCGCAAACCAATGACCACGCAGAGGAAGAACTGGACCACAAAAGAAATTAGACTAGTAATGGAGTGCTATTATAAAAGTTACCTCCTCCCACACAAAGAGGCCACTTTACACATATAGAACATAATGCCGAAGTCATGCAATCGATTTTTGAAACTTCTTGTATTTAACACTTACCTGAAGGCATTGTAGAGTATTGTCTTGTCTATCCAGAAGAGCTTTGCGCCGCGCCTTTGCAACCTGCAAATAAAAGTACACGATTGAAAATATATCCAACTATTAGTCAGTTCCGTTTTATCTCGAAAAATAAATGATGGCCCTTGAAAGACAAAGAGTCTAAAGGGAAGCAAGGTTTGTGTAAATCGGAGGAATTTTAACTCGTATACTCAGATCCACTACCACTGCCACCCACATGCACCGGGAATACTTTTTTTATAACGAACATTTGTTAATATACACGGTTTACATTAAAACACAGTTATACTGTTATTGTTTTCTTGGTCATTTAGCAGACTATTGACTAAGTTTATTTCAGCAACGATATCAGGAGCATGGGGGAAAGTGGCTTGTTACTTTTAAAACTTAGAAAAACAAGCTTTCTCCTTTCACCACCAACGCTGGGGTCCTTATTTTGCTTCAGTGGAAATGAGTTACCCTCTCCTTGAGGAAGCCCCTTGTTTTGCTAAGTTCATAGGACTGACTTTCACCCCAGATTTAAAATAGAAGACAAATGGACCCGAGGGAAATAGGGATGAATAAAGACCTGCTCAGAAATTGTTTACTTTGGAAGTCAATTTCTTAAAGTCGTCCAACGCATTCCAGTATGTAAAACGGACGTGAAACCGAATATGATGATGATGATGATGATGATGATGACGACGACGACGACAACGTATATCTAATCTGTTACTAAGGTCGCTGGAAAAATGGTTAGATCATTCTATTGCTTCAGAAAGTACCTGACTCCGGATGCAATTCTCTATCTAAGTCTTAAGACGGAGGACCGTAACCACATTTGGGGATATGCCGCTTAGAGCACTTTTCTTGCCCTGACAGAGCACAAAATTGGCTCCGAAATTTAATGGGAGATGATCTCTTCTATTCTCCACAGCCCCTTTCTCACAGAAGAGACGTCGCTATTTTCTCTCTGCTGTATCGTTATTTCCATGGAAGGTGCTCAACTGATCTCCAATCTCTGGTTCTTCCTTGTAATACATTCACAGCAATAACTCGTCTTTTACCACAAGGGTAAGACAACTTTCCTTTCTCCCTTCATGTGCCTAGCGTTAATCAGAATTTTCATGAACTTTTTCGCAAGGGCTTCACGTATGTGGAACACATTATCATGGGACTGTTTCTCTGCAAATTACAACAGTTTTCAAGTCTAAAGTCAACAAATACTGGCCATAAACCGTCCCATAAGTAACCAAACTTTGTTCATTCCATTGATCATTTTCAGTACTCTCATAATATTCTTCATCTTTTAATTGACACTCATTCCATCTCATTAACCCGTATCATCGAGTGACCTTTGGCTGCTAAATGGTGACCCATTTGTTAAAACAAAAGTGAAGCAAGAACGGATATTCGTAACATGCATTTATTCAATCGGCGTGTTTAACAATGAACATACTATTTTAAACCAAAACGCGATTGCCCAAATGATGGGCAGAGAACACATCTAAAGCAAAATCGATATTTGTTTCTCTCTGTACCTCTAATTTCCCGATGGAAGCCGCCAGTTCATTGTGTTGTTGATCCAAGATGAGTTTCGTCTCTTGTAGAAGTTGTTGTCGCAGTTTCTCTTCCGCCGCCGCCTTTTCTTCAGCTAGCTTCAATTCGGCCGCTTCTATCTCAGCTGTCTGCAAAAAAGGGACAAAGAAAAGACGAGTAACAAACGCATACACTAACAAACCGACAACCTTCGGAGATAAAATAAGATAATGTATGCATAAAATTTCATAAATATCGTCTTCAGTTAAAATCTAACAAAGAAATAACTGTTTGTTGGCCAAAAGCCAGCTATGCATCCCTCTATACTGAACTCTCTGGGATGGATTGAGAGAGATTGAATAGGGATACCCTGAAAATTGGTTGCTATAAACACACGTTTATCAACACGTGTGATCTCACTCTACTGTTATCGACACACACACACACACACACACACACACACACACACACACACACACACACACACACACACACACACACACACCACACACACACACACACACACACACACACACACACACACACACACACACACACACACACACACACACACACACACACACACACAGAGTAGTGTAAAAGAAAAACAAAAAAGGCAATTGGGATTTACCTTGCTTCTAAAAACGTCCAATCCACTCAGAACGGAATCGTAAGTTACACATTTATTCGTTGTAATATTATGCGTATTTAGGCAGAATATTTTAATTTAGGAAAAAGTTATTAAATAACACGGAGTGTTTTTGCTTGACTTTTTGAAACTTTTGAAATTTTTCGAATAGTTCATCTAGTATTTCGGTCAAATTGATGTATGTAAGTTTCGTGGGTTCTTGTTCCATTTTTCTTTCTTTTTTCGCAAGTACTTTCGATTTGATTCGTCAAATCATCATTAGGCGGGGTTAGTCTTGGTGTGTTTACAACTATGTCTTTACTGTTGAGTTTTTCTTAACGGCTAGTAATTTACGACTTTAAAATGAGCGCCTGTAGTGATGAGATGTTGCATGCAAACGTGATTACGTGATAAGCGCGTGCAAAATTCAAAAGTCTGCAAAATTTAACGGTTAATAATTGTTAATGTTAATTACTATGCTAGACACTTTAAAATGTTTTGACGAGTTTCGTTATTAACATTATTGACTGTGGGATACTTGGATTTTATGTAGAGGGCTTTAAGAATTTGTAATCTTTTGACGTTGGTATTATAGTGTATCATTTTTGTATTATTAACTAGGATGTGTCGATATTGAGAAGTGGTAGCCATGTTTTTAACGGTGTTGGCAAATAGAGCTAGTGTTTGAGAGATGCAAGGTGAGCCTTCGGGAAAGTGATGTGGTTGTGAAACCGATGTAACACTTAGTTTTATTATAATTGTCGGAGATACATTCTCCCATCGGCCATTGAAACTTATATATTATATTGATTCTTCCTAATGTGTTTTCGGTCTGAGAAGTGTTATTGTTAACTAGGTAATTTGATGTTTTCAAATTTTTATTATAAATAACGAATCTTATCTTATTATTACAGTTGATGGAGGGTATATATCGATGTATTATATTTTTGAGAAGTTTTTCATCCAATTTAAAGAATTTCTGAAAAATTCCGTTAACCCATGGATTTTCAAAGAAATAAAGATTTCTTTATTTTTTTGAAAATCTATGGGTTAAAGGCATTTTTCATAAATTACTCTCGGTTGAAATATTTGATTATAATTTACCTGTAAAGTATTAACTTTACTTTTGTTTTATTATTACTTTATTTCCTATAATAATTCTCTATATTGAGTATATTTATATCATGCTAGGATGCAATATTATGCAATAGGTATTATTTTTTTTTATTATTCTAATATAGAAGTAAAGAGACAACATGGAATATAATGCCACAAAACCAAAAAAACAAGAGACTGAAATATAAACAAATCAATTTTTTAAGCTTAAAAACTAAAGATATCTTGGAAGAATCTACTGCGACTTTACGACCGACTTTTCGAATTAAATATCTTTTATATGGTAATAGTACTTCAGTTCAGAGTGACTGTTCTACATTACTACAACAATAACAAAAAGCAAGATAATTTAGACATGCATATAAGGTAATGGCCATTTAAAAACATATATTGGCCATTTTCCTCAAATGTTTTCAGGGAATACCGCATTTTTTCACAATTTCGAGAATATCACAATCAAGCCTATGTTATGTTTTAACATAAAAGTGAGACAAAATTCTCTTGCAAAAGACTACTTTCACGTCCAACGTTTTGCTACAGGATACGTTTATAATGGAATATATCTATTCTCCCCCAGTTCATTTAGACCCCTCCTCGCACATGTAACTTAAACAATTATGATATAGCCAGGTTTTCCGAAAGAAAGAACAACACATTTAAGACAGACTATAAAACAGATAGCAGTTTCTTTATTCGCTGTCAGACAAGTCCCGAAATAAAGGGCTACTTCTTAGTCCATGATCTTTGTTATACAAGTTGGCTGGGAAGGATACTCTAGACGCAATATCAAACAGGGTAGGTCGTAAGAGCTGGCTTGCAATTTTATTGGCGTCAGTCGAGATCTATTTTCTGGCCATCGTGCTGCGATCTCCGAATCTTCTATCTTCAGTTTTATTAGCAGCAACGAACCCCAGTCAAAAATGCACCCCTACGCTCGTCACCATCTCACTTTGTAGATATATATTAGTCATTGATCTCATCTTTAACACCGCGTATCGATCTTTCATAACTTTCAACCTCCCATGACTATGTATTCTTCGGCTTGTCCTAGAACATCCCCAAGAACATCTAATGTATCACACCATTATAATATCAATAAAAGCCAACACCAACAGAGACACTTCTTTCGCAACAGTAAAGAAAAGACAAAAAAGCATTCAAAGACCCTCTTCCTAAAACTACACAACAGACTACCAACCATTTTTCGTTTGGTACCAGTGATCCCTTTTCAATTCACAATAGAACGGAAACAAATAATTCTTTTATTCTTACCAATTTCTCTTGCAGTTTCCTGTTTTGTTCCTCTTTTTTCTCTTTGGAAATATTTTCCTTCTTTTCTCTCAATTCTTGAACTTTGGCTCGCCGCTGAGCAAGAAGAACTTGAAAACTGCAACAAAGGAACTTATTTAGAGAAATCCGAAAGTGAAAACGGATTATGGAAATGCTTTTAGAAGCAATTAACAATCAATTTCCCAATTATATTGTATACGAACAAATTAAATTCATGATTAGAAACTGAGACAATACTAATAATAATCAACTAAATAATTATAGAATCTATTCCACTGTAACCAAATGAATTCGAACTTTAAATTGGATGAAAAAGTTCTCAAAAATATAATACATCGATATATATCTCTCATCAACTGTAATACTAAAATAAGATTCGTTATTGATTACAAAAAAAATTGAAAACATCAAACTACGTAGTTAATAATAACACTTCTCGGACCCAAAACACATTAGGAAGAATCAATATAAGATATCGGTTTCAATGCCATATGAGAGAATGGATCTTCCACAAGTTATTTATCTACCTCCCACAGCGGTAAGATGTGACACAAGGTCGGAAAGTGGGATTTGAAAAGTCAGCGCCCGAGAAGGTGAGCACTTTGGCCTACAAAAAATGCCTGGGCAGCCCCGTCGGCATTCCCTGGCCTCAGGCAGTAAGCAATAAACTTACTCCTCCCCAAAGAGGGGAGGCAAAGCCTGGGAGGGTGGACCTCCTAGAACTGCACAGGACAAACCAACAAACCGGCAGAATCAAGACCCGAAGGCCAAGACGAGACCGGTCTATGAGGTGTAGTATCCATCGGAACAAATACTACACTTTGATCTTAGCCAAAAGGCCGAGAACTAATTCTTACATCGGTGTTACTATTTATAGATAATTCATGAACAATTTATCGATATCAGCTAAACAGTGGTCGTTAAAATCGTAAAAATAAACATTTAAATAAAACTAGACCCCCAGAGATCATGGCGGTTCGCCTAGATAAAACGATACTTCTCACCACTCTCTCTTAGGTTTTATGGATGACGTCAACAAAATGATGACGTCATCCACAGTGCACGGTTATCCCCATATCTGTTCTAATGGATGTCGGTATACGGTAGCGACGTCGTCAGTTGTGCATGGTATCACCGCCTCTGTTTTAATGGATGACGCCACGACACGATGACGTCATCCAATGTGCAGGCGACTAACGCACTAACCCGACGGGCAAGATAAGAAACAAGATCCAAAGAGTTTTAGTAGTATTCTAGACCTCCATGGTTTTAAACGTTGGTCTAGTAGACGGCTAGTAACCCTTCGGGTATATTTCCACTATCTCTCTCTTTCTTATTTGATGGATGACGTTATCATTTTTTTAAATGGATGGCGCCATCCTTTAGTGACGTCATACTTTTGATGACATCATCAAGTGAGTACAGAGATATATCAAGATATCAAGATTCACAGAGTTTGAGTAGTATATCGATAGATACAAACAAAGGGAAGCAACTCTTTCAGGCTGTCAAACGAAGGAACAAACAACATTATGAGATAAGCGTAAAAGCGTGATCCTGCGGGGGGGGGGGGAACTTGATCCTAGGGACTACAAAACTCGGAGTTTATAATAATAAAACAAACACATTTTATTAGAATAAACAATAAAAGCAATGAAAGGAACAGTCACATAATAATCATTGTGATATATAGAAAACAGAGGTGCACATTATAAGTAGTATGTGTGTGTGTGGGGGGGGTCAAATGAGGAAAGTTGTTTAAATACAGAAGTAATAAAAGAATACGGATAGCAGATAAAAATAATACAAATGTTGTATATAAATTCAAACATACAAAACTTACATTTAATAATTCTGGCCTCATTAATCCTTATCCTCGAGTGGCTCTTGGTCTTGATAAGGGATGACAATTGTAAAAACAAGAACTGATTTATAATACGGAGATATCTTTGGACGCTTAAATAATTTCAATAGATCGAAACTACAATTCTTTTTTTACTAATGGGTCACCACTTATCAAGGCCCGGGAGGCCACTCGAGGATAAGGGTTGAAAGGATCTTCAATTGGACGATAATCGCCTACACGAAAGGACCGGAAACAATGAGTAGGGTAGGTAGAAGATCACCTTAGAGGAATGACAAGTATTTGTTCGCATTATACTTGAAGACGATCATGCTGTAGTCGGCTGGGAAGCAGACTCGTAGTATCTTGTTCCATTAATACTTCAAAACAATAAAAATACAGCTATGGTGTAAACTGTGTGAAAATAGAGTTTTCACGAACTTGTTGGGTTTCGAAAGTTGGGATTATGTAAAGTTAAGCTTCATTATAGGGTCTTAAAGTGGTTGAAATTTTCTATAATTGCGAGAATCAGTTAATATAATTGCGTGTAATTTGCGTCAGAGATACAAATGTATTTCCGTTTTCGCTAATACAAAAAAATCTGATATCGCTAAAGGTTTTCTTTTATGTGTTTTATTTTTAAACATAATATTTTAGGGAGTAAACATTTGTTCATGTTTTAAAATGTATTTTAAAAATCTTTTCGTTACAACAAATATTCATCTAAAAAATAAAAAAAAATATTATGCGAAAAGTATCCAATTTCATTTCTGTAAAATATATCCACGTAAAGACGTTAAGAAGTTGATGTTTAAAACAAAAACATACAGACGAAAAACAAGTAATAATACCGCGTAATTACACATGCCCAATGATATAGAATTAAGAGACGTCGCTACGCTCTCTCTCTGCTCGATCGTTATTTCAATGGAAGACTGACCTCCAATCTCTAAAGCATTCACAGCAAGAACCTGTCTAGCAAGCACCATTGCAAATGACTTCTCGTTTTTACTCTCTATACCTAAAACCGAACGGAACTTCCATGAACAGAGTTTCATTACAAGAACTTCCCAATTTGTAGAACACAATACCACAGGACTGCTTCCTTATTTTACTACAACATGGTCGTCTTCAAGTCCCGTCACCAAATACTTGTCGAGCCGTCCTCTTAAGTAATCAAATTCTGCCCATGCCACCCATCACTCCCAATCACATCATAATCTTATTCCTCATCCAACTGACAATCTCTTTAACCCTTATCCTTCAGTGGCGTTTAGCCTCAGTAAGTGGTAAGACATTGGTAGAAAACATCCTAATGTGTTCGATTTTCCAAACCATATATTTAGTTTGAGGAATGGTCGCCCATGTATATTTTTATTAACCAACCTTCTTACGCATAAGGTAAATTTAATGTGGGGGGGGATAGGGTCTTTCAACAGTCAGGGTCATTTACAAAAGTTCTCGTTTCTTCAGCACTTTCCAAAATTAGGGGCGAGGAACACTAGAATATGCGAGGCCAATAAATATCAATAACAAATATAAAACAACACGCCCTTTTTTATTTATGCTGTGAAATTTCAAGAATCTACAACAAAAAAGTTACTTACTTTTGTTCTTGTTTTATTCGAGTTGTTTCCATATGATTGCAAAGTTCTTGCATTTTCTCTTTATGGTTCTGAAGAATTTCTCCTTTCGTCCTAAAAGAAAAAAAATTTAAACATGTGATACCTTCCGTTATAACAAACTTCTCATAAACAAAATTGGAAAAGAGCAAAATAAAAAAAACAACAACAAAATTCCCCCTCAAATTTCAAACTATACTGATTAAGAATAAATTTGCAACAATTTGTTCGCTATATTTACGGCATTGCAACACTTTTATGGGTCATTTAATGCTGAAATACAATATATGTCTTAAACTATAATCCAATAACTAGAAGAATATCCGTCACAGGACGTGTAAAATAAATTCCAGAACAGAACAGTTTTGCACCACTTTTATACCCTCTTAAAAAGATTAAAATTAAGATATAATGCTACAAAACCTTATGTCTAGAACATTTAATCCAATTTTGATAAAACTCCATCACATGATTCTGATTATAGAATATTCTTAAAATATGCTTTAGAAGAAATTGAAATTGTTTAATTGATGGCCAATGAATAGCTAAAATATTTGAGTTTTCAAATGAGAGCTTGTGCCAATAGTATGCCCCTAAAAAACCCTTAAAATACACTAAAAAACTGAAATTTGGGGAATATTTATTAATTAATATCACATATCTTTCAAGAAAAAAATGTAAGACATTGATAGGTGAAGCAAAGAGAAGGTATACAACAATTCTCCACTATTAAACCACAATGATTTCGTTTAAACGGCAACTATAAGGCTGAACTACTTGCCCAGCATTTCGCCTTAAACCCCACTTTGGACTCAGCAAACAACACCCTCTCTAAATTCTCATTGCAGACTGAAGCCACACTTGATGACCTGGTCATCACCCAATCTCATGTACGCGACATCATAAAAAGTCTTGACACCTCCAAAGCATATGGGCCTGAGATTATACCAGTAATAGTAATAAAGAAATTCTCTTCTGAACTAGCCCCTGTCCTCTCCAAACTCTGCAACAAATGCCTTGCCGAATTTTGCTTCCCCGATATCTGGAGTATTGTGTACCATCCACTAGTCTCTCTCTCTCTCTCCCTCTCTTAGGCAAGGTCCAAAAAAGAGTCGCTAATTTAATAGGTCCCTCACTATCCACCAAGCTCCATCCCCTGTCCTATCGCAGCAATGTTGCATTCTTGTGCTTGTTTTACAGGTACTTCAATGGATTGTGTTCTGATGAACTTGCTGCTCTAGTGCTCCCTCGACATAAATACACTCGACTAACTCGACAATCAGCTAAATCCCATCGATTCACTGTGCAGTTTCCCAGATGCCGGAGAGCCTTCTACTCCAATAGCTTATTTTCTCGTGGTGCCGGCCCTTGGAACTCCATCCCTTCTCCTTGTTTCCCCGACTCTACCGACATGAAGGAATTTAAAACTAATGTAAACTGGTATCTCGCGGCACAACTCCCAATTTAGGATGAGCCTCAAAAAACTTTCACCCTAATACTCAGTAGCCCCTTACGTCTACAGTGGCAGCTTGCCGTGTTCGGGGTGAACTATGTTACAAAATAAAAATTACACAAAACTCGAAAGTATTTGAATTTTCAAAAAGTGCCTCCACTTCTTTTTACCCCCCTTTGCACAACACTAAATTAAACTAAATATAGCCCACATTACGGCCCCTTACACCTAGTAACTGTGTTCAAAAATTAATAATGGTAGGTAAATTATTTTAGGAGTGAATCCTGTACATACAAATATATAAGCATATACACACACCTAATTTTATATAAATAGATGTATCAAAACTAATCATTAACAGTAAATGGTTGATATTTGTGTCTATCTTACGGCATATCAACTCTTTTGGGTTATATGAAGCCGAAACAATATATATCGTTTGTTTGTTTTGTTTTACAGCATATCAACCCTTTTGGGTTTTTTAATGCCGACTTCATTGATATTGGTAAAAGGATTTTATGCTCGAGGTTCATAATATTTTAAAATGTTTAATATATTTAGATGAATTTCTTTCATATGTGCATATTTCTTGAGTAAACAGTCTGAAATTGATTAATTTTTTTCCTAGGGAAGTTATTGAATTTATAGTTATTATGTTTTGGAGTATAAGAAAGGACATTATTATTTCCACTCTGATGTCTTTAAATATTTTATTAAAACTCATCACCCAATCTCATGTACGCGACATCATAAAAAGTCTTGACACCTCCAAAGCATGTGGGCCTGAGATTATACCAGTAATAGTAATAAAGAAATTCTCTTCTGAACTAGCCCCTGTCCTCTCCAAACTCTGCAACAAATGCCTTGCCGAATTTTGCTTCCCCGATAGCTGGAGTATTGTGTACCATCCACTAGTCTCTCTCTCTCTCTCTCTCTCTCTCTCTCTCTTAGGCAAGGTCCAAAAAAGAGTACCAACATTGTAGTGTTTTCGTTGCATGGGAGCGAAACCAACACATTCTAACATAAAGTGTTTCACTGTGTATGACACTTGACAAGTGGCACACTATGGAAGGAATGTGTGGTTTTTGTGTGGCCAATACGGAGTTAAGAGAGGACGACTTTCTCCCTTCGTGACTTGCTACAGACCTGCCTCCATTCTCATAGATCATGTTGTATTGTCAACAATTTATTGAATTTATTACTGCTCCATCTAGACTGCCATTTCTTACGGATATATGCACTGATGTTTGTCTTGATGTCTGTGTATGGACATTTAAATTTGTTGTTAAGGGGACATTTTTCGGCAGTTTTGGCTGCTGTGTCAGGCTTATCATTTCCTTGGATTCCTACATGACTTGGGATCCAGCAAAATATAATTTCCTTGGTGTTCAGCAATTATGTTATTCTACATAAAAGTTTGATAATCAGTGGGTGATCCAGATTTCTATTTTTCAATGTTGTTAATACTGATAAAGAATCGGAAAGAATAATTAAATTTTTCTTTTTACTCTGAGAGATAATATCGAGTTCTAAATCTATGGCATTGGATTCTGCACTGAAAATAGATGCTTCTTTAGGAAGATGTTGTTGTATAGTTTGGTTTTCATGTACAGCTGCACACCCTGTTGTGTTCTTGTCCTTAGATCCGTCTGTAAATATGATGGTATATTTTGGATAATGATTTAGGATTTTATTAAGTTTTTCATGAAAAATGAGAGGATGTGCGGCAGTTTTATTCACTATTCCAAGTTTACCTTTGGTTGTGTTATTTCCCTCGGTGGTATTGTTGGTTAGATGGTATCATGCATCTCTTTGAGTACGATATTGGTTTCTTTGATTATTGATTCTATTTGGAGGCCAATAGGTTTTATGGCATTTTTTCCTTTGGTACAATTCTTTGTAATTTGGTTTGAATATGGTATTGTATGCTGGGTTTAATGCGCATGATTTTAGCTTCATATAATATTGTAAGGCTAGTTTCTATCTTCTTAGGGTTAAAAAAGCTTCATGTGCTTCAACGTACAAACTTTAAACAGGAGATGTTTGGAAGGCTCCCGGCGCCAGTCGCAGTTCTTGGTGGTAAACAGTTTCGAAAGTTTTTAGGTACACTTTTCGGGGTAATCCATAAATGAAGCAACCGTAGTCCAGTTTGGGCCGAACAAGTGTTCGGTATAATTTTAATAATGTGTATTTGTCTCTGCACCCCAGTTAGTGTGTGTCACTACTTTCATCAATTGAATGGCTTTGTTGCATTTAGTTTTTAGTTGTTTTATGTGGGGAATAAATGTTAGTTTTGAGTCAAAGATGATTCCAAAGAATTTATGCTGTTGTACCACATGTATTTCTGATCGTTCTAGTTTTAAAACTGAATCGCAGTGCATTTTCCGTAATTGACAGAAGTGCACATCCCGAAATGTATGTCTGAAACGATTTATAGAAGTATGTACTGTCTGTATGTAGCGTTATTGATATCGTCTCTCTCGATTGAGACGATATCAATAACGCCCTTACTGCATCAGTGAAAGCAAGGATTCTGGTGAGGTTTGAACTCGACAATTACATAGTCTATTTATCAATTTCCTTCACTTACTGCAATTTACTTATATTGATTATGTTCTATATGAGTAAATAGGTCCGGGAACGTTTGCTTTTCAGGTTATAGGCCATTGAAACAAACACTTATACACATTATTTATTTTAAACATCTAACACGTACAATGTGTCTGATAGTTCATTATTATTTAAATATATGGGATAGATAACCACTATTTATGTGACAGAGTTACACGTGAAATAAGCCTGGGTTTGGTGTTGCCAAATTGACCAAAAACACCATGAAGATATAGCACTAAACAAATATAAAAGCCGTCGGGCTCAAAAGAAAAATCTGATGATCGGCAGGGACTTCTTTGATAGCCAACATGGCGGCCTCGGTCGGCATCCTGCGAATGTTGGCCCTTCTTATCTCCGGTAACAGAATACAACAGACCAAATGTAGGTAAATAAATATGATCAGCACAAACAAAAGATCACACAGAAGAGCAAATGTACAACAAAGGAAATTAGATTAGTAATTGAGTCCTATTAGAAAAGCAACTATCACACATAGAGGCTCCTTTACACATATAGAACATAATCCCGATGGTGTGCCACCGATTTTCCAAACATCCTGTACATCATCGATATTGTTTACATGTCTCCAACTTGAATATTAAACGAAATATTTTAAAATTCTAAACGAACTGAAAGCGCACGGTATACCTCTGAAGTACAGGAGTACGAAGATAGTATTCTGAAAAAAAAGGTAGACCGACAATATCCAACAATATCCAGAATGTCTATGACGTCGGTCAGGAACCATTAGAAAACAAAGTATATTTTCAGATCAGATATAAACTATTGATATTCGCAAAAATTACGAATCGGATTTAAATTAAATTAAAATGAAGAAATGTGTTTAACGTAATTGTGACGCAACAATATAGTTAAAAAGACAGATAAACAAAGAACCGACAGAATAGAATGAAGAAGGATTTGGAGAAACCCACGGAGAGCGGAACGAGTGAAGAAGGCACTCGCCTCAAAGGACGAATTTACGTTTAAGCCAGATACCGATTGCCAACGAGAAATTATTTCCGTATTCTTTATACAGTAAATAAACTGGGGTCTTGCGTATACATACAGCTTCTAACACAGCAAGCGTAGTGGGACCGAGAAAAAACACATGCAGCGGAAAAGCTGTAGCAGTAGCGAGTCATCAAATCAACTGCCAACGTTTCGCATTTCGTCACCACCCTTATTAGTACATCACGCTGCAACACCAGTCCAGGCAACCAGTTGCTTGTTGGCTAGACCTTTAATATAGAACGCCATGTCCAGGACAGAATCACTTCGATATTCGGATTTTTGGCCGGGAGAACTTTTAGATTAGCACTGAATTTTGTTTTGCAATTCTACTCATCTGTTGTCGTTTGGATCGCCGTAAGCTGGGTTAACGCCCGTAGTCCATCTTAGCATATAGTTGGCGATTCACATAGCTCGCATCCCGCCTCCACAAAATTGTTCTTTATTCACGAAAGGTAGCAAACTGTCGGAACGAGAACTACCTCGAGTCGGTCGCCTGGCACAAACAAAGTATCAAAAGAAAAAAGTCTCAACACGCTTTATACATAAGTATAAACACGATCAGTTTATACATTCGGAAACGTCTGTATGTAATACAACCTTCCCCGGACTCTACACTTTTTTTATTTGGAGTAGCGAGTCAGGTTTAGGATCTAAGGTTAGCACTGCTGTGATGTGAAAATCAAATTATTATAAACCGTATTGTTTTCTAATGGTGTTATCGTTAAGCTGCGACGTTTCCATGACCAAAGTACTTATGATTAGTGTGTTAATTTTTAAATTCTTATACGCGTTGTTTTTTTAAAATTTAGTGCTATATCCCTGAAAAGCTACGAATATTTTAGATTGTAGCCTTTACGTTTTTAGCGACCACGTGTTCGTGTATATCTTTGCCAAACAGATGGTCGCCATTTTGTGTGTTGTGTTATCATCGATAGCAAACGCGAGTGCCAGAATAAAGAAAAGGGGAAAATAGTGAAAAAAAAACAGCTAGACTTACATACGCATTTCTTTCTCAGAGCCACTTATTTAAATCTATATTCCATATTCTAAGCTCATAAGCTATTGTCAGTTGGCTAGCTCTTTAATGTAGAACACCATTACCAGGACAGAATCACTTCGATATTCGGATTGTTAGGAAAACCTCTAGATTAGCACTGCCCTTTGTTTCTCTTTGCATGTGATTATATTAGATTATGCTAATATTCATGGGTGGTAAAGAAAATGTACAGGATATTTAGGCTCTCTGTTACACCACAAGTCTGATTTTAATAAGTAAATAAGAGTCTCTTGCAATTAAGGACTACAGAGAGAGAGAGAGAGAGAGAGAGAGAGAGAGAGAGAGAGAGAGAGAGGGGGGGGAGAGAGAAAAGTGGGTTGAGTGAAGATAATATACAATTGACTAATTAATCATTTATATAATCTCAACGTCTTAATTACGCCACTTGCCACCCCAAAGGGCCCGTAATCAAGAAATTAACCTCCTTTCACAAAGACAAGACAGCATTTCTAAACCTAATCTCTCGTTTTCTTCCCAACATTTGTAAGATTGTAACTAACTATATCACAATATACGCTTTTCTTGGCAACATATTTAACGGTGTATTATTTGTGTCCGAATGATACAATCATTCACCAACATTACTGAACGTTGTTTTTAATTCAAAGTTGAAAAATTATATTATTCATCACAGCAGATTTTTCGTGTCTGTAAGTAAAACCCCATCACAAATATATTCTATCATCTTAAAGATATTTACATTTTTTGATACAAAAATATCGAGAATTAGCGTCTTATCAGAGTGTCCATTCCATAAAAAATGATGGCGAGATATGTTACATTACTAACAGTCACAATAAAAAAATATTAAATGATATTAGAAAGAGAATAATAATAATGATGATGATAATAATAATAATGATAATAATAATAATGATAATAATAATAATAATAATAATGATAAAAATAGTAAACATAAAAAATAATAATTATTCAAAAAGTAATAGTAATAATTTAAATAGAAATAAGAAAAGTAAAGCCGAGGAAAAATGTAACTGTAAAATAAAGGTGAATTGCTCCTCTAACATAATTAATTATCAAAAGTATAATTTATTATACTACAATATACACTACTGAAAACTCGAATAACAAAGAATATTACATAGGGGAAACTTCATTAGAATATAAAAAGATATTATAATCACAATATTACATTTAATTACAAAGGTACAGATATAGTACGTCACTATCTAACAATTTTGGGAACTTAAAGGTGGCGGATAGTTTCCAGTAGTTGAATGGAAATCTTACGGTGGGCTATAATATGTAAACTTTTAGAGGAGCTGTGTGGATTACGTTTGAGCGAGACACTAGAAATTTGAAAATTAAATTATACAAAAATTTACTTAACCGAAGAAGCGACATTGTTGCAAATTGTAGACAGAATAAACTTTATTTTCGGATAGCTAATAAATAAAACCACCATTATAAATTCTATGAAAGAAGATAGGAAGATAGGTAGGAATGGTTTATAGAGGCAATAATAGCTAATAGCGTAAACTATTAGACAAAAATAGAGAAAGATGGGAGTGATGAAAGTGTTTAAAAATAAATATGCATTCCTTTCGTTCTCTTGCAAATTTTATTACATTTTTGTCCGGCTCAGAATCTTCTCCCAACATAGTCATTCACACAGCAAGTCGGAGGTAATTTCACTGTCACATTCAGATCTACTTCAATCACCTTACACCGGGATTGTTGTTTAGGGGATTATTCTTTGAGCATAAGTCCCTTCGTATTTCATTTTCACGCCATTCCCTTTTCCTGTTACGTACTCTACATTTTCAATCTAAATAATGATCGCTCCCTTCAAATTTTGGACGTTCTACTTTTCTATTCAGAATGCTTTCTTCCACATTCAAGTTTCACACAACATATGAATAGCAGTTTTTCAAATGGTCTCCTGCCTGATTGAGAAAAATGGCCGCTATGACTTTTTCTAAATACGTTCCTTCTTGTATTTCATTTATTTATTTATTTTTTAAAATTCGACTTCGGTTACGCAATATATTCAACGGAGGTCTGTTTGAGTAAAATTGTCATTTCTTTTTTGAAAGCTTTACATTTAAAAAACACTTAAGCAACCAATAGATTTGATTGATCATTGCAAAGTGTACTTTTATAGAATAACTCCCGTCTACCGACACATCTGTTTAAAAAAAATATTTTAAAAAGTTTATACGTCTTATTTAAAGACAAAACAGAGAATTTCGAATCTTTTTGATGGCTATTGTGTTACCAACAAGCAGACATTAAGTTTATTAAAAAAAAACCCGCAAATTCCTCAATGTTTCATTGCACATGTCAGTTACATAACATCCAGTATATATGTCAGATATTCGTTTAAGCTTTACATCTTAAAAGGTCTGATTCCGACTCCGACTCCTACTGCAACGAATTTGCTCTGATTGAGACTCCACAGCCCTGATATCTACTTCTCTCTGTCTCTCTCTGTCTTTCTCTCTCTTTCTCTCTCTCTCTCTCTCTCTCTCTCTCTCTCTCTCTCATGCCAAATCAACATATACGAAATGCAGATCCTCTTTCATTTCCTTCCGTCTTCATTCATATCATATCTTCGTCTTAGCATGACTTTGCTGGTTTATACAACGCTTACCCAAGAAATATACACACATATAACGCGTGTAGAATGTTTCAGCCGCTCGACGCACACCGCCACTCTAAACCACGCCAAGATAAAACGGACTAATTAATCAGTTTGATATTCGCTATATCTTAATTACGCCACGTGGCATTCCCAGAAGGTTCGCCAGCAAGATATTAACCTCCTTACGCAAAGATAAGACGACATTTCCAAACTCAATTTCTCAAAATAACCTGTTCACCTGATATAAGTACCTATTTACTTGCCACCCTACGAGAGCAGAGTTAGACACAAGGCTGGTTTGTAATGTGGGGTAATCCCAGCTCCCCCAAAAGAGGTACTATGGATTGGGAGAAAAATAAAAATTGCCCCCGTCTAAATGGATTTCTCCTTCATTAACCGAGGACAAAAACGATGAAGTTTAGTATCAGAACGGATACTACATTTTGCTCCTAGCCAAAAACGTCCCTTAGGATGTACTTATTTAGTTGCCTCCCCTACGAGGGCAAATTTATACAAAAGGTCGGTTTGTAACATGAGGAAAAACTGCTCTCCGAAAAGGGGCACACTAGATTGGGACAAAAATTAAAATTGCCTTAGTCTAGAAGGATTTCTTCTTCACTAACCGAAGATAGAAATAATAAAGAGTAGTATTAGTACATATACTACACGTTGCTCCTATCCAAATAACCCCGTAGGATATACTTATCTACTTGCCTCCCCACAAGGTCGGTGTTTAATTAAGAAAAATCCAGCTCCTCCAAAAGTACATTCTCGATTAGGACAAAAATAAAAATTGCCTCAGTCTAGACGGATTTCTGATTCACTGACCGAGGACAGAAAAGATGAAGTGCAGTATCAGAACAGATACTACACTTTGCTCCTAGCCGAAGAGCCACCTAGGATTTAAGTACTTAAGGAACATCATTTGTGTATACAAATAATCACCAACAATCATTTAAATATGAAGGACAAACGTCACTGTAAACAAAGAATTTAACTGGAGAAGGTCGGAGAACATATAGACCGAAACGCAGTAAAAATAGAAATATAAGCGTTTATGGCAATAGTCCGAAAACGAACTATGGAAATAATGCAAACTCCTCACCACAAAGATGTCTTTAAGAGTTTGAAAAATAGCAAAAAAAAAAAACAAATTGCAAAAACAAACAAACAAAAAAAAAACAAAAAAAAAGTTATTTTGTAAATTAGTGTATCTTATAAGATATATAGAAATATCGCTAATGGAATGTGAGGACGAAAGGATAAAAAGGGGAAGCAAGAGTTACGAAGTTGCCGAAAGAAAACCCAAGGTCCATTTTCTACTCTCCCAATGGTTTGAACAATGATGATCTTGCACCTACGTCGTTTTGATCAAAAGATTCAGAATTATTCACTAATTATAATTAGGTATTCCGTAAAACAGATAAAATCTTATAAATCTGATAGGTTTATAAAGGTTTGAACTATGATGATCTTGCATCTACGTCGTTTTCATCAAAAGATTCAGAATTATTCACTAATTATAATTAGGTATTCCGTAAAACAGATAAAATCTTATAAATCTGATAGGTTTATACAGGTTTGAACTATGATGATCTTGCATCTACGTCGTTTTCATCAAAAGATTCACAATTATTTACTAATTATAATTAGGTGTTCCGTAAAACAGATAAAATATTATAAATCTGATAGGTTTATAAAGGTTTGAACTATGATGATCTTGCATCTACGTCGTTTTCATCAAAAGATTCACAATTATTCACTAATTATAGTTAGGTGTTCCGTAAAACAGATAAAATCTTATAAATCTGATAGGTTTATAAAGGTTTGAACTATGATGATCTTGCATCTACGTCGTTTTCATCAAAAGATTCAGAATTATTCACTAATTATAATCAGGTGTTCCGTAAAGCAGATAAAATATTATAAATCTGATAGGTTTATAAAGGTTTGAACTATGATGATCTTGCATCTACGTCGTTTTCATCAAAAGATTCAGAATTATTCTCTAATTATAATCAGGTGTTCCGTAAAGCAGATAAAATCTTATAAATCTGATAGGTTTATAAAGGTTTGAACTATGATGATCTTGCATCTACGTCGTTTTCATCAAAAGATTCACAATTATTCACTAATTATAATTAGGTGTTCCGTAAAACAGATAAAATATTATAAATCTGATAGGTTTATAAAGGTTTGAACTATGATGATCTTACATCTACGTCGTTTTCATCAAAAGATTCACAATTATTCACTAATTATAATTAGGTATTCCGTAAAGCAGATAAAATATTATAAATCTGATAGGTTTATAAATGTTTGAACTATGATGATCTTGCATCTACGTCGTTTTCATCAAAAGATTCAGAATTATTCTCTAATTATAATCAGGTGTTCCGTAAAGCAGATAAAATATTACAAATCTGATAGGTTTATAAAGGTTTGAACTATGATGATCTTGCATCTACGTCGTTTTCATCAAAAGATTCAGAATTATTCTCTAATTATAATCAGGTGTTCCGTAAAGCAGATAAAATATTATAAATCTGATAGGTTTATAAAGGTTTGAACTATGATGATCTTGCATCTACGTCGTTTTCATCAAAAGATTCACAATTATTCTCTAATTATAATCAGGTGTTCCGTAAAGCAGATAAAATATTATAAATCTGATAGGTTTATAAAGGTTTGAACTATGATGATCTTGCATCTACGTCGTTTTCATCAAAAGATTCAGAATTATTCTCTAATTATAATCAGGTGTTCCGTAAAGCAGATAAAATATTATAAATCTGATAGGTTTATAAAGGTTTGAACTATGATGATCTTGCATCTACGTCGTTTTCATCAAAAGATTCACAATTATTCTCTAATTATAATTAGGTGTTCCGTAAAGCAGATAAAATCTTATAAATCTGATAGGTTTATAAAGGTTTGAACTATGATGATCTTGCATCTACGTCGTTTTCATCAAAAGATTCAGAATTATTCTCTAATTATAATCAGGTGTTCCGTAAAACAGATAAACTATTATAAATCTGATAGGTTTATAAAGGTTTGAACTATGATGATCTTGCATCTACGTCGTTTTTATCAAAAGATTCACAATTATTCACTAATTATAATTAGGTATTCCGTAAAGCAGATAAAATATTATGAATCTGATAGGTTTATAAATGTTTGAACTATGATGATCTTGCATCTACGTCGTTTTCATCAAAAGATTCAGAATTATTCTCTAATTATAATCAGGTGTTCCGTAAAGCAGATAAAATATTATAAATCTGATAGGTTTATAAAGGTTTGAACTATGATGATCTTGCATCTACGTCGTTTTCATCAAAAGATTCACAATGATTCACTAATTATAATTAGGTATTCCATAAAGCAGATAAAATATTATAAATCTGATAGGTTTATAAAGGTTTGAACTATGATGATCTTGCATCTACGTCGTTTTCATCAAAAGATTCACAATTATTCACTAATTATAATTAGGTATTCCCTTAAGCAGATAAAATCTTATAAATCTGATAGGTTTATAAAGGTTTGAACTATGATGATCTTGCATCTACGTCGTTTTCATCTAAAGATTCACAATTATTCTACTAATTATATTTAGGTATTCCGTAAAGCAGATAAAACATTATAAATCTGATAGGTTTATAAAGGTTTGCACTATGATGATCTTGCATCTACGTCGTTTTCATCAAAAGATTCACAATTATTCACTAATTATAATTAGGTGTTCCGTAAAGCAGATAAAACATTATAAATCTGATAGGTTTATAAAGGTTTGAACTATGATGATCTTGCATCTACGTCGTTTTCATCAAAAGATTCACAATTATTCACTAATTATAATTAAGTATTCCGTAAAGCAGATAAAATATTATGAATCTGATAGGTTTATAAAGGTTTGAACTATGATGATCTTGCATCTACGTCGTTTTCATCAAAAGATTCACAATTATTCACTAATTATAATTAGGTGTTTCGTAAAAAAGATAAAATCTTATGAATCCGATAGGTTTATAAAGATTTGAACTATGATGATCTTGCATCTACGTCGTTTTCATCAAAAGATTGACAATTATTCACTAATTATAATTAGGTGTTCCGTAAAACAGATAAAATCTTATAAATCTGATAGGTTTATAAAGGTTTGAACTATGATGATCTTGCATCTACGTCGTTTTCATCAAAAGATTCACAATTATTCACTAATTATAATTAGGTATTCCGTAAAGTAGATATAATATTATAAATCTGATAGGTTTATAAAGGTTTGAACTATGATGATCTTGCATCTACGTCGTTTTCATCAAAAGATTCAGAATTATTCTCTAATTATAATCAGGTGTTCCGTAAAGCAGATAAAATATTACAAATCTGATAGGTTTATAAAGGTTTGAACTATGATGATCTTGCATCTACGTCGTTTTCATCAAAAGATTCAGAATTATTCTCTAATTATAATCAGGTGTTCCGTAAAGCAGATAAAATATTATAAATCTGATAGGTTTATAAAGGTTTGAACTATGATGATCTTGCATCTACGTCGTTTTCATCAAAAGATTCAGAATTATTCTCTAATTATAATCAGGTGTTCCGTAAAGCAGATAAAATATTATAAATCTGATAGGTTTATAAAGGTTTGAACTATGATGATCTTGCATCTACGTCGTTTTCATCAAAAGATTCAGAATTATTCTCTAATTATAATCAGGTGTTCCGTAAAGCAGATAAAATATTATAAATCTGATAGGTTTATAAAGGTTTGAACTATGATGATCTTGCATCTACGTCGTTTTCATCAAAAGATTCACAATTATTCTCTAATTATAATTAGGTGTTCCGTAAAGCAGATAAAATCTTATAAATCTGATAGGTTTATAAAGGTTTGAACTATGATGATCTTGCATCTACGTCGTTTTCATCAAAAGATTCAGAATTATTCTCTAATTATAATCAGGTGTTCCGTAAAACAGATAAACTATTATAAATCTGATAGGTTTATAAAGGTTTGAACTATGATGATCTTGCATCTACGTCGTTTTTATCAAAAGATTCACAATTATTCACTAATTATAATTAGGTATTCCGTAAAGCAGATAAAATATTATGAATCTGATAGGTTTATAAATGTTTGAACTATGATGATCTTGCATCTACGTCGTTTTCATCAAAAGATTCAGAATTATTCTCTAATTATAATCAGGTGTTCCGTAAAGCAGATAAAATATTATAAATCTGATAGGTTTATAAAGGTTTGAACTATGATGATCTTGCATCTACGTCGTTTTCATCAAAAGATTCACAATGATTCACTAATTATAATTAGGTATTCCCTAAAGCAGATAAAATATTATAAATCTGATAGGTTTATAAAGGTTTGAACTATGATGATCTTGCATCTACGTCGTTTTCATCAAAAGATTCACAATTATTCACTAATTATAATTAGGTATTCCCTTAAGCAGATAAAATCTTATAAATCTGATAGGTTTATAAAGGTTTGAACTATGATGATCTTGCATCTACGTCGTTTTCATCTAAAGATTCACAATTATTCTACTAATTATATTTAGGTATTCCGTAAAGCAGATAAAACATTATAAATCTGATAGGTTTATAAAGGTTTGCACTATGATGATCTTGCATCTACGTCGTTTTCATCAAAAGATTCACAATTATTCACTAATTATAATTAGGTGTTCCGTAAAGCAGATAAAACATTATAAATCTGATAGGTTTATAAAGGTTTGAACTATGATGATCTTGCATCTACGTCGTTTTCATCAAAAGATTCACAATTATTCACTAATTATAATTAAGTATTCCGTAAAGCAGATAAAATATTATGAATCTGATAGGTTTATAAAGGTTTGAACTATGATGATCTTGCATCTACGTCGTTTTCATCAAAAGATTCACAATTATTCACTAATTATAATTAGGTGTTTCGTAAAAAAGATAAAATCTTATGAATCCGATAGGTTTATAAAGATTTGAACTATGATGATCTTGCATCTACGTCGTTTTCATCAAAAGATTGACAATTATTCACTAATTATAATTAGGTGTTCCGTAAAACAGATAAAATCTTATAAATCTGATAGGTTTATAAAGGTTTGAACTATGATGATCTTGCATCTACGTCGTTTTCATCAAAAGATTCACAATTATTCACTAATTATAATTAGGTATTCCGTAAAGCAGATATAATATTATAAATCTGATAGGTTTATAAAGGTTTGAACTATGATGATCTTGCATCTACGTCGTTTTCATCAAAAGATTCACAATTATTCACTAATTATAATTAGGTGTTCGGTAAAACAGATAAAATCTTATAAATCTGATAGGTTTATAAAGGTTTGAACTATGATGATCTTGCATCTACGTCGTTTTCATCAAAAGATTCACAATTATTCACTAATTATAATTAGGTGTTCCGTAAAGCAGATAAAATATTATAAATCTGATAGGTTTATAAAGGTTTGAACTATGATGATCTTGCATCTACGTCGTTTTCATCAAAAGATTCACAATTATTCACTCATTATAATTAGGTATTCCCTAAAGCAGATAAAATCTTATAAATCTGATAGGTTTATAAAGGTTTGAACTATGATGATCTTGCATCTATGTCGTTTTCATCAAAAGATTCACAATTATTCACTAATTATAATTAGGTGTTCCGTAAAACAGATAAAATCTTATAAATCTGATAGGTTTATAAAGGTTTGAACTATGATGATCTTGCATCTACGTCGTTTTCATCAAAAGATTCAGAATTATTCTCTAATTATCATCAGGTGTTCCGTAAAGCAGATAAAATATTACAAATCTGATAGGTTTATAAAGGTTTGAACTATGATGATCTTGCATCTACGTCGTTTTCATCAAAAGATTCAGAATTATTCTCTAATTATAAATAGGTGTTCCGTAAAGCAGATAAAATATTATAAATCTGATAGGTTTATAAAGGTTTGAACTATGATGATCTTGCATCTACGTCGTTTTCATCAAAAGATTCAGAATTATTCTCTAATTATAATCAGGTGTTCCGTAAAGCAGATAAAATATTATAAATCTGATAGGTTTATAAAGGTTTGAACTATGATGATCTTGCATCTACGTCGTTTTCATCAAAAGATTCAGAATTATTCTCTAATTATAATCAGGTGTTCCGTAAAGCAGATAAAATATTATAAATCTGATAGGTTTATAAAGGTTTGAACTATGATGATCTTGCATCTACGTCGTTTTCATCAAAAGATTCACAATTATTCTCTAATTATAATTAGGTATTCCCTTAAGCAGATAAAATCTTATAAATCTGATAGGTTTATAAAGGTTTGAACTATGATGATCTTGCATCTACGTCGTTTTCATCAAAAGATTCAGAATTATTCTCTAATTATAATCAGGTGTTCCGTAAAACAGATAAACTATTATAAATCTGATAGGTTTATAAAGGTTTGAACTATGATGATCTTGCATCTACGTCGTTTTTATCAAAAGATTCACAATTATTCTCTAATTATAATTAGGTATTCCGTAAAGCAGATAAAATATTATAAATCTGATAGGTTTATAAATGTTTGAACTATGATGATCTTGCATCTACGTCGTTTTCATCAAAAGATTCAGAATTATTCTCTAATTATAATCAGGTGTTCCGTAAAGCAGATAAAATATTATAAATCTGATAGGTTTATAAAGGTTTGAACTATGATGATCTTGCATCTACGTCGTTTTCATCAAAAGATTCACAATGATTCACTAATTATAATTAGGTATTCCGTAAAGCAGATAAAATATTATAAATCTGATAGGTTTATAAAGGTTTGAACTATGATGATCTTGCATCTACGTCGTTTTCATCAAAAGATTCACAATTATTCACTAATTATAATTAGGTATTCCCTTAAGCAGATAAAATCTTATAAATCTGATAGGTTTATAAAGGTTTGAACTATGATTATCTTGCATCTACGTCGTTTTCATCTAAAGATTCACAATTATTCTACTAATTATATTTAGGTATTCCGTAAAGCAGATAAAATCTTATAAATCTGATAGGTTTATAAAGGTTTGAACTATGATGATCTTGCATCTACGTCGTTTTCATCAAAAGATTCACAATTATTCACTAATTATAATTAGGTGTTCCGTAAAGCAGATAAAATCTTATAAATCTGATAGGTTTATAAAGGTTTGAACTATGATGATCTTGCATCTACGTCGTTTTCATCAAAAGATTCACAATTATTCACTAATTATAATTAAGTATTCCGTAAAGCAGATAAAATATTATGAATCTGATAGGTTTATAAAGGTTTGAACTATGATGATCTTGCATCTACGTCGGTTTCATCAAAAGATTCACAATTATTCACTAATTATAATTAGGTGTTTCGTAAAAAAGATAAAATCTTATGAATCCGATAGGTTTATAAAGGTTTGAACTATGATGATCTTGCATCTACGTCGTTTTCATCAAAAGATTCACAATTATTCACTAATTATAATTAGGTGTTCCGTAAAACAGATAAAATATTATAAATCTGATAGGTTTATAAACGTTTGAACTATGATGATCTTTCATCTACGTCGTTTTCATCAAAAGATTCACAATTATTCACTAATTATAATCAGGTGTTCGGTAAAACAGATAAAATCTTATAAATCTGATAGGTTTATAAAGGTTTGAACTATGATGATCTTGCATCTACGTCGTTTTCATCAAAAAGATTCACAATTATTCACTAATTATAATTAGGTGTTCCGTAAAACAGATAAAATCTTATAAATCTGATAGGTTTATAAAGGTTTGAACTATGATGATCTTGCATCTACGTCGGTTTCATCAAAAGATTCACAATTATTCACTAATTATAATTAAGTATTCCCTAAAGCAGATAAAAGCTTATAAATCTGATAGGTTTATAAAGGTTTGAACTATGATGATCTTGCATCTACGTCGGTTTCATCAAAAGATTCACAATTATTCACTTGCTATAATTAGGTGTTCGGTAAAACAGATAAAATCTTATAAATCTGATAGGTTTATAAAGGTTTGAACTATGATGATCGTGCATCTACGTCGTTTTCATCAAAAGATTCACAATTATTCACTAATTATTATTAGGTGTTCCGTAAAGCAGATAAAATATTATAAATCTGATAGGTTTATAAAGGTTTGAACTATGATGATCTTGCATCTACGTCGTTTTCATCAAAAGATTCACAATTATTCACTCATTATAATTAGGTATTCCCTAAAGCAGATAAAATCTTATAAATCTGATAGGTTTATAAAGGTTTGAACTATGATGATCTTGCATCTATGTCGTTTTCATCAAAAGATTCACAATTATTCACTATTTATAATTAGGTGTTCCGTAAAACAGATAAAATATTATAAATCTGATAGGTTTATAAAGGTTTGAACTATGATGATCTTGCATCTACGTCGTTTTCATCAAAAGATTCAGAATTATTCTCTAATTATAATCAGGTGTTCCGTAAAGCAGATAAAATATTATAAATCTGATAGGTTTATAAAGGTTTGAACTATGATGATCTTGCATCTACGTCGTTTTCATCAAAAGATTCACAATGATTCACTAATTATAATTAGGTATTCCATAAAGCAGATAAAATATTATAAATCTGATAGGTTTATAAAGGTTTGAACTATGATGATCTTGCATCTACGTCGTTTTCATCAAAAGATTCACAATTATTCACTAATTATAATTAGGTATTCCCTTAAGCAGATAAAATCTTATAAATCTGATAGGTTTATAAAGGTTTGAACTATGATGATCTTGCATCTACGTCGTTTTCATCTAAAGATTCACAATTATTCTACTAATTATATTTAGGTATTCCGTAAAGCAGATAAAACATTATAAATCTGATAGGTTTATAAAGGTTTGCACTATGATGATCTTGCATCTACGTCGTTTTCATCAAAAGATTCACAATTATTCACTAATTATAATTAGGTGTTCCGTAAAGCAGATAAAACATTATAAATCTGATAGGTTTATAAAGGTTTGAACTATGATGATCTTGCATCTATGTCGTTTTAATCAAAAGATTCACAATTATTCACTAATTATAATTAGGTGTTCCGTAAAACAGATAAAATATTATAAATCTGATAGGTTTATAAAGGTTTGAACTATGATGATCTTGCATCTACGTCGTTTTCATCAAAAGATTCAGAATTATTCTCTAATTAATATCAGGTGTTCCGTAAAGCGGATAAAATATTATAAATCTGATAGGTTTATAAAGGTTTGAACTATGATGATCTTGCATCTACGTCGTTTTCATCAAAAGATTCACAATTATTCACTAATTATAATTAGGTATTCCCTAAAGCAGATAAAATCTTATAAATCTGATAGGTTTATAAAGGTTTGAACTATGATGATCTTGCATCTATGTCGTTTTCATCAAAAGATTCACAATTATTCACTAATTATAATTAGGTGTTCCGTAAAACAGATAAAATCTTATAAATCTGATAGGTTTATAAAGGTTTGAACTATGATGATCTTGCATCTACGTCGTTTTCATTAAAAGATTCACAATTATTCACTAATTATAATTAGGTATTCCCTAAAGCAGATAAAATCTTATAAATCTGATAGGTTTATAAAGGTTTGAACTATGATGATCTTGCATCTACGTCGGTTTCATCAAAAGATTCACAATTATTCACTTATTATAATTAGGTGTTCGGTAAAACAGATAAAATCTTATAAATCTGATAGGTTTATAAAGGTTTGAACTATGATGATCTTGCATCTACGTCATTTTCATCAAAAGATTCACAATTATTCACTAATTATAATTAGGTGTTCCGTAAAACAGATAAAATCTTATAAATCTGATAGGTTTATAAAGGTTTGAACTATGATGATCTTGCATCTACGTCGGTTTCATCAAAAGATTCACAATTATTCACTAATTATAATTAGGTATTCCCTAAAGCAGATAAAATCTTATAAATCTGATAGGTTTATAAAGGTTTGAACTATGATGATCTTGCATCTACGTCGGTTTCATCAAAAAATTCACAATTATTCACTAATTATAATTAGGTGTTCCGTAAAACAGATAAAATCTTATAAATCTGATAGGTTTATAAAGGTTTGAACTATGATAATCTTGCATCTACGTCGTTTTCATCAAAAGATTCACAATTATTCACTAATTATAATTAGGTGTTCCGTAAAACAGATAAAATATTATAAATCTGATAGGTTTATAAAGGTTGGAACTATGATGATCTTGCATCTACGTCGTTTTCATCAAAAGATTCACAATGATTCACTAATTATAATTAGGTGTTCCGTAAAACAGATAAAATATTATAAATCTGATAGGTTTATAAAGGTTTGAACTATGATGATCTTGCATCTACGTCGTTTTCATCAAAAGATTCACAATTATTCACTAATTATAATTAGGTGTTCCGTAAAACAGATAAAATATTATAAATCTGATAGGTTTATAAAGGTTTGAACTATGATGATCTTGCATCTACATCGGTTTCATCAAAAGATTCACAATTATTCACTAATTATAATTAGGTGTTCCGTAAAACAGATAAAATATTATAAATCTGATAGGGTTATAAAGATTTGAACTATGATGATCTTGCATCTACGTCGTTTTCATCAAAAGATTGACAATTATTCACTAATTATAATTAGGTGTTCCGTAAAACAGATAAAATATTATAAATCTGATAGGTTTATAAAGGTTTGAACTATGATGATCTTGCATCTACGTCGTTTTCATCAAAAGATTCACAATTATTCACCAATTATAATTAGGTGTTCCGTAAAACAGATAAAATCTTATAAATCTGATATGTTTATAAAGGTTTGAACTATGATGATCTTGCATCTACGTCGTTTTCATCAAAAGATTCACAATTATTCACTAATTATAATTAGGTGTTCCGTAAAACAGATAAAATATTATAAATCTGATAGGTTTATAAAGGTTTGAACTATGATGATCTTGCATCTACGTCGTTTTCATCAAAAGATTCACAATTATTCACTAATTATAAATAGGTGTTCCGTAAAACAGATAAAATCTTATAAATCTGATAGGTTTATAAATGGTTTGAACTATGATGATCTTGCATCCACGTCGTTTTCATCAAAAGATTCACAATTATTCACTAATTATAATTAGGTGTTCCGTAAAGCAGATAAAATCTTATAAATCTGATAGGTTTATAAAGGTTTGAACTATGATGATCTTGCATCTACGTCGTTTTCATCAAAAGATTCACAATTATTCACTAATTATAATTAAGTATTCCGTAAAGCAGATAAAATATTATGAATCTGATAGGTTTATAAAGGTTTGAACTATGATGATCTTGCATCTACGTCGTTTTCATCAAAAGATTCACAATTATTCACTAATTATAATTAGGTGTTTCGTAAAAAAGATAAAATCTTATGAATCCGATAGGTTTATAAAGGTTTGAACTATGATGATCTTGCATCTACGTCGTTTTCATCAAAAGATTGACAATTATTCACTAATTATAATTAGGTGTTCCGTAAAACAGATAAAATCTTATAAATCTGATAGGTTTATAAAGGTTTGAACTATGATGATCTTGCATCTACGTCGTTTTCATCAAAAGATTCACAATTATTCACTAATTATAATTAGGTGTTCCGTAAAGCAGATAAAATCTTATAAATCTGATAGGTTTATAAAGGTTTGAACTATGATGATCTTGCATCTACGTCGTTTTCATCAAAAGATTCACAATTATTCACTAATTATAATTAGGTATTCCCTTAAGCAGATAAAATCTTATAAATCTGATAGGTTTATAAAGGTTTGAACTATGATTATCTTGCATCTACGTCGTTTTCATCTAAAGATTCACAATTATTCTACTAATTATATTTAGGTATTCCGTAAAGCAGATAAAATCTTATAAATCTGATAGGTTTATAAAGGTTTGAACTATGATGATCTTGCATCTACGTCGTTTTCATCAAAAAATTCACAATTATTCACTAATTATAATTAGGTGTTCCGTAAAGCAGATAAAATCTTATAAATCTGATAGGTTTATAAAGGTTTGAACTATGATGATCTTGCATCTACGTCGTTTTCATCAAAAGATTCACAATTATTCACTAATTATAATTAAGTATTCCGTAAAGCAGATAAAATATTATGAATCTGATAGGTTTATAAAGGTTTGAACTATGATGATCTTGCATCTACGTCGTTTTCATCAAAAGATTCACAATTATTCACTAATTATAATTAGGTGTTTCGTAAAAAAGATAAAATCTTATGAATCCGATAGGTTTATAAAGGTTTGAACTATGATGATCTTGCATCTACGTCGTTTTCATCAAAAGATTCACAATTATTCACTAATTATAATTAGGTGTTCCGTAAAACAGATAAAATATTATAAATCTGATAGGTTTATAAACGTTTGAACTATGATGATCTTTCATCTACGTCGTTTTCATCAAAAGATTCACAATTATTCACTAATTATAATCAGGTGTTCGGTAAAACAGATAAAATCTTATAAATCTGATAGGTTTATAAAGGTTTGAACTATGATGATCTTGCATCTACGTCGTTTTCATCAAAAAGATTCACAATTATTCACTAATTATAATTAGGTGTTCCGTAAAACAGATAAAATCTTATAAATCTGATAGGTTTATAAAGGTTTGAACTATGATGATCTTGCATCTACGTCGGTTTCATCAAAAGATTCACAATTATTCACTAATTATAATTAAGTATTCCCTAAAGCAGATAAAAGCTTATAAATCTGATAGGTTTATAAAGGTTTGAACTATGATGATCTTGCATCTACGTCGGTTTCATCAAAAGATTCACAATTATTCACTTGCTATAATTAGGTGTTCGGTAAAACAGATAATATCTTATAAATCTGATAGGTTTATAAAGGTTTGAACTATGATGATCGTGCATCTACGTCGTTTTCATCAAAAGATTCACAATTATTCACTAATTATTATTAGGTGTTCCGTAAAGCAGATAAAATATTATAAATCTGATAGGTTTATAAAGGTTTGAACTATGATGATCTTGCATCTACGTCGTTTTCATCAAAAGATTCACAATTATTCACTCATTATAATTAGGTATTCCCTAAAGCAGATAAAATCTTATAAATCTGATAGGTTTATAAAGGTTTGAACTATGATGATCTTGCATCTATGTCGTTTTCATCAAAAGATTCACAATTATTCACTATTTATAATTAGGTGTTCCGTAAAACAGATAAAATATTATAAATCTGATAGGTTTATAAAGGTTTGAACTATGATGATCTTGCATCTACGTCGTTTTCATCAAAAGATTCAGAATTATTCTCTAATTATAATCAGGTGTTCCGTAAAGCAGATAAAATATTATAAATCTGATAGGTTTATAAAGGTTTGAACTATGATGATCTTGCATCTACGTCGTTTTCATCAAAAGATTCACAATGATTCACTAATTATAATTAGGTATTCCATAAAGCAGATAAAATATTATAAATCTGATAGGTTTATAAAGGTTTGAACTATGATGATCTTGCATCTACGTCGTTTTCATCAAAAGATTCACAATTATTCACTAATTATAATTAGGTATTCCCTTAAGCAGATAAAATCTTATAAATCTGATAGGTTTATAAAGGTTTGAACTATGATGATCTTGCATCTACGTCGTTTTCATCTAAAGATTCACAATTATTCTACTAATTATATTTAGGTATTCCGTAAAGCAGATAAAACATTATAAATCTGATAGGTTTATAAAGGTTTGCACTATGATGATCTTGCATCTACGTCGTTTTCATCAAAAGATTCACAATTATTCACTAATTATAATTAGGTGTTCCGTAAAGCAGATAAAACATTATAAATCTGATAGGTTTATAAAGGTTTGAACTATGATGATCTTGCATCTATGTCGTTTTAATCAAAAGATTCACAATTATTCACTAATTATAATTAGGTGTTCCGTAAAACAGATAAAATATTATAAATCTGATAGGTTTATAAAGGTTTGAACTATGATGATCTTGCATCTACGTCGTTTTCATCAAAAGATTCAGAATTATTCTCTAATTAATATCAGGTGTTCCGTAAAGCGGATAAAATATTATAAATCTGATAGGTTTATAAAGGTTTGAACTATGATGATCTTGCATCTACGTCGTTTTCATCAAAAGATTCACAATTATTCACTAATTATAATTAGGTATTCCCTAAAGCAGATAAAATCTTATAAATCTGATAGGTTTATAAAGGTTTGAACTATGATGATCTTGCATCTATGTCGTTTTCATCAAAAGATTCACAATTATTCACTAATTATAATTAGGTGTTCCGTAAAACAGATAAAATCTTATAAATCTGATAGGTTTATAAAGGTTTGAACTATGATGATCTTGCATCTACGTCGTTTTCATTAAAAGATTCACAATTATTCACTAATTATAATTAGGTATTCCCTAAAGCAGATAAAATCTTATAAATCTGATAGGTTTATAAAGGTTTGAACTATGATGATCTTGCATCTACGTCGGTTTCATCAAAAGATTCACAATTATTCACTTATTATAATTAGGTGTTCGGTAAAACAGATAAAATCTTATAAATCTGATAGGTTTATAAAGGTTTGAACTATGATGATCTTGCATCTACGTCATTTTCATCAAAAGATTCACAATTATTCACTAATTATAATTAGGTGTTCCGTAAAACAGATAAAATCTTATAAATCTGATAGGTTTATAAAGGTTTGAACTATGATGATCTTGCATCTACGTCGGTTTCATCAAAAGATTCACAATTATTCACTAATTATAATTAGGTATTCCCTAAAGCAGATAAAATCTTATAAATCTGATAGGTTTATAAAGGTTTGAACTATGATGATCTTGCATCTACGTCGGTTTCATCAAAAAATTCACAATTATTCACTAATTATAATTAGGTGTTCCGTAAAACAGATAAAATCTTATAAATCTGATAGGTTTATAAAGGTTTGAACTATGATAATCTTGCATCTACGTCGTTTTCATCAAAAGATTCACAATTATTCACTAATTATAATTAGGTGTTCCGTAAAACAGATAAAATATTATAAATCTGATAGGTTTATAAAGGTTGGAACTATGATGATCTTGCATCTACGTCGTTTTCATCAAAAGATTCACAATGATTCACTAATTATAATTAGGTGTTCCGTAAAACAGATAAAATATTATAAATCTGATAGGTTTATAAAAGTTTGAACTATGATGATCTTGCATCTACGTCGTTTTCATCAAAAGATTCACAATTATTCACTAATTATAATTAGGTGTTCCGTAAAACAGATAAAATATTATAAATCTGATAGGTTTATAAAGGTTTGAACTATGATGATCTTGCATCTACATCGGTTTCATCAAAAGATTCACAATTATTCACTAATTATAATTAGGTGTTCCGTAAAACAGATAAAATATTATAAATCTGATAGGGTTATAAAGATTTGAACTATGATGATCTTGCATCTACGTCGTTTTCATCAAAAGATTGACAATTATTCACTAATTATAATTAGGTGTTCCGTAAAACAGATAAAATATTATAAATCTGATAGGTTTATAAAGGTTTGAACTATGATGATCTTGCATCTACGTCGTTTTCATCAAAAGATTCACAATTATTCACCAATTATAATTAGGTGTTCCGTAAAACAGATAAAATCTTATAAATCTGATATGTTTATAAAGGTTTGAACTATGATGATCTTGCATCTACGTCGTTTTCATCAAAAGATTCACAATTATTCACTAATTATAATTAGGTGTTCCGTAAAACAGATAAAATATTATAAATCTGATAGGTTTATAAAGGTTTGAACTATGATGATCTTGCATCTACGTCGTTTTCATCAAAAGATTCACAATTATTCACTAATTATAAATAGGTGTTCCGTAAAACAGATAAAATCTTATAAATCTGATAGGTTTATAAATGGTTTGAACTATGATGATCTTGCATCCACGTCGTTTTCATCAAAAGATTCACAATTATTCACTAATTATAATTAGGTGTTCCGTAAAGCAGATAAAATCTTATAAATCTGATAGGTTTATAAAGGTTTGAACTATGATGATCTTGCATCTACGTCGTTTTCATCAAAAGATTCACAATTATTCACTAATTATAATTAAGTATTCCGTAAAGCAGATAAAATATTATGAATCTGATAGGTTTATAAAGGTTTGAACTATGATGATCTTGCATCTACGTCGTTTTCATCAAAAGATTCACAATTATTCACTAATTATAATTAGGTGTTTCGTAAAAAAGATAAAATCTTATGAATCCGATAGGTTTATAAAGGTTTGAACTATGATGATCTTGCATCTACGTCGTTTTCATCAAAAGATTGACAATTATTCACTAATTATAATTAGGTGTTCCGTAAAACAGATAAAATCTTATAAATCTGATAGGTTTATAAAGGTTTGAACTATGATGATCTTGCATCTACGTCGTTTTCATCAAAAGATTCACAATTATTCACTAATTATAATTAGGTGTTCCGTAAAGCAGATAAAATCTTATAAATCTGATAGGTTTATAAAGGTTTGAACTATGATGATCTTGCATCTACGTCGTTTTCATCAAAAGATTCACAATTATTTACTAATTATAATTAGGTATTCCGTAAAACAGATAAAATCTTATAAATCTGATAGGTTTATAAAGGTTTGAACTATGATGATCTTGCATCTACGTCGTTTTCATCAAAAGATTCACAATTATTCACTAATTATAATTAGGTATTACCTAAAGCAGATAAAATCTTATAAATCTGATAGGTTTATAAAGGTTTGAACTATGATGATCTTGCATCTACGTCGTTTTCATCAAAAGATTCACAATTATTTACTAATTATAATTAGGTATTCCGTAAAACAGATAAAATATTATAAATCTGATAGGTTTATAAAGGTTTTAACTATGATGATCTTGCATCTACGTCGTTTTCATCAAAAGATTCACAATTATTCACTAATTATAATTAGGTATTCCCTAAAGCAGATAAAATCTTATAAATCTGATAGGTTTATAAAGGTTTGAACTATGATGATCTTGCATCTACGTCGTTTTCATCAAAAGATTCACAATTATTCACTAATTATAATTAGGTGTTCCGTAAAACAGATAAAATCTTATAAATCTGATAGGTTTATAAAGGTTTGAACTATGATGATCTTGCATCCACGTCGTTTTCATCAAAAGATCGACAATTATTCACTAATTATAATTAGGTGTTCCGTAAAACAGATAAAATCTTATAAATCTGATAGGTTTATAAAGGTTTGAACTATGATGATCTTGCATCTACGTCGTTTTCATCAAAAGATTCACAATTATTCACTAATTATAATTAGGTGTTCCGTAAAACAGATAAAATATTATAAATCTGATAGGTTTATAAAGGTTTGAACTATGATGATCTTGCATCTACGTCGTTTTCATCAAAAGATTCACAATTATTTACTAATTATAATTAGGTATTCCGTAAAACAGATAAAATCTTATAAATCTGATAGGTTTATAAAGGTTTGAACTATGATGATCTTGCATCTACGTCGTTTTCATCAAAAGATTCACAATTATTCACTAATTATAATTAGGTGTTCCGTAAAACAGATAAAATCTTATAAATCTGATAGGTTTATAAAGGTTTGAACTATGATGATCTTGCATCTACGTCGTTTTCATCAAAAGATTCACAATTATTCACTAATTATTATTAGGTGTCCGTAAAACAGATAAAATATTATAAATCTGATAGGTTTATAAAGGTTTGAACTATGATGATCTTGCATTTACGTCGTTTTCATCAAAAGATTCACAATTATTTACTAATTATAATTAGGTGTTCTGTAAAACAGATAAAATATTATAAATCTGATAGGTTTATAAAGGTTTGAACTATGATGATCTTGCATCTACGTCGGTTTCATCAAAAGATTCACAATTATTTACTAATTATAATTAGGTATTCCGTAAAACAGATAAAATATTATAAATCTGATAGGTTTATAAAGGTTTGAACTATGATGATCTTGCATCTACGTCGTTTTCATCAAAAGATTCACAATTATTCACTAATTATAATTAGGTATTCGGTAAAACAGATAAAATCTTATAAATCTGATAGGTTTATAAAGGTTTGAACTATGATGATCTTGCATCTACGTCGTTTTCATCAAAAGATTCACAATTATTTACTAATTATAATTAGGTATTCCGTAAAACAGATAAAATATTATAAATCTGATAGGTTTATAAAGGTTTGAACTATGATGATCTTGCATCTACGTCGTTTTCATCAAAAGATTCACAATTATTCACTAATTATAATTAGGTGTTCCGTAAAACAGATAAAATCTTATAAATCTGATAGGTTTATAAAGGTTTGAACTATGATGATCTTGCATTTACGTCGTTTTCATCAAAAGATTCACAATTATTCACTAATTATTATTAGGTGTCCGTAAAACAGATAAAATATTATAAATCTGATAGGTTTATAAAGGTTGGAACTATGATGATCTTGCACCTACGTCGTTTTCATGACTACGATAAGGTAGTGCAGCGCGATCCTTACTATGGACGAGATAGACAAGGGCATTTTGTCACGGGTACTATTGCTCACGTTAACAAGTAAAACACAAAAGGAAAGTCTGTTAAAAGAAAAAGTAAGAATATAATTGTCAAAACACAACATATTTGCAAAGTTACAAGCTATGAAAGTTTACATGTGTGAATTGTTCATTTGTGTACGTAAGTTTGGACAGTTACATTGTTATTCCTTGTAGAACGGAGAAAAGGTATTAATCAACGTAGTAAGTGTGTGTATATGTTTGCCTTATTTTGCCACTGTGTGAGTAAGTCTAACATCTATGTAAGTGAGTTGATAGCAGTTTTTGTTCTTTCCTCCCTTAAGCTAGTAGTGTGGGGTGTTTGGTAGAAGAGTTCTCCTTTTTAGCTGTTTACTGTATGTCGACTGTCTGTGTCGAATCCTTTTATACGGAATGCCGGAATGTCGAGAGTGCATTTGTTTTTCGCGGAATAATAATTTTTTATTTTATTTGACGGACGTAATTGTAGACTATCACGTAATTTATTATTTTTATAATTTAGTTTTATCTAACTGGGGCTCCTGTTTTTACAAAAATGTGATGCTATTTTAGATGTAATTTCGAGGCGTGTCTTATTTGTTTGCATTCACGAAGTTGGTTCATAAATATATGATTTAAAGATATGTTAATTCTATAGTAAAACCGTATAAGTATTTACAGATTATTTATTGCTAACCCGTAATTATTAAAGTATGGTTCACATAACTAGATACTCAGAAGAGTCGGGGTTACCCCTCAACTAAGCTGGTACCATATATACACATATTTACTTGTTCTTCCCCCCCCTCCACAACGAGGGAAACGGTAGACGCGGGGGCGGTTTTTAATGCAGGGTATATCCTGCTACCCCTTAACGAGGTATTTTGGATGGTACAAAAATAAAAATATTCAGAGAAGGATTTCTTCTCCTCTGACTAAGGAGAGAACAGGTATTAGACTTTGATCCCAGACCGGACGCCGAATGAGCCTGTGTAGTTTTTGCTTACGGCATGTGGTATTTCCCAAAGGAACGCTCATTTAAGTATCTAGTAACAAAGTTCAACTTGTTTAGCTTCGCTGATCCTACGACGAATGCGTTTCAACATGATTTGACCGTAACTATTATCCGTAGACAAGGATAACAAAGAGGGAAGCGAAAACAGAAGTTTCGAACGACCACGTGATCACTTACTCTTCATCCATGTTTGTGTTATCTTCAAGCATTTTATTCACGATCTTCTGTTGTTCACTGAGTATAGCTGCTTGTTCAGCCTCGGCCATATTTTTGCGTTCTTTTTGTTCCTGTAAAATGGAAGTTTGCATTAATCAGTAATGAACACCTGAGGTTTGTGACAGACAATCATCCAAAAATTGATATAGCATGTCTGAACTGATCGATCATTAAAATAACACCGGATCATTAAGCTATACTTATGCCATACATGTATACGCAATACATGTATGTATCATCTAACTGACTTTATAATAGGAAACCTAGGAAAATTACTTTACATAACAATGATTGCCCTACCTATGCGGATTGCTTTAAGCGAATCATGAACCGAGGGTCCACATCTGTTGATCAACCTACTACTTAACACATATATGTGTGGATTTTGAGTTAGTTTAATCTTTATAAGGTCAATCAAGTTTTGTCCATAGAAACCGTCTGCAACATTATATTATATTATTAATATTATAATTACTGCTTTATTTAATGAATATATCACATGTAACTACATCTTTTTTCTTATCAACTATATATATATATATATATATATATATATATATATATATATATATATATATATATATATATATATATATAAACAAAAGTTTGGAAGTACAAAATTTATATATGCTTATGAAAGTGATTCGCGGAAAACTAATTTTTTTTTATCCCACGTTGTGTTCTTTTTTAAACGACTATTCAATTAAATTCATTTTAATCGCGTATTAGTATTCCATGACACTTTAATTCCCCTCTTAGCTCTTTATTTTCGCTAATATTATTCATTGATTTATACTATTTATTCCTCCTGACGATATGAAAGAGCTCTAGAGAGTTTTCCGCGAATCATTTTCAAAAGCATATATATATATATATATATATATATATATATATATATATATATATATATATATATATATATATATATATATATTCCATGAAAAATGCCAGTATACTGAAATCATATGCCCTTAATAGGGTTAAGATGAAAATTCATATACACTAAATGTACAAAAGCAAGGAAATTCCCAAATGTTTACACTTTTATTGTCATTAAGGGTATGCGAGCACAACAGGGCTATGTATTTTACTGGTAGGAATTTTTCTTCAGCGCACCTCACACACGTCATCCACTCATGCATAGAGATTTATACTGTAGTGATGTGATAATAAAATGGTTTGGTTGATATGTAGTCATACCCTTAATGACAATAAAAGTGTAAAAATTCGAGAATTTCCTTGCTTTTGTAGATTTAGTGTATATGAATTTTCATCTTAACCCTATTAAGGGCATATGATTTCAGTATACTGGCATTTTTCATGAAATGTCACTACTTTTGTAAAGGCTATGCCTCAATACAATGCCTTCTTATAAGGTTTTTTGGAATGTTATGGAAAACTAAGGTATATGGTAAACTGAAATTAAAATGCCATCAACTAGACCCTAGAACCTGTATCTCTGCCAAAAATCAGCTGAATCCATCAAATAGTTGATGAGATACAGGGTGGCACATACGTACGTACGTACGTACGTACACACAGATAACATGATTTCATGATTGAACTTTCTGGATCTCTGGGTTGCCTTGACTAATGATGCTGAAATTCTACACACTTATAGAACCTATCAAATAAAAATTTTGTGCAAAGTTTTAACTAATTTGGTTTATTGGTTTTTGAGTTATGATTGATCAAAGAAATGAGATTTCCAGCATAGGCCATTCGTGTGTCTATTAAGGGATAGAGCGCTCTAGCGCCTCCCTTAATATATATATATATATATATATATATATAGTTATGTAAAAGCGAAAATAGGTAAATGTAAAGTTACATACTTTACAAATTTATTATTATATTTTCTGAAAGTGTAACAAAGTAGAGTATACATCCATAAGTGTGCTTTAAATCTAGATTTTTCAAAGAAACATGTTTTTCTTATCAGTTATTTAGTAATAAAAAATTGGCTTCAATTACTAATTTGAAACAGTTTATAAAGTTAGAAATATTCTTGTAAGAGATCCAAAATCCTTTTCATAGGAAAAAATTTATTGTTATATCAAAAGTCTGACATATCTTAATTCCAAGGGAAAAAGAGGAATTACAATAGGGGATATATTGGATGGTAGGATGGTGGGGATCAGTGAAATATCTAAGATATTATGACAAGATTAGAATAGGTTAAGGATAGTTACCAAAAAATTGAAGCTTTGAAACTAGGTAGTACAAAACATGGAGGGTAAAAATAAAAGGGGAAATATAGATAATGAAATCAATATTTCTAGAAATTGTTAGTTAATAGAACGGAGAAAGAAAAATTGCATTATAGTTAAGGAAACACGACCATAAATAGTTAAAAGAAACTACGTATAGTGGGATGAAAGGATTATATAGGAGGTATCATAATATTAAATGGGATTATGGACGAAGAAAACCTTTTCTATTAATATTTACTATCTGTAAAGGGGACGACTAAGGGAAGTAACTGTCTCTTGGTTAAAAGAACCAACAATTTTAACAAAGATTAATGAATAAATAATTAACAGTACGGCTCTGAAGATATCTGGCATTTATGCTAGTGTTAAGAAAGAATTAAGAAAGAAGAGATTAGGCATAAATTTAGAATTAATATTTCAATGATATTAGACAGTATTAAACATGAGAAGGATAATGATAAAAAAATGAGAATGGCCGTACAGCAATTATAGATAAAAGGCAAAAGGTATGGGGTAATTAAATGGAATTAGGCAAGGAGGTAGGGTATTATGCAATAAGTAAGCATTATTATTAACAAAAAATTAAGGGATAAGAATCATTTATCATTCAAGGCATTGAAAAGGATATTTCTCACTCGGCTTTAAGATAAATCAGTAAAATTAATAATTAATATGTGAGATATAAAAAAAAGGAGCAGTTGAAGCTTTATACGTATGGTTATAATTAAAGTATTTGATAAAAATATTTTTCTTAAATCAAAAAGTATCTATAGGCCGATGTAGGAAGAGGAAGTGACATGAAAGATTTTCCACGGTATGGGATCATATGCAAATACTAGAAAATAAGCTGGGAAGAGACTGGATTAATGGAGGAATTTAGTTTAAGCTAAATTATAGTAACACTATTTAATAATTTAATAATTAAAAGTAAAATATAGTCTAAAATAGATAGGTAATAGAGAAGATGAATAAATGTGGAGGAATAAATAATTCCCCCCCTCTCCCTCTCTCTCTCTCTCTCTCTCTCTCTCTCTCTCTATATATATATATATATATATATATATATATATATATATATATATATATATATATATAAGGAAATTGTAGTTTGCTTGAAGCATTGCTGGTAAATATAAGTATAGGTTTGTAATCCGAGGCTGGAGCAATGTGATATAGGTACCGGAAGGTGGAGAAGGTAAACAAAAACAAACGAGAAGAGAAAACAATCTCAAATCAATTTATTAATATTTCACGTAAAACCGATTAAATACCGGAACAGTAAATAAAAACGTGGTTACTGTCAGGCAAATAAAGTTCTGGAATAAGGTAATCTTAAATTTTCGAAAGAAAAACTTTCATTATCAAAGAAAACTCCCCAAACATCATATCTATTCTATTTGAAAAAGGTATTTTATTATCAAGGCGTGTATCAAGCATATAAATTTATTTTAAAAACAAAACCTCGACTGGAAAAGATTTTTGCGTGGAATTTTAACAAAATTTAAACTACATGCAAACTACATAAAATTTACAAACATTTGAACAATTTTCAATAATTTTAGAACCCTTAATTGGGAATTCAATTCACACAAATGAAAACAGTTTGTAAGTCCCATAGCTCTATTTTAACAGTAGCAATATGTTTTAGATTGTTCTGATGTATTTTAATGTCTACGTCGCTATCATTAACGGGTCATATACACTTTATTCACCTCAAATGAAAAAATCTCAACTTTGAAATTAAAATGTTATTTGTATTTTTTAAGGTAATTTTTAATATGAAATGCAACGTTTTTAATATGAAGTTGATCTTTTTATAATTCGAAATTCAACTTAAAAAATTAAAGTTGATCTTTTAAAATTTAAAGTTATCTTTTAAAATTAGGAATTTATCTTTTTCTGGTATATATATATTTTTTAATTCGGAGTCGATCTTTTTAAAATTCGAAATTGATCTTTTCTTAATTCGTACTTGATCTTTTTAATGTGGAGTTGAACGGTTTTAATTAGGAGTTAATAATTTTTGATTCGAAGTTCAACACTTTTACTCTTAGGTAAACAGTTTAGGTATAAATCAATACTGAATACAAACACAAAGTCACTTGCCTCAATTTGTTTCTTTAATTGTTCTTTGAAGAGAGATTCTTGTTCTCTGTGTGTTTTCTCACACGCTTCTAAATCGGCAATAAAACAAATAACAATTAGAAAAGCATTAACAGCCGCCATTTTGTTAATAGATAAATACCAACGTTTTTAAAATTTAATAAAACAAGAACTTATTAAAACATTTTTTACTAAAAATAACAAAACTCACAAACAAATAAACGTCAACAAAAATAAATAAAGGAAAAATCATTAGCGGAATCATATTATATAATTGTCGTGTTTGTCTCGTAGAGAACGTTGATGAAGACCTGACTTTTAGTGTGGAATCATGGTCGGGGATGTTCGACCATGGCTGAAATTTATTAGTCTTATATATGTGGATATTTGGTTCTTCCGATTAAAATAGTGAATACATTTTACTTGGAATATATAGTTTTAATTTTAATTTTACATACAGATACATGTGAGTTGGTAGAAAGATATAGATAGATATAGATAGATAGAAAAATAATGCCAGAGAAAAAGTTAACATATCAATCTTTATAACAGCCAAACAAATTTCCTATCTGTGTGTATGTATGTATGTATGTATGTATGTATATATATATATATATATATATATATATATATATATATATATATATATATATATATATATTTTGTCTCAAGGTTTGAGAAAGTTGACTCTCGATAGAGGGGGAAACTGGAACATGTATGCACATATGTAACACATAATGTTAGTATAAATAAAAATTTATACTAATATATATATAATGTTAGTTGAGATCGATATCATTTGAACATAATTCCAAGAATTCGAAACCAACGAGCAAATTGATTTAGTTCAGATGTAAAGATGTATTTTAAAATGAACTTGAAATCAATATTGTTACAGAAGTGCTTGATACTAGGTAAAGCTTTATAAATATTTATTATGCAAACATTTTTAATTTTAAGGTAAACAGTTGTATTCCCACTTTTTTACGAATTATCGTCTTTGGCTCCGAATAGGTGGCCTCACCGAAAAACGACTGTAGTTGTGTACACCCCACACATGTTTACATAATAAATATTATATATATATATATATATATATATATATATATATATATATATATATATATATATATATATATAGTAGAAATAAAACAGCGCTCAATTACGTTTACAAGAGCATAATTTATATATATATATATATATATATATATATATATATATATATATATATTTCATGTATCCACATAAAATGTTATAAGGAGAATCAGACTTTTTAAATTACTGCACCGGTTATTTTAACGATGAACACAAACGCCATTTCTCATTGTGTTATTTGATCTCATTTCAGTACGCTGACGATTCGCCTTAGATATAGACTTTTTAAAAATTTAAAAAGTCATCCCATCTGTAAACATATATATATATATATATATATATATATATATATATATATATATATATATATAAGTAGAAAGGAGTAGACACATTATAAACCATTGTTTCGTAAAGGTATAAATATTTTTTGAAAAACCATAACAATGTAATTTGTTAAAATAAATAAATAATATTTATTTATTTTAAAATAATATTTATTTATTTCAAACTAAGTTTTCGAATATAAAATATTCCTCGTCAGAGCAAAGTGCTTTTTTTCTTTTTTTTTCTTCATCGTCCTGGTGAGAAAGAAAATGTCCGGTGTCTGTGAGCGTGGTTACGCCAGTTTGAATAAGTAGAAAGGAGTAGACACATTATACACCATTGTTTCGTAAAGGTATAAATATTTTTTGAAAAACCATAACAATGTAATTTGTTAAAATAAATAAATAATATTTATTTATTTTAAACTAAGCTTTCGAATATAAAATATTCCTCGTCAGAGCAAAGTGCTTTTTTTTCTTAGTTTTTTTTTTTTGATAATGAGAGGTCCCGCTCTCGAAAATTTAAGTTCACCTTATTCCGGAACTTTTAATTGCCTGACAGTAATCTCTTTTTTATTTACTGTTCTGGTATTTAATCTGTTTTACGTGAAATATTAATAAATTGATTTGAGATTCCATTCTTATTTTCTCTTCTCATTTATTTTTGTTCATCTGCTCCACCTTCCGGTACCTATATCACATTGCTCCTGCCTCGGATTACAAACTTACACTTTATATATATATATATATATATATATATATATATATATATATATATATATATATATATATATATATATATATGGGTCAGGCTGTGTACCCCAGGTGTGTGCCTCATTCAAAAACCTTTGCAGCCAATATAAAAATACATGGATATAAGCCTCCAGAACGGTAAAATCTCGCCATTTTGAATGTTAACCTACCGGCGTGTTTCTTTTGCAATGCTTGATATTGATGGATCATCTTTTGCGCTTCATTCTGAGTAAAGTTCGTTTTAGTTTTCAGCTCATTAAAGAGTTCCACTTCGACCTCTTTCATTTCAGCCGATCGGGTCTCGTTCATCTTCTGTAAAACAAACAAACGAAAAAAAAAATTGGATTCATATGTCAGAAAAAAAAACGAAAATTAAAAAAAAATCAGTTATAATTCGTTTGTCTTAATTATATTCCGAAGTTGGCTTTGCTTTAAATTATGAGAATTCTAGTAGAAGCCAGGTGTAGTATCTGTTCTTTATTTTTTATGTCTTCGATCAATGGATGAGAAATCCTTCTAAACTGAAGACAATTTTTCTTTTGTTCCAAGCAGAGTGTCCTTTTTCGGGGGAGCTGGACCATCCCCCCATAAAAAACGACATTGTGTCTAACTCTACCCTCGTTGTGAGGCAAGTAAATAGATACACTATTCACTTCTTCTTTCCGATGCATCAGGTATCCTATGACGCCTCCATCGCGCGGAATTCCGAGGAAAAGAGATAGATTTTACCAAAATCCCTTGACGTCGAAAGGTGTGGAACCCATGCTATTAAAACGCTTTCGTGTTGCATCTTAGTATCGTAAGGGGGCGTATAAATCCCCGCCTTACATTTTTTATTTGATGAAATTTTCTTTTTACTGTAATCCAATATCCAGGAGAAATTACCTATTTAACCGTATTGCAAAGAAAAGAGAACTTTCATCTGGTCTCTCACATTTTTCTCACATGGAACGAATCAATGTTGTAAATAAATGCAATGTCAGCCTGCCCGAGGAAAATATAAAAAAGCGTCCGTGAATTTTCTTTACCGTTTTGGTCTTTGCAGGAACAAAAGGAGAAGGCCACCATATTTTCAGTACCCATAATATATCACCTCAAGCTTAATTGGCAAGTTCGCCCAGTCATGAGGGTCTCCGTGACACAAAGCCAACATACAGATATCTCGTAGCGCTCCTACTTTAAAACAATATTTGGCGCAATATTATGAACAGTAATGTGCGTTAAAGTGATCGCATTGCTTCATTTACCCGTGAAAAATTACTTGTAGCCATCTAAAAGAAAGTAGCAAGAGATGAAATCATTTTTTTGAGAATAATAATTTAAAGTGACAAGAACATACGACGCAACGAATCCGGCCAGTTATTGTTGTGGAATTAAATTAATAAATTTATGTCTATATCAAAAGTAAAACCCGTCAGTTTGTCGATTTTCATCATCCATGGCTTTGATTCTGACAAATCAATATTTGATTCTGACTAGCCATTTTCTTTTATTGAATGTTGGTCCATGTTTTGTTTTTTATTATTTAGTAACCACGTATCAAGGCTAAAAGGCAATCGAGGATAATGGTTAATGAGATGGGTAAATAGCCAGTTGGATGATGAACAGTGCTATGAGAAATCAAAAACTATGAATTGAATGAACATAGTTTGATTATTTAAGAGTCTATATGTCGACATTGAACTTGAAAACGTAGATGTTGTAGTCTCCAGAGAAACAGTCCCGTTGCAATATGTTCCATAGATGGGAATTTCTTTGAAAAAAAACCTGTTCACAGAAATTCAGTTTGTTTTTAGGTACACAGAGGAAGAAAGGGACGTCTGTTTCAATGGTGGTAGTTAGACTAGTTATTGCTGTGAATGTTTTACAGATAAAAGCAGAGATTCGAGTTCAGTCGAGCACCTACTATATAAATAGAGATAGAATAGAGAAAGATTAGTAAACAATAGAGCAATGAAATATAATTCGAGTTAATTCCTCCTAGAAAATAATTTCTCCGGGTCGGATTTATTTTCGCATAGCCGCTATTTTTTTTTTTTTTTAAAGAGGGTAACTCTGCGTTCATCTATTATAAAGTTATATCCCTTTGTTTGTAACAGAAAAATAATACATAGGCAAAAGGGACGTAACTCTGTACTTATTTATTATAAACTTTCCTCTCTTTGTTTAGAACAAAATAATAAAATGTAGAAAAAAGGATAGTTTAGAAAAGGAAAAGCAAAATTAGTAAATACATTACAGGAAAATGCGAAATTGGTACATTTATTTTTATTTAGTATATCTATTCTAATATCTAATTTCATCTGGTACATCTATTTTAAAGTCTAATTTCATTTGGTACATCTATTTTATTTAGTACACTTATTTTTAAATCTATTTTTATTTGGTAAATCTATTTTAAAATCTATTTTAATTTGGTAAATCTATTTTTATTCAGTACAACTATTTTTAATCTATTTTTATTTGGTACATCGATTTATTTGGTACATTGATTTTTAAATCTATTCATTTGGTACATTTATTTTTATTTGGTACATTTATTTTTTAATCTATTTTTATTTAGCACATCTATTTTTATTTAGTACATCTATTTTAAAATCTATTTTGATTTGGTAAATCTATTTTTATTTGGTACATCTATTTTTATTTGGTACATCTATTTTTATTTAGTACATCTATTTTTATTTAGTACATCTATTTTAAAATCTATTTTGATTTGGTAAATCTATTTTTATTTGGTACATCTATTTTTATTTAGTACATCTATTTTTATTTAGTACATCTATTTTAAAATCTATTTTGATTTGGTAAATCTATTTTTATTTGGTACATCTTTTTTTTATTTTGTACATCTATTTTTATTTAGTACATCTATTTTTATTTAGTACATCTATTTTAAAATCTATTTTTATTTGGTAAATCTATGTTTATTTGGTACATCTATTTTTAAATATATTTATTTTGTACATCTATTTTTATTGGGTACATCTATTTTTACATCTATTTTTATGCGGTACATCTATTTTTATTTGGTACTTTTATTTTAATATTTATTTTCATTTTGTACATTTTTTTATATTTCGTACATCTATTTTAACATCTATTTTCATTTGTAACATCTATTTATTTGGTACATCTATTTTCAAATTAACTTTATTTGGTAAATATATTTTGATTTGGTACATCTATTTAAAAATCTATTTTCATTTGGTACATCTTTTTAAAATCTATTTTCATTTGGTACATCTTTTTAAAATATCTTTATAATGTCGTTTGTATTCATCCATTTATTCCAATGCCGATTCCAGTTAATGAGGAAGAAAATTATTTACTAGGTGTATACATGGCGAATCCAAATAAAATTATGGAGACTAGAAAGTGGACTTTTGATTTACTTTTAGCAACCTCGTGACTCTCGTTTCCTTATATTTTGTCCTTTAGTCCTCACATCCCATGAACGGTGTTTCTGACAAAAGAGGAAGAATTGCTGTTTTCTTGGTTGGCAGTTGTTTTGACTGGATCCTATTTATCTACTTCTCACGGAGTAAAATGTGACACAAGGTCGGAAAGTGGGAGTTGAGAAGTCAGCACTCTAGAGGAAGAGTACTTAGGACCTTAAAAATGTCCTGGGCAGTCCCGTCAGCATTCCCCGGTAGGGGCGCCTCAGGCGATTAGCAATAAACTAACCCCTTCTCAAAGGGTGAGAATGCAAAGCCTGGGAGGGTGGACCTCCTAGAACTGCACAGGAAAGACCCATAGACCGGCGTAAATCAAGCACCGAAGGCCAAGACAATACCAGTCTATGGGGTGCAGTATCCATCGGAATAGATACTACACTTTGATGCCATATGGCGATTTTAAATCCTCTCACAGTATTCATCATCATTCACCTGTCAATCTATCTATCTCATTAATCTTTATCCTCGAGTTGTGTTAGCCTTTAAAGGTGGTGACTCATTGATAAAATTAAGTAAAATATAATAAAATAAAAATACAAATACGATAACGGAAGAAATATTTTCCAAATTTTAAAATATTTTTTTTCTACATTTTTAAGATTAAAAAGAAATACAGTAAATATTGAAACCTTCAGAAATATTTCGATGGCTTCAGCTTCTTGTTGGTCCAGTTCATCCATCTTGTTTTCTAATTCAGCGTTCATTTGTGTCATTTCCGACTGATAATCCTACAATGAAACGATCCCTGAAAGTCAATTCTCTCAACAACCACAATAATTAATTACTAACGGGACTCGTGGAAATTCCACGGTTAATTTCTTAATCTATCCGTATAATTTACTGTTAATGATGATGTTTCTCTTGAAAAAATACACATAATTTAAGTTTAATAATATTACAAAATAAAATCGGTATTATTGGAGTCCAGTACTAATTTTCCTAAAAATAAAAGCGAGAACATATGTTTCAAGGAGATTACATGTAAATAGCCTTAAAAAATGACAGAAACCGTAATATTTTAGACTTTAAAGGGGGATCACTTTCGCATATACATTTAACATAAAATGATCACCCATTTCAGGGCAACCAGGTGATAATGATTACTCATTTCCAAACCAGATAATATTTTTAAGGACCAGTCCAATTTTTAGTGAATTCGCAGGGCTATATTTCTACCAAAACTGTCTATTTTTATTTCGTAAAATAATTGCCATCCTCACCGGCTTTATTTATTTATTGAAACTTGTAAACATTCCTCTTTTTAAAACCCTGTATTCTTTCTTCTCACCGTAAAATAATTGCCAGCTTAATATATTTAAAATACGTATTTAATTTATTTTTTGTAATAATTTGATTAAAAAATAGTCTCTTTTTTCTCACCATAAAATATAATTGTCAGCTTAATATTCTTTAAATAAATGAAACAAATGTCTTCTTTTAAATCAACTTATTTAAAATTGTAACAATTAAAAATGTATTAAAATTACATTAAAATACAAAGAATGCAAAAGTTTAAAACTGGTTAAGTAGACGGGACGACATCATTTGATTTTGAAACAATTAATTCTGAAATGAGTAAAATTTACCTTTTTTACCTTAGCGACACCAGTTAATATTTATTTTGTATTGTGTATTTCATCTTTGTAGATCGGATGATCTCATTTGTAAAAATGTGAGTGAGAGGTAATAACGTACGCAAAAACGCAAATACGCGCATTATTATTTGTTTGCTTTGTTTTACAGCTCTTCCACTCCTTTCGTGTTATGTAATGCCGAATCTAGTCATTTTAGTGACAGTGTGTATGTTTAAAGTTCTTAATATTTTCAATTCTGAATTCATAGTGTATATTCAATGAGTTATTCATGATATACATTTATGTGCATACCACTGAATGCAGATTCATGCTCTACCCAGGATATATTGTATTTAACCCATAGATTAAACCCTGATTTGTACTACAATGTGACCTACGCCCAAATACTACCCAATGAAATAGTTAATAACATTCCCAATTCTTCCTGCAATCCAACTGCACTTAGTACAAATAATTTTCAGTCTACGCCAGACGTCCACCAAATTTCAGTCACGAATGTCCAACAGTCTTTATTTCATCGTAATTCAATGATATACAGGGACACTTTAGTAATCTTCTCATCAGTAGGATGCGTAATCCTGAATGGATTTCACACTTATCGGATTTTACCCCCTCCCGGTATTTTATCTGTAGTGTTATTTAAAAGATAATGTCTATTAAACTATTCCCAGGCTATCCCTGAACTGAAAAAGGCTATTGCAGCACAATACAGTGCAAAGAGACAAGTGTGCCGAAGATATTCAGAATTTTGCACGTTGTATCCGGTATGCTTATTGAGCGACGACAACAAAGGACTGTTTGACATTCATGACTGAAGCTTGGTGTACAGGTCAGGCATAGACTAAAGTTGATACGGCTGGGTTGTAGAAAGGATCTTGAATTTTATTAACGACTCTATGGATGTCATTTTTAGGAGGTGGTCACTCTGTACTACTTTGGGTATGAGTAGGTCCGGGATTAATGGCGATTAAGAAATGACTCCACACTCGCCAATATTCCCAAATTGTGGGTGTTGTACCAATTGTAGCTTAATATCATAACCAGGACAAACGATATCATTTACACAAGTAAATTACAGAAGAAAGCATATAATAGAAAAGTTGATATCTATCTATGCTTACGACAACTCCTTTTGGTCATCTTGTTAGAAATCAACTTTATATTGTACCATTTTTGCTATAACAGCGTTAAGAAATGTCTTATTTGCTTGTGTCGTTTAAATGTCAACATTATTATCAGAAGACCGCAAATTTCAGAGCAAAACTCAATAAAATAATGACATATTCTTGAGATGTGTTCATTCAATCTGCGCGTTTAGTGATGCCACTACTATTTCAACTTTAAGCTTGACAGACTGATGTACCAAGTACTATTGCAGACGAATCTTCGCCACGTAATAAATATGATCAGCGCGTGTTGTCTTCATTAGGTGACATCAGATGTTGGTTGTAGTAATATAGAGGTCGTTTGTCTCTCTCTTTCCCGTTCGTGACAGCAGGATAATAGTTTTAGAATAACATTATCGTTTTGGGTCTTAATAATGTTTTTGTAGTCTTCATTTTCTTTTTTTACATTACATTGTATTATTACAGTGTATTGATTGTTCCCTCAACCCGTTTGCCGTTGAGCATCTACTTTTAAGATAACTTCTGTGAAAAAGAGATTCTAGGAAAGAGAAGAGATAATCTCCGGTAGATTACGAAGTCGGTTTGTAATTTGTTAAGACAAGAAAGAGTGTTCTGGCCGCAACTTCCCAAATTCTTCCTGGACATCGTATTGACCAAGTATAAATGCCAGTAAAAATGACATCAGCGAAAGAATGCAATGTACATTAAAACAAAAATAATTCAATTTAAAATAGAAAATTAAAGAATAAAAGACGTAAAAGTGTCATTAGCGGCAAGTGTTTCAAATTGTCCGCGGATTTAAAAGCTTATAAATATCCTTACTTGAACACTGGATTCCACATCGGGATTTTCATTTGCCATATACATCTCCATCAACCTCCGTTTGTCTTCAAGATGTTTATATTCTAACTTCTTCATCTCTTGCGCACGCCTCTCTCGCAATTTCTTTGCAAGAACTTCCAGTTGTTGATTGGTTTCTGCGTGAAACATATATCAATTATCAACCGACATTTTCTTATTTTATAAAAATTTCGATGAAGAAAAATCTGACCCAATGTGAAAAATAACGCAACGCAACAACCGAGAATTAAATCTTAGTGTTTAACTCCTTACAATGTTTTGTAAAACACATTACAAATTTAAAAAAGTTTTGGAGGGAGGGGTAGAGAACCACGTGAATATCTATCAGCCAATCTGCAAAGATTAGGTTATTTTCTGGTACACGACGCCCTGTCATCTGACCATTAACAAGTGGCTCAAATTTAAGCCTTCCTTTATTCGTATGAATCAGCATGGTACAACTTGACCGGCTCGATTCTGTTGTTGATATTCGTTTCCCAAATTATTTCTAGAATCAGCCACTTGCAAGAGAGACCACGTGAAGGTTGCAAGCATTCATAGTAAAAGTGGTACTATGTAACTGACTGGATTCGAACGTGGCGCACCCAGGCCGTCAGCTCACGTCGGTATTCATTTTACCATTTTACCATTTTCAAATAACAACGTAGAGCTGAAATGTTGCATTTCAATGCATTAGGTTGTCCTGAAAGTAATGACGTTTTTTTGATAGTTGACATTCACCAACAAATAAATCATTTTGTTACTATTGGGATTACCACTTATCAAGACTAAGAGCCGCTCAATGATATGCGTTAATGAGACGGGAATGATTGCCAGCCAAAAGATGTGGAACACTATGGGAGTACTGCTATTTATCAATATGACATGCGTTTCATTGCATATGAGGCAATCCATGATAAGAATTTGTTGACATCGGATTTGAAGACGACGAAGTTGTAATCAGCAGGGAAGCAGTTTCGTGGTAATGTGTTCCATATGTAAGAAGCCCTTGCAAAGAAGCCCTGTTCATTTGAATTCGTTTGACGCTAGGCATATAGAGCAAGAAAGGAAATACTTTTTCTTTGTGGTAAAATACGAGTTATCGCTGTGAATATCTTACAAAGACTGGTACTCAATCGACTACTTTCCATGGAAATAATGATAGAGCAGAAAGAGACTAGCAACATCGTTTTTGTGATACAGGGGTTGTAGGGAAGAGAAGAGACCACTCCTACTGGATACTAAAAAACGTTACACAGAGTAGGTGTTTAAAAGTTTTCAAGATTGTATTATTTACTTCTCTCCAGGAGTTAGGCACAAGGCCAGTTTTATCCTACTCCCACAAGTAAGATGTGACCCAAGGTCGGGTCGGAAAGTGGGGGTTGAAAAGCCAGCGCCCGAGAGGTGAGCACTCTGACCATCAAAAATTGCCTGGGCAGCCCCGTCGGCATTCCCCGGTAGGGGCGCCTCAGACAGTAAGCAATTAACTTACTCCTCCCCAAAGAGGGGAGGTAAAGCCTGGGAGGGTGGACCTCCTAGAACTGCACAGGACAATCCCATAAAGGTGCAGTATCCATCGGAACAGATACTACACTTTGATCTCGACCAAAATGCCGAGCCACCATCGAATTTTATTTGCAAGTTATATTAATCAACCCTAGCGACAGCATTAGCAAAATGATTCCTTAATATCATGCATTTGTTTTACGTTTCTTGGATTTTGATGACAGTTAATATTGGCTTCTTTTGAGACTTCCCTCTATTTACTAAATTATTTTTTTTTATGCCGCACAATATGTTTTAAACTTGTCAATCCACTCTTTATATCGCTCTTCTTAAACTGTCCATTGCTAACGAACGGCTTCTGTAGTGCAATCAATCTTAATAATCTCTCTTAGCCCATCAAACTTCTGACACCATGTTACAACAAGTTGTGCGTTTATGAAAATAATAAGTCAAAGAAGACTATCATTTAAATCAGTCAGGTGCCATCGTAAACATAGGTTCAACTGACGTCATAATCTTTATTGGTTAGTAAATAGATAGTCTAAGGGATAAATTAAAACCAACGTATCTCGGATTTTACTAACCAGTGATCTAACCGTTCATATTTATCTCTTTTGTGACTCACCTTCATCTAAATGTTTCCTTCGTCGCATCATACCCGTTTTGAACTCGTCAATCAAATCTTGACACCTTTTGTGCGTCAATTGTCCGTTGCTAACGAGCGGGCCCAACACTTTGCCCAACAATGACTCGCTTTCGTTCAAGGACTGGTCATCTTCCATTTGGGTTAGAATTTTATTCTCGGCTATCATTCTTCGGTTGGATTTCCTTTTCTCCAGGCTCTTCAGACGAAGAAAAGAAAAGAGTTTATTAGTTGTAGTATTTTAATCAAGTAATCTTACTAGCTCAAGTATCTTTCTACATCAGGTGAAAAGTTATATCTATAATCTAAACCAGAACACATATTTTGAAAATGCATCTATTAAATATCCGCGTTTGACGATTGACATGATCTTTTTCGAACTGAAGCGTGATAGAGAGACGCTTGAGCCTCTCATAGAGATGTGTAGACACATCTAAAAATGAAGGGTCAACATTTATTTTCTGCCATTTTTGTACTATTTAGCAACATAAGAAAACGATATGTTACTCCCGCTGCGTCTTCATTTCTTCAAGGATTAACATTTTATTTCACCATTACATTACTATTAAACAACATAAGAAAACGATATCTTGTTCCTGCTGCTTCTTCGAGGATAACAGAAAATTCTTCCTCACATTCTGGTGATGGTGCACAGATAAAAACACCGGTTTCTGGTCAGCCACTTAACCAGTTTAGGGGTAGACTTTTTTGTCAGTCAGCCTTGTAACTCCTCCCTTCCTTATTGGGCTCTTAAAGGACTTACGTTTTGGCGAGCCTATTTGAAGTCCAGGGGATTGAACTCTGCTGGTGAAGTCTCTTTTAAACTAGATTTGTTCTGAAGTGGTTCTACCTCATCTCCCTCTTTATTATTATAATTAGCTCCTTATATCAAGTGACTTTATGCCTTGGCTAGAGCGATTTCGACAAAAAAAAACTTGCATTTCTTTATACATCATCATCATCATCATCATCATCATCATCAGCAGCAGCAGCAGCAGCAGCAGCAGCAGCAGCAGCAGCGCGACTCTAAAGTCCAACTCCTCCTCAACACGGCAGCACTGCGGCAATGAGTAGTCTCCGCGCTATGTTGTCGGGAACTTCGGTTTCTGGCGGGTCATCCAAAACTGATTGATCTAACACTCAACGATATTAGGAGCACCGGTGAAATCCAAATGCATCTGCACTGGCATCCGGTGACCTTTTGTCCTTTTCCCAAATGCGCCCGCTGACAATCTACGGCAAGCAAGGACGTTCAGTCATCTACAGAGTGAGTCAGTCATCTACAGAGTGAGGATAATAACGTTGCGTTGGCGCAAGTGAAACCGCCACTCAATGTCTACAGATGACGACATTAAGTAACCGCTGGTCTTTGTTAAGCTCGATGTCGGGGGTAACCTGAAATCCTTCAGGAACATAAAGTGCTCCAAATCACGAGAAGGACCTCGATCAAAAGCAAATGATATCGACATCTCTATGTTAGACGTTCATTCGGGTCGAATTCACGCAGCAACAGCAACAGCAACAATAACAACAACGTCGCTCCCTAAAACCAATCTGGCCTCATTGTGGTAGTGCCTATGACAACCTGATAGTTTTAGAAGCCCCTATAAAAATCCAAGAGGAGTCAACATTAAGATCCATCGGGAAAACAGGGAGCAGGGAAGAAAATTCCAAAAGCAAGCGGTCCGAGGAAAAAAAGCTATTAGTGCAGAAAGTTTTCCGGCATTTGAGGACCTCTACAGTAAAGAGGTGGGATTTTGTTGCTAGTCGGGTTTGTCAAGGGTATTTACGTTGGATGGGTATATGTGCAGTAAGTTCATTGAAGCACATTCCGTGGAAGTACTGGTAAAACAAGCACAGGGTGCAACATTGCGGCGATGGAACAGAGACTGGAGATTGGTAGACAGTGTGGGACCTATTAGGTTAGAGACTCTTTTTTTACACTCTGTCTAAGAGGGAGAGACTAGTGGTTGGTGCACCAGCCCAGATGTGGCTACAATACTCGATGCATGGCCGAATGGTGGCTTTATAGAGATATAGAATACTGGCAGGTGTGGGCTAAGAAAAGGTGTTTACAGTTATCTTATTTGATATTTTATACAGTTTGAGGATAACATTGGCCAATTGTATGCTGTGCTGTATTTAACAAAGCAATATTCATTAAATGTGGCTATTTACACCCCTTCGATCTGTTTTTACGAAATGGATTAGTTGGAGTTAAAGACCTTCGTTAGTTATTTCAAGGTACGTTTTACTGCAAATTGTGTTTTAAATCTTCCGTTTCTAAGAACAATAAAATGTAATTCGATTTATTTTCTTTGTAAATATACTTCATTCTGCTCGGAATATTTTTTGAAAGAAGCCGTTATTGTTATCAGCAGCAAATCTAAATAAGGATGGTCACCATCTTTGTTATCAGAAGCAAATGAAACTACTAATAGTAAATACTACTAATAATGTATTATTATTATTATTGATATAGAAACAGACGTACCAAAAATTAGTAACTTTCCTGAAGCTTTCCAAATTCACCGCCGCAACATGTAGTGTCATAGTGTCAAAAAGTACCTCATATGTGAGAATATTGTATTATTACTTAAAATTGCAAATGACGTCCTACATATGATCTCTGGGTAACATTCAATTTATTATAAAGAAAACACAGTGAACTAAAAATATCAGGCAAATTTAGACACATGTGCACATACTTATGCAAATGTAAGGATATGTACACATATGTATAAAGATGTATACGTATATATAAAATAGATGAGATATGGATTAACAATAAAGAAAAACACAAAAAAACGTTTGTACTTACTTCGCACATCCGTTTCTGTTCCAAAGAGCAGTATTTATCCCAGATTGTATTAAAATGTTCCAGTTTTGTTTTAATTCTGTCCGCCTGGTAAATACAGAAAGAAAAAGATGTTCATGTTTTTATGCTTCATAATGAAATTATTTTATCAAACAAATCTAATGGACACGTGGCGAAACGGATAAAGTGTCAAGTAATAACACAACGTAACAATTTTTTACAAAAGTTTTGTTTATTGTATTTTTTTTTACTGTTATTTTAATCAATTTTCTCTGTTGATTCCAAAAATGTTATCGACCGTTATAGAAATACATCGCTTTTCAATGTCATGATATATTGGAAAATGCTATATGTTTCGCTAGTAAATGTATATTTAATTTTCTCTTTCAGATCAATTACTAAGTTCTGTTTTTATTAAGATGGCTATTAGATACATTTTGTTATTTGTGGTTATTATATTGGAAAAAAGCAGGTATTACATAAGATCGTAAGAGGGACCAAATTGTGGATAGCATACAGACTCTATTTCGGAATTCTCATGGGTGACCAGGACAAATCATGGGCCCCTCATGTGATATGTGGAAGCTGTCGATCTACTCTAGAAGGATAGCTAAGAGGTACAGAAAGGGCAATGCCTTTTGCCATTCCCAGAGTATGGAGAGAGCCGACGAACCATCATGTATGATTGATGTGGAACAGTACAGAAAAGTTAAAGGAAGACAAGCTCTTCAGTATCCAGACATACCATCCTCTAGAGCACCTGTCCAACATGATGAGAGCATGCCAGTACAACAACCACCAGAAAATGTAAGTTTACTTCTCATCTACTCTCCAAAAGTTTTACTTTTAATTAACTTGAATATTAAGTATTTACAATGCATTCATTTTCCTACAGATTTATGGAATACTAATGTTATTCAAGTCTTTGTTTAAGTTGCTATATTTAGTTATTTTTCTTTACAGACGGAAGATGCAATGGATATTTCATCTGAAGAGTCAGCAAGTAGCAGCAGCCAAGAAATGGAGGAAGCTTTTTTTTTTTACCAAGAACGACTTCGGAGCCTCATTTTCCAAATCAGAGTGAGCTAGATGATTTAATCAGAGATTTAGGCCTCACTAAGTCAGGAACTGAACTTTTTACACCAAGACTGAAGGCATGGAATTTAGTAGGGGAAGACTGCACGACATCTGTGTACCGAAAACGACATGAAGAATTTGAAATTTACTATGACATTAGTGATGATCTGTGTTATTGTTACTGGTTTGTTTACTGCTCTTGGACTCACGTATGATCCTGCAGAATAGTAACTGTTCATAGATAGCTGAACACGAAGTCTCAAAGAAGTATTTCTCCACAATGGAAATAAGTACCCACCTTTTCCTCTTGCACACTCTGTACAGAAGAAAGAAAACTATGATAATGTCAAACAACTTCTTGACAAAATAAATTATGCTGAATTTAAGTGGGATGTTTGTGGTGATTTCAAGATGCTTGCCTTCTTGCTTGGCTTGCAATGGGGATACACAAAGTACTCATGTTTCCTTTGCTTATGGGACAGCAGAGCTAATGATCATTACAAGAAAGTTCATTGGCCCCCACGAGTAGAACTGCAGCCACGAATGAAAAATGTTCACAGACAGCCGCTAGTAGATTCTAACAAAGTCTTATTACCCCCACTTCATATTAAACTAGGATTGGTAAAACAGTTTGTGAAGGTCTTAGATTTTGGAGGAGAAGCTTTTCAAGAAATTCGTCTCATGTTTCCAAAGCTATCAAAGGCTAAGATCAAAGGTGGTATATTTGTTGGACCCCAAATAAATGCAATGTTGAAGTCGGAGAAACTAGAAAGAGCGATGACAAAAGTTGAAAAAGAAGCTTGGTGCGTATTTCGTGATGTAGTTTTTGGATTCTTAGGAAATCACAAGGATCCTAATTACAAACAACTGGTATCAAAGCTTATTGACAACTTCAGGAAACTGGGTTGTCGTATGTCCTTAAAGGTTCATTTTTTGCATTCTCATCTAGATTTCTTCCCCGAAAACTTGAGTGATGTTAGCGAAGAACATGGTCAGATATTTTATCAGGACATCGCAACAATGGAAAGAAGATATCAAGGACGGTGGGATACTGCTATGATGGGAGATTATATATAGTCTTCTGTCAGAAAAGATGAAAGTGTCCACTTTAGAAAATCTCGATCGTCAAAGCACTTCTAATATTAAGAAAAGAGTTATTAAAGCATTTACATTGCGAAGTTGTAAGATTTGTTTTGTTCTAACTAACTTTATATATGCTCAATACCATTCAATATATGAAAAAAGTACTAAATGCTGTATAATTATCTTTACAACATACTGCTGTAGAGAAAGGTTGTGTATAAAACGCGAAAATATTAAATTAAGAAAAACTAAAAAGACTATCGATGTTATGCCAAAACGAATGTGATTTTTGAATTCAGTAGCAAAAAGTACATATAAAAACATTAAAAGATACAAATAAACAAAACATGTGTTACATTATTTAATCAGTTTGTTGTTTTCAAATATCGTCCAGAAATCACCGTCTTTTTTGGTTGTTAAAATGGTCAGGGATAATTTAGCTGCTTTTTGCTTTAACGACTAGCGAAACCTAAAGGACGTATCTGCTGGAACAGCGAGTGGCTAGAGATCGACCAACTCTTGACTTTAAATCGTCAGGCTTGGTCAGCCTTCTCAAGGGATGATGTTGCAATGATGGATGGAGCCGACTCAACCCACCCTAGGGGGTGAATGTCGTTTCAAGTACAAGTATAAGTACAAATAAGTAATAATCAGTTCTAAGTGATAGTCTTCTTGAAGTTGAAAGTGTAATCCTCACTACAGGCGATATTAATTTAGAATAATAAAACAAAAATTGCTGAAGATTTCTATCCGGTCATGATTGGCGGAACGAGAACAATGTACCCTCATGAATTAAATAAAGAGTTCAGTTCAACATTCCGTACAGATTTTCGAGTTCGACATGAAGATTCTCAAGTTCGACAAGACGCACCTGAAAAAGGTCGGAGGTTACATCGGCCGAGACGTTGTGAGAATAACAGCCATATGAATAGTAGTCTGAACACTCCGAACAATCCAACTCATTAATCCTCATCTAAACAATTCCCAAACTAATTGACTTAATATTTATTTTTAATGTTATAAAAATGACCATAAAGAATGTCAAGTGTGGAGAAGTGCGGTTGGTAATTGTGCGACCCCGGTTTCTCTATAAACTCTATGATTATAATTTATGACCTGGATATGCAGGTGCTTCGGCTAGTAATTAATGAATTTTCCAACACTCGACTGAATAGTGAACAGATACACTTGCAATTGACGCAAAGTAGCCCGGAAGAGACACTTGTCAGTATTGAGAATTAGATTCTTTATTTAAAAAGCAAAAATGTCTGCTGATTGTTGCGCGGCCAAATGTTCCGTATCTCAAGTAGAATTCAAGTGTTTCGCACACTTTGATTGTCTAAGAAAATATGATTCCTTTTTGAATGTTATTTTCACTTGAACCAAAAATATTTAATTCTATTTTTAGAGGCGTTCTTGTATCCCTAGGGGCTTTATCAATCGGTCGGTCAGGCGGCTTTCAATTAGAAATAACCTTTTCAGCGCTAAACGCTCCAATTGAATGAATTTTAATTTAGATATGTTCACCCATCTCTATAAGAGACCCAGCCTATTGCTTGGAATGTCACGCTTAAGTTTGAAATAACATTTCGATCGGTCTGTCACGGTTAAATTTCGAATAGTATTTTCGTCGATCTGTCATGCGTTAATTTTACTAGCATTTTCATCGGTCTGTCATGCGTAAATTTGAAATGTAATTTTCGACGATCTGTCATGCGTAAATTTGAAATAGCATTTTTGTCGGTCTGTCAAGCTTCACTTTTAAATAGTATTTCCGTTGGTCTGTCATGTGTAAATGTTTAATAACATTTTCGTCAGTCTGTCACGCGTAAAATTTAAATGGTATTTTCATCAGTCTGTAACGCGTAAATTTGAAATGCTATTTTTATCGATATATCATGCGTAAATAAAAAATAGCATTTTTGTCGGTCTGTCATGCGTAAATTTGAAATAGCATTTTCTCCAGTTTGTCACGCATAAACCTGAAATATCATTTTCGTCGGTCTGTCATACATTAATTTGAAATAGTATTTTTGTCGGTCTGTCATGCATTAATTTGAAATAGTATTTTTGTCGGTCTGTCATGCAATAATTTGAAATAGTATTTTTGTCAGTCTGTCATGCATTAATTTGAAATAGCATTTTTGTCGGTCTGTCATGCCTTAATTTTAAATAGTATTTTTGTCGGTCTGTCATGCCTTAATTTGAAATAGTATTTTTGTCGGTCTGTCATGCATTAATTTGAAATAGCATTTTTGTCGGTCTGTTATGCATTAATTTGAAATAGTATTTTTGTCGGTCTGTCATGAATTAATTTGAAATAGCATTTTTGTCGGTCCGTCATACATTAATTTCCAATAGTATGTTTTTTTCCGTCTGTCATACATTAATTTGAAATAGTATATTTGTCGGTCTGTCATACATTAATTTGAAATAGTATTTTTGTCGGGCTGTCATGCATTAATTTGAAATAGTATATTTGTCGGTCTGTCATACATTAATTTGAAATAGCATTTTTGTCGGTCTGTCATGCCTTAATTTGAAATAGTATTTTTGTCGGTCTGTCATACATTAATTTGAAATAGTATTTTTGTCGGTCTGTCATGTATTAATTTTAAATAGTATTTTTGTCGGTCTGTCATGCATTAATTTGAAATAGTATCTTTGTCGGTCTGTCATGCATTAATTTGAAATAGTATTTTTGTCGGTCTGTCATGCATTAATTTGAAATAGTATTTTTGTCGGTCTGTCATGCATTAATTTGAAATAGTATTTTTGTCGGTCTATCATGCATTAATTTGAAATAGTATTTTTTTTGGTCTGTCATACGTAAATTTGAACGAGCATTTTCGTCGATCTGTCATGGGTAAATTCGAAATAGAATCTTTGTCGGTCTGTCATGCTTTAATTTCAAATAGTATTTCCGTCGATTTGAAATAGCATTATCGTCAGTCTGTCACGCGTAAGTTCTAAAATGCATTTTCATTGATAAGCGCACAAATAGAATATAATAATTTTAATTTTTTTTTTTATTGTACGAAATGAAAGGAATGGCTCATAACTGGAAAAAGGCTTCGGGCTATCGAAGATCGGATGTCTTTTCTTTTCTTTTATATTAAAAGAGGATCATTAATCTTGATGAGAATTTCTTTTTTTGTTTCCCAAGTATCCTGTAGCTTTTTTAGATCATGTCTTATTCATAACCTTCGGATAGCTAGGCGCGTCTTCTCTAATTAACTGTGTCTCCTTCCCGAACACGAGGCGTCAGGCAGTGATAGATATTAATTCCAGACGATCGATGGAAAGTTCCACGAATACATACTATAGAAATAAAAGAATCTTACAAGAAAATCTCTAAGTTTTATTTGAAAGAAAAGTTCATTTGTATAAAAGATATAACTTATAATCAACAGTTCTTTTTTTATATTCTTTTCCGCCTCAAACAAAATGTCTATTCCACCGTTTGCGCGTTTAAAACTTTTTAAACTTTCATTATTTACATGAATCAAACTTTCTTACTGGATACATGGCCTAATAGATATAAGCGTTCGTTAAAGTGAACTACAATGCAATCTATAATAGAAAAAGTGAGTAATAATTACTATTGCCGACATAAATTATTTTAAAGGAAATACAGTTCGGAAATTAGCCAAAGAAATATATTTTGGTTTACTGACTAATTTGTGACCTATTTGCGTTAGAATTATTTAATATTTAATAGAAGTTACAAGCTTTTAAAGTTCGCATAAATACAGATGCTGAACAAAGTACCTATTTTGTTTAAAGTGAACTAGTGACTAAACAAAGATGGCTACTTTTCACAGAATCTGTATTTACACGTACCTTAAAGACTTATAACTTCTATTCAATAATAAATATTGTCTTAACGCAAATACGTCATAAATGAGTAGATAAACCAACATAAATTGTTTTGTACTAATTTCCCAGCTGCATTTTCTTTAAAATAATCTATGTCCGATATGGGACACTTTGATGGTCGTCTCATTAGTAGGAGGTGTGATTCTAATTGGTGTTCACACTCACCGGACCTTCACACCCCAGATTTTTTTTTATCTGTGTGTGGGGTTATCTCAAAGATTATGTCTATCAAAACAAGTTCTAGTTTATTACTGGAATAAAGAGGGCCATCACAGCCAAAACGAAGGCAGTTCAAAAAGAGATGTGTGTCAGAGTTATTGACAATTTTGCATCTCGTATTCAGGCGTCCTTATCATTGAATGGTGATCAAACAAAGACTGTTGGACATTCCTGACTGAAACTTGGTGGACAAGTCAGGCATAGACTGAAGTTTATTTATACCAAATACGGTTGAATTGCAGAACAGATTTAAAACTTCATTAACGATTCCATGTGTCGCATTTGTAGGGTCATCCTGTATATTTAATCCGATAGTCCCCAAAATGCCTTCTTTAATCCCATTTTTAGCATTGTGTTGATTCTTTGACTTACCACTGGAAGATCAATATTCGATTGACGAAAGTTATTTCTCAACTTCTTGATGTTTTCTTTCTTCCTTTCACGCTAGAAAAGAAAAACACACATCCGGCCAGTTTTAATTTCACCTAAAATACAACATTAATACAAAAAAACAAAAAAACTCTTAATTTTGTTAACAAAGTGATCAACCTATTTAGAAAGGATGTGTTATCACTGCAAAGCAAAATTGCACAGAGAGTAAACTAAATGTGTGAATCAGCAAAGTATTGGCTGGACTAGACAAGTTGAAGGCAATACGGAAGTCAAATCTTCCTACCAAGGTGAAACGTGACTTCTTTAAAGCAATTGCTACATCAGTTCTTGTATATCGAAGTAACACTTGGACTTTTACCAAAAAGATTGTAAAAAAAATGTGTACATGGTTCTAAGAGCTGTTGTTAACATCTCCTGGAAGCAGCTCCCCCCGAGAAAGCAACTCTACGGACACTTTCATCAGATCCAAGCCTTGATCAGAGAGAGAGAGAGAGAGAGAGAGAGAGAGAGAGAGAGAGAGAGAGAGAGAGAGAGAGAGAGAGAGAGAAGAACCAGATTTGCTGGTCACTGCTGAAGGGCTCAGGATGAAATCGTTAGCGATGTTCTTTTCTGGATGCCAAAACAGGGAAGTAGTTCAGTGGGGATACCACAAAGAACCTACGTCAAGCGACTAGCAGAGGACTCACAATGCACATATGAAGACCTACCTAGTGTGATGGAGGCTAGAGCGAGATGGCCATAGTGAGTTTGGAGGATATGTGACACTACCACGGCTAGATGATGATGATCGATGCAATGCCTATCGGCGTGGACTTGGAGATCCACCATTCCGTTTTCAAATCCTATTGAATCAATGCTAAGGTACTCACTAATACAGTTGAAAAAGGTATTAACCCGTAACTTTGTAACTGACATATACTTGTACACAATGAATCATTTGCAACAGGTGTCGCGTTGCGGCATTAGTTAACCCCCCAAAATGGTTGATATGTCGTAGAACAGACAGATCAAACACTCAATTTTGAAGGTGGAATTAGAGTTTAAAAAAAATGTAATATACTAATGAGTCACCACTTATCAGGGCCCAATGGCCACTCGAGGATAATTATTAAAGAGATTGTCAATTAGATGTAGAACTGTGATACTATAGACTGCCGTCACCTTAAAACCAGGACCACCAGGTGGAGGCGGGGATAGGAAGTGAATAACAATAAAGGGAAGACTGATCACAGGGTGAAAGTAAATATATTTGGGGAATACTTGCTGTTGAGATGAAGATCAGCAACAGAACCCGGCGGGGAAAGGTCGCAACGAGAGACTGCAGAGTCAGTCTTAGCTGAGATCCTGAATTTGAGAAATAGAAGGCTTAGATTAGATGTAGAGACAAACGACGGAGCCCCAACGACGGAGCCCCAACGACGGAGCCCCAACGACGGGGACCCAACGACACGCCATCATACATGCCCGACAAATCGTATATAATGTCTGTATATGTGTGTTGTTTTTATTATGTATTTAATTGTGAACTATGGCTTTGCGCTCCGCCACCGACTACACTAGAACCTCAACATGGTCAATAAGAAGATAATGATGCTGAGCAAGAAGAATAACAATATTTGTGGTAAGGCGGTCGGTACGGAGACGCAAATATAGCTCTACAGAACAATGCTATGAGAGGATTGGGCACAATGGGTGAAAAGGGCAGGATTTTATTACTTGAGAGAATGGCTCATTGATTATGAATAAGTAGAATGGGGATGATCTATTCTGTTCCTTACAGCTCCTTTCTAAGAGAAAGAACGGTGTTAGTCTCTCTCTACTCTATCATTATTTCCATAGAAAGTGCTTGACTTGGTTTTAATCTCTGGTTACTCTTTATAAGGAATTCACATACAGGACTCGTCTTTTTACCAACACGTCCAGAGCTTCTTTGACACAGATTTCCCTCTGTGGAAAACATTACCACGGGATTGATTCCTCCCTGCAGATTACAATACTTTTGAATGAATCACTCCAAAAGTAATCGAACTTGGTCCATTCCATCAATTATCTTCAATCCTGTGATAATTTTTCATCTCTCAACTGACAATAAATTAATCTCATAAACAACTTTTAACTCTTTTCATTTATTTTATTTCATTTTTTTACTTTTGTTCATCTCAAACAAAGCATGTTGACACAATGATGTAAACGGGCCAAATCATTAAAGATCGGTATCCTAAATGTCAACTTACCTGAAACTTGTTTTCTTAAACGTTGGCGTTGAAAAACTATTAAATATGAAATATATACCAGAATTTGGGCCCACACACACACACACACACACACATATATATATATATATATATATATATATATATATATATATATATATATATATATATATATATATATATATATATATCTATATAATACTAAAAGTCTATTGTTCTTGTATGTTTGCAATCAGCTTTCAGCTTTCCGGTTTTCAACATCCGGTTGTGCATGCGTAAATAGCATCGTCTTAAATCTGTTATTCCAATTCCGTTATTCTCTATTATGATTAACGAACGCATGAAATTTTTCATTCTGGAAATTTTTAAACAATTTCATTTAATTTCATCAAATAGTTTATTTGTTTTCTTCACGGCTAAAAACATTCAACGGGAGGACTTCGTAAAGTCTGTCGCAGTTTCAAAAAAACTCCTCCCTTTTAAAAAACAAAAACAAACAAACAAAAAAACAACACTCATTATTAATATCAGCCATACTAGCGGTCGGTGAACGAAACCACCTCCCACTTTCCCTCTCATAGATTTCACCACTCCTACTCCCTCTGTTTTCGTTACGTACGCGAGAAAGCCTGCTGTACTCCCTTCCTTTCTCAAATCGCCCTAACCAACAACTTATAATTCAGTAACTGTAATTAAAAAAACAAACAATTATAATAAACAGTACGACTCATAGAAATCTATCTATATTCTTTTTTCATTTTAATATACTTTCATAGAAATGCTTCTGTTATGTAAAAAAAACCTATTTTCTTTATGCCACAAGTGTCACGCTCATACATGAATTCCATAGCTAATATAACAAACTGACCCAACGGGTCACGGGTGGTCTAGTATATATTTAAAAAGTTCATACATTTTTTGAAGCATCCAAATGAAATTTAATAACAAGGAGTGAGGTAAAATAAAATACCTTTAAAGCATGTTAAAGATGTGATATTAATTTTATTTAAAAAAGAAAAATCGAAACCGATTTTTTTTCTTTTTTTATAAACTTTCATTTTTAGTTTATAGTAATACAGATAATTTCGCCAAGTATAATTGGCCTCTTCAGTGTGTTTGTATATCCGATCTTATTGGACTGCCAGCCTCTGATGGTGCAACCGGCGTTTGAGATGTTTTTTTTTCCACTTTCGGTACGTGATCACGCATGCACGCCAGTTATTTATAGATTTAAACAGTTCATACCTTTTTTGAAGCATCCAAATGAAATTTAATAACAAGGAGTGGGGTAAAATAAAATACCTTTAAAGCATGTTAAAGATGCGATATTTTTATTAAAAAAAAGAAAAATCGAAACCGATTTTTTTATAAAC
>OY744523.1:107109444-107111944 GCA_963556195.1 Sepiola atlantica | reverse complement strand
TTTCATAAAGCGTTAAGAAATATAAAATCATGGTAATAGAATCCTTATTATAGAATACTGTCGTAATAGGAATATTGTTATGTTTTCATTTACTTTTAAATGTATACTCGATTATACACGTCGTGAACCCAAATTCTTTTCGACTGCTGATAAACCCGCTCGGACGCCGATGTTTATAAAAAGATTTATTTAAAAAAGACAAACAATCACAGAAAAAAACGTTATATACTCATATATATGTGAGAGAGAAAGAGAGAGAGACAGAGAGAGAGAGAGAGAGAGAGAGGTATATATATATGTAGAGAGAGAGAGAGAGAGAGAGAGAGAGAGAGAGTAAGAGAGAGAGAGAGAGAGATACAGAGACAGAGTAAGAGAGAGAGAGAGACGGACAGAGACAGAGTAAGAGAGAGAGAGAGGCAGACAGACAGAGACAGAGTAAGAGAGAGAGACAGACAGACAGAGGCAGAGTAAGAGAGAGAGAGAGAGAGAGAGAGAGAGAGAGAGAGAGAGAGAGAGAGAGAGAGAAAGACAGACAGACAGACAGACATATAGGCAGAGAGCTCGTCTTGCTACACCCGGCCACACTGAGGCGCTGCCCTCATCGGAGACAGCACCCAGACACGCTATTTCTGCTTGAAGTCTCGCCAGCCAAAAGGAAAGAAAATCCCCGACCGTTGACTTTTGTACTGGCGACCTTTGACCTTTAAGGTGTCACTCTAACCCTTCTATTCAAACACGGCCCTCGGTATTTAACAATATTTGTATGTGTACGTGCAATGATGTGTGTGGTGGCCTTGTTTAGTTCATTAAAAGAAATGAAGGAGTTTCAATTTGTGAAATATAGACGGTTGTGTTGTGACTAGGCGAACTCTCATACCTAGATACTACTAATAATCTTGTTTCGGAAGCACCTGTGGCACAACGGATAAAAGTGCTAAGTGATAATCAGTCTTAAGTGAAGTCTCCTGAAGGTTGAAGGTTCAACCCTACGTACGGACGATACTAAGAATACACTTACGAATTACTTCAGATTTCTACCCAGCCATGGTCAAAGGAACCAGAGCAAGCGACTCACGTGGATAATATAAAGGGTTCCGTTCGAAATTCTGTACAGATTCCTGAGTTCGACATAAAGTTTCCCGAGTTATACAAGACGTACCTGAAGTAGGTAGGAGATTACATCGGCCGAAACGTTTTGAGAATAACCTCTAAGATGAGAATAGTAGTCCGAATAATCGCAATAATACAAATTACCAATTATCTTATTTTTTTAATTCCTATAATTTTCAAGTTATCTAATAAATAAAGTAATCTTGTGAGATTTTCGGAGTTTGCCATCGATAGAAATTAATCTGATGAATCAATATTTCCGGTTTGAGACATTTTTAACATGGAGCCATTTTCCACTAATCACGTTCACATCTTCAGCTGCTCACGTTCTTGATAAAAACAAAAACAACAACAAAAACGGCCCAGACTTTAGCATCGCATATTTCTTTCTCTGGGACTACCTTAAAGATAGAGCTATGCACGGAGACCAAGGATCATTACAGAACTGAAATAAGTCATCAAAAAGGAGGCCAGAGCCATAACTCGATCGGTTTGTAAGGATGTCCTGAAAAGATTTGTGTTACGTTTTTAGTAATGCACAGAGCTAAATGGATGCCATCTCGAACACATGCTCTAGAATAAAGAGAAAAAGTTCAAAGACTCTCATGATTTGATGTAATATGTTAAATATAATAAACCAGTAATCACCAAAGTTAAATTTAATTCTTGCAGAAAATTAAGTTGGGGCCCGTTTTCCTTTTGATCACCCTTTAACAGTTGATAAAAGACAATATATTCATGACAATTATTCTTACGGCTTTTTCATCCGCCATTTTCTTCTCGGTCGTTTGAGAGATTTCTTGCGAATCTTTTTCCATATTTTTCATGAAGTCATCAATGGAAAAATTATTAGGAAGATTACCGTTTTCGGATTCTTCGATGAGCGACTTTTCCAATATTTTCATCATTATCTGAAAAGAAAGAAAAACGAAAACAAACAAGATGGTATAATATTGTTCAGATTTCTGAAGAAAGAAATTATGCTTTATATAATTTCTAGTCAGAGTAGTTTTTTTTTTCTCAACTTCGTTTATATAATCATAACGTTTCGACGCTTTGACCGTCTGTTTTCTTTATGCGCCTAGAACTAGATTCTAGAAAATCTGAAAAAAGGTCAGCTGATATACATGTGGGTACTGTATATTAATCAAAATATAATAAGTCCTATGATATGCTTGTGGTGAATATCTAATCCCCTTGCATTCAGTGCAACAACGGAGTGCCCCTGTTTATAAATATTCCTATTCATACTAACTTTTTTAGTAATGCTTCTAAAACACTACATTTTATTTTTTAATCCAGCAACTGAAATCATTTCATTCTCCATTTCTATTTTTTTCTTTAAGTTTTGTATAATATTTAAAAAATAAAACAAAATACAAAACAAAAT
>OY744523.1:107101944-107104444 GCA_963556195.1 Sepiola atlantica | reverse complement strand
TCTCATTCTCTTTCTTGTTCTCTCTTTCTACCTCTCCCTCATACTACTCCCTCTCTCTCTATCGCAACGTGTTAAATATAATAGAAAGAAAGACAACAAAGAAAGAAAGCTTGAAAGAAAAAAGAAGGTTAATTGAGTGTTTGACCTACTTTCACTATTGTTTTTGAAACACCAACCAGTAAGAATTTTTAAAAAAGTATGTTTGACTCCTGTCCACTAACTTTGTCCCAGGTGACCTAGATGAAATTGATATTACGGTATTTTGTTTAGGTTAGGGTAACACTGACTCCTACGATGTAATGTTTGTAAGTGTATCTTGTGTAGTTTCTGACTCTTAGCTGGACACATTAACAGAATTACGAATTCCCCTCATATAATAAACTAGTAGGACACGTGCAGCGGTGTTGCACTGGATAGATATAAATTAAATTAACACAAATATAAATATTAGAGGATTCATTCGTCAAAATGAAGTTAAAAAGAACCCTGTAAGTAATTTAGGTGATTAAAATAGGATTTATCAAATATATTTCTATATGTTTTGGGTGACTTCCCCCGCCTTACGATTGTAAGTAGTGGGTTATTCGTAAAAGTAAAAACCACTGTCCTCCTCCTAAGTAAATGTGATCCAAGAATATGCGTGAAGCTTTTCAAATCTAGGTTATTTCTGGTAATATTTAGGTTGTTTTCGCTTGATTATGGTTGTTTTCGGTAAAAATTAGGTTGCTTTCGGTAATTAGTATCTCATTTTCATTAGTTTCATACGCTGAGAATATTTTTTTGAATATCATTAGCAGTTTTAGCATCGAAGAAAGTATGTAAAAAAGTTATGAAATAATTTTGAATAATGTTCGATGAAGAGGAAAATCTAGATGAAATTAATGTTTTTAATGTTATGTCGGTCTAAGTTCGAAATTGATTTTGAAGCCTTTAAACTGTCGTGGATTAAAAAAAGGAACGTTATTCGTAATTCACGTATAATCATCATAATAAAAATAAACTTGAATAAATCGATGAATGTTAATCGAATGTGAGCAGAAAAATTGTACGTATCTGATTAATGTGTATTGCTTCGAGGCTGCTGCGAAGTTTTAAGTCGTTGAAAATGTAAACACGGTTTTGTTAAAATTTTTGCGAATGAATAGAGAGAGAGAGAGAGAGAGAGAGAGAGGGAGGGGGGAGATGGGGAAAGAGAGAGGGAATGGATGGTCAGAATAGATAAATCTAAACAAGAAAATAAAATAAATTGTATGGTAAATAGAAGACGTCTTACGTAAAATACCCCCTAATAAATATCGCGTGTTGCGATATTTGTTAAGAAAAAAAAAATTAACATGAAACTGAAAACACGAATGTTGGATTAATATATGATATGTATGGATGGTCAAAATGGAAACAATGTACTTGTGTTGTGTGTTAATTATTAGTGGTAACTTCATAGAAAAACTAATATTATGGGCTTCCATCAAATTTTTATCAACAATGAGTGTTTTCGAACTGAACATTGCAGTTCGTTTTACGCTGTTAGTATTTTAGAAAATAATTTGTAAGCCTTAAAAGTGTTATGTAACAAATTGTCTAAGTGTTTAAGTTAAAAAATGAAATTATACCTGAAGTGATCGAAGATTTATAAGGGAAATGTCTTAAATCGATTCAATTAATAGATTGTAGCCGCCATTTTGAACTAATGTACATTAGAAGTAATTAGGTTCGTTTATTGTATTCCGTAAGTTCCGGAATGAGATGAAATCTATGCGTAATAGTTAGAAATAACGTCGGCATAGTATCTGATATTTAATCCGATATTCTAGAAAATTAGTGGAATATTAATTTTGTGCCGATTGTAGTGTATTATGTATTAAATTAATGGAAGACAAATCAAAAATAATTACGGTTACGTTTTTCTAGAGTATCCGTTATATATTATTTCCTGGTGATAGAGAGAGAGAGAGAGAGAGAGAGAGAGAGAGAGAGAGAGATAGAGATAGAGAGAGAGAGGGTATTAGTAGGAAAATACTAAAGGGGAAAGTTTTGCTACCATCTGTATGGAGCATGTTATTGCTAGAGTCTGTGATGGGTGTTTAAATGCAACATTTATTGTTTGATGGTGAAAATAATCATAAATTTCGTGAAACACGCTCGAGTGAATAAGGTGAATGGAGTGGGGAGTTTGGTAGCCTATGATGCACGTTGTTATTTTCTTACTATAGTCAAAGTTGGAGGGGAAAACATCTTTACTTTATATTGATGATCATCTAAAATATAGTTTTCATTGTTAATACTGCCCCCTGAAATTACCAAGTGGAGAAATCAAAACTTAAAAAAGGTCACACCCCTGCAGACATCAATTACTATTTTTAAATTGGTGAAGCGTGATTTAGTTGTTGTACCAATTTAATCACTTTAAAAAAAGTATTTTTGCTGTCGTGTTATAAACGATTTTGGCATTTACAGAATGCACGTACCTGTTTTTCTGCATTAAAACGTCCACCATGCCTCG
>OY744523.1:106986944-107096944 GCA_963556195.1 Sepiola atlantica | reverse complement strand
ACGCTCGGTTCATGGAAAAGACGCCTAGCGGCACACTGAAGAGTATTTAAAAAAGAAATATATATTTATTTTCATTGTATTCTGATAAACTGGTTGGTGTTTTTTTATTAAGCCTGCTTAAAATAATCTGAAACTGATTGTTGGCGTTATTTCAGAGCTCGAGTACTTTCGATCAACATTGATAATTTTCAAGTGTATTTAGATTAGCTATTCATTGGAAAAATAATAGTGAAAAGTTAAAAGTCATTGGAATTTCCAAATTCAGGTTTAACCACATGGCAGCAGGTGCGCCATAGGGTCAACATTATACCTCTCCCCCTTTTCCTCTTCCTCTTCATCCCCCTCCTCCTCCTCCTACTACTACTACTAGTAATAATATCAATAAACACTCAAGACTAAAAACAAGTGAGTAGAATTATATGATTTCTGCGGTGAGCTGTTAAGCTTTTATTTAAGAATCATGATAAATATTCTTGTTTCTTTGCATCCGGTATCACAAAGGCTATTCATGCAATATCTGGTGCAGTTCTAAACAATAGCTTTGGAGCTCATACATATTTATAATATATATATATATATATATATATATATATATATATATATATATATATTATAAATATGTATATATATATATATATATATATATATATATATATATATATTATAAATATGTATATATATATATATATATATATATATATATATATATATATATATACATATTTATAATATATATATATATATATATATATATATATATATATATATATATATATATATATATATATATATATATATATACTAATTTTACTTATGCCTATCTTAACACGACTGTAACGCTGTCAATACGCATGCGCGAAATCAAAGGGATGTAATTCACTCAAACTCGACGAAGCAGTAATATTAATTTAGCTTTCTTTCTGCATGTAAACAGGAAGAAGGCGACAACTAATTTTTAATTTAATTACAAAAGTTTTAGCTGAGAATGTTTTTAAACACCATTTGTAGAAGAAAAATGTATAAAATCGCAATAGAACACAACTCTAAAAATTTAACAGAATTAAGTGTAATTTTATTAACAAAATACAATTCCAAATAAGTTTATTCAAATAAAATTTAAAATGAATATTTTACTATAAAACGAAATTATGTCAAGAGTTATCTCTCTTGGAGAGAAATTGGCCATGGTCAAATCTTGTTTTTAACGCTGATTTTTGGTACTCTCGTGCCACCCTGTATTCTAGAATGGAAACACGACTTTAGCTTCTTTTATGGTTCTGGTTTCGCACGAACATCGCGGATATTTTCATCTCTACTCTACCAAAAATCACTGTAACCGGGGAAATGTAAATTGCTACACAGTACAACGTACTTGGCCGTGTCAAAGTAATATAGTAAACTAAGGTCTGTTAACTGGAAAATTACGTCATGCTGTATAGTTACAAACGAGAGCTGTCGAACAGTCAGACTATTGGCATTTTGACCTCTCTCTTCACTTAAAATATCATAAAAATTCAGGAAATCAACCAATTTTAATGAAATTTTCAGTATTTATTAATTAACAATCACTGAATATAATTAACCGACTACTTTATTAGAACTCTCAGTGCAAATGTATTATTTCGTGTAATTTGCGTAAGCTAGACAGCAAACATTAAATTAATACTTAATAATAAAATGGTGTTGTCATAATTTGTTTTAATTTTTAAAACATTAATATTTTTCTTTGAAAAATAATTTGTCTGATTTAATATTCATTCTTAAAATAAGTTCATTCTTTCCAGATTATTTTAATGTTTGAGTTGATTGTTATGACAACCTGGCCTACATCGAATGAAAAGACTAGTATCAGTTATACTTCATGGAAATATCTTGGTTTATAAACACAAGAAGAAGACAAACCCCTTTTCTTCGGGAGTTTTATTTTTTATATGAACATTTCATTATCATTAGTTTTAGCTGAGTAATTTTATTAGAGTTGCTCTCATTTCCGACAAAAATAGATGATGTTTCTTGATTTCTTTGAACAAAAAACACCTTTACTAAAGTTATATCACAGGATACTAAAAAACGTATGAATGTATTTTTTTCATGAAAATGAGACATCGTAGATTTTTAAAATAAAAATTATTTTAAAATATAGTATTAATAAAATCAATATAACTCGAATTAAATAATAACATTGAAGAAATAATACAACGCGGTTTTCTAATATTTACACATATATAATAATAATAATAATAATAATAATAATAATAATAATCATTCAAAATAATTAATTAATAGAACATTTATTGAAATGAATTAAAATGTGTTTTTTTTGTTTTGTTTTGGAATAATTTGCTCTGATTTCCCCAAAATAATAAATGATGTTTTTTAGTTTTTTAATTTAAAAATCAATCAATCATGACAGATTACGAATTCATTAAAGTAACATAAAATCAATAATTCAAAATAATTAATTAATAGAATATTTATTGAAATAAATTAAAATGCGTGTTTTTTTTGCAAAGCGAATTTTTTTTACAATATAGTAAACAATTGAAGTAAATTAAAACAGTGATACTTTTTGGGGGATAGGTGAAACTTATCAATTAGTCTAAAATTGTATTTTTTATCTCAAAATTATTTTTTTAAAACTCGAAATTCGAACTTTAATCACGGCCGTCGTAATATAATGCAATGTCTTAATATTTGAACGCCATATTAGATTTAAAAAATCTCTTTTACGCTTGACATCATTAAAATAGGAAATACGTTTGAAAAAAAAGGAACAAGTTAAAAGGATTTCCAAGTGAATGAATACTCCTTAATAGGTAACTGTGTTTTTGGCAGTGGAATAAAGTCACAATAGCAGGAACAAGTTAAATATGATTTCCAAGTGAATGAATAATCCCATGGAGTTGAGTCTGATTATAGATGGAATCATACGGGTTAAGTTACGGTTCTCTTCCGATCCTGATTGATAGTGGGAGTAAGAACCACTATCAATGACATCACCAAAAATCTCGACTTAGTTCACTGGCCTTAGTTTACTATTACGATGGTCACGACCTCGCTCCTTTTACTCATTAAAAATGAATAAATGTGCATTCTTATATTGTTATGGAAACAATTGTACTCCTCGTTTAGGACGCATTAATGAGTTATGTCCTGATGTACTTTATATTACATTTCTCTTCAGTGACTTTTAACATATGCCCTAGACAAACTGTTAATAAACTAAATGTCATTGTTATCCCACGTTTTTAGACGCACGTGTCGTATTTGTTTATAAAACAGTAAAGACACACGTCTGTATTATCAATAATAGTACACAACAAATATCGGTGATCCACGTGCGTAGAAAATAATTCTTTATTCTCCACACATGCGTCGCTACACAAATGATAAAATAGAATATTAAATATTCACATCTTTCCCTATCATTTCAAATGTTCAAACTTCATACTCCAGAAACTCAATGAATAAAACAACTGAAATTTTCACGAGATTCGGCTAGCTATTATAAATAGTAGGATCATGTTAATTCTTATTCTAATGGCTCACTCGGCATCCCACGAGCTCTTCGCGAAGGATTTAGTGCAATTCAGCCCAATACTCTAGGAGACTTTAAATGTTTATTATCAGTAATATTATTATGACGAGTAGTATAATTTCAAGGGATCTTAATGCCATTCTTTTAGTTTAGGAGCATATAAGTGTTTGCTTTTAATATTAGCAATAATAATATTACAACGGCATCATCAGGTTGCCACACCGGTTCTCGTTAGATAACCGAAGTTAAACGACGTTGAGCCTGGTCAGTGCGAGATGGGTGACCATTTGGTAATAATAGGCGCTATATGCCATCTCCTCTGATCGGGATATATATGCGGCTGTGGACATGTAAATTTGATATCACCGATAAACTTACTCGTTCAGTGGTAGCCGGATGTCCGCAGAGGGCAAATACCACACCAATATGAAAAAAAGTATTGCCACATTACTCCAACCCCCATGGCATACTCAGCATGTTAATGATGGTTCTTGCCTAACTTGGTGCCATTCTTTAAAGTTGTTCTTGAAGTGATACAGGATTAACAGACAGATATACAAACATGATCAAGCATAATATAGATTCTTCATTATAAATATAAGTTTAATTTACGTTGGTGATCGGAGCTTTTTAGTTTTAAAGTTGGTGAAATCGGCGGCTTGATGCCGCACGTAGCGAATATGAGTTGATGCATTGTTAATGAAAATTAAACATGTTATTTTTTTCGGTTCAATTATGTTTTTAGCTGCATCTTGGCAATGTTTATTTATAGAAACACAAAATATTAGATCGATGAAAAATAATGATTTATTATGCAATAATGTATTAAAAACAACAACTATTATTAAAAATAAAGATAATCATTGTCTATGGCCTTCTGCCAAACAACCTGCAAGCTTTCGGATTTGGTCAAAGTGTAGCAATATTTGATCGTGTATCTGTAAAAAACGGACATTTGCATATATATTAAGATTAAGTAGAAAACAGTAAATTCTATTAGAAGTTACACATTAGAATTAAAGCTACATGTCATGATATGACGTCATGATCAGGAAGTGAAAAGTGACAGCATAGCAAAATCTTTCTCTTTGGCTAGCGAACTGATTGGATTCGGGCGTCTTTTTCGAAGCTCTATTTGCATCCCTTTTCATATCCTTTTAAAATTATTATTTGTTTTTTCCTTTCTTACAGTTCTTTCGCCTGGGATTTGAGAATGTTTTATGTTAGTTTACAAAATTATGAATTCTCTTTGAGGCTATTTAGGGATTAGCGAAAAGATCATTCTTCCGACCTGGAGAACGTGGTGCAATGGAAAAAGATGGCTGGTTAGTTTTAATACAACCAAAACTAAGCTACCCCCTGCCACCATCAACGCTTAGATCCTCACTAATGAATGGCTCGATGAAGCCCCCTACTTTGATAAACTTCTGGGACTGACCTTCACCTCAAACTTGAAATGGAAGACTTACATACAATCCGTTGCTAAGGTTGCTGGTAAAAATTGTTTGGAGAATTCTACCGCCCACAAGGTATCTCACTCCTGACACAATCCTCTACCTGTATAAGAGTCAAATGCATCCGAAGATGGAGTACTCTTACCTCATCCGGGGAGATGCTGCTCAGAACACCCTTTCTTGCCTTGACAGAGTACAAAACAGATCTAGTGGTGGATGTTCTCTTCTCTTCCCTGCATCCTCTTTCTTAAAGAAGAAACGTTGCTAGTCTTTCTCTGCTCTATCGTTATTTTCATGGTAGCTGCTCGACTGAGCTCCAATCTAAAACATTTACAGCAAAACCCGTCTAGCTACAACTACTGTCAATAATTTCCCTTTCTACCTCTGTGTACCGAAAAGGAAACTGAAAATGTCTTCCCTAGAACTACCCGTATGTGGAACACAATACCACGGGGCCGCTTCCCAGTCGACTACAACATGTTACTAGTCATCACAATGTTGTCTCATTGTCCACCTGACGAACTCATTAACCCTTTTTCTCGAGTGGCTTTTGGGCCTTGATAAGCGGTGACTTTTTAGTAATATATATATATATATATATATATATATATATATATATATATATGTTTCATTTGCATGCCATCTCGATGTACGATATTTGCTTCTTACAGTAAAAAATACTTGTAAATAGTTTACAATAAATAAAACGAATGTTTAAACTTCATAATTAAATTTAGTAAAAACTTAAATCTTTGAAAATTAAATAGTTTACCGTAAAATAATTGTCAGTTAAATATCATTTGGACAAATGGAACAAATTTCACCTTTAAGAATGACGTCTTTTTTAATTTTGGAACAATTCATTTGGAAATGGTTAAGATAATAATTTTCGGGATTCAGGAACAACAGATAATCATCAATTACTTTTTTGCATTTAATTTTGCTAATTAAACGATTTCACAAAAAAAACGAAGGTGATAATGTACGTAAAAACAAACGTACAAGTCGGAGATGAGCTGATGGAAGGATCAGATTTTGTCTCCGCCTGATGAGATCTCAGTTCTAAAAGCTGTTGATCGATAACATCGATATGCCAGTGTCGCGAGTTATGTACATGTCTGTATAAATAAAAATAATTATATATAAAAGCTCAATTGAATATTGAGCACGCTTTATAAGACCGGTTGTAATTCTTTGGATTTTTATCCTGTGGATATTTACTTTACCTGGATTACGATATATATATATATATATATATATATATATATATATATATATATATATATATATATATATAATCCATCTAAGTTTACTCCCACAAGGTAAAAATCCAGTTAATCCTTACTGTATTTATAAAAAGTGGTAAAATATAAAAGGTTTTACTTTCTGTAGTCGCCGAGGAAAGTTCAGCTGAGAAGTCTTGCTTTAAGCGAAACATGTCTGCAAATATATATTTTAAAAATGTTCGTAGAAATAGCGTTTTTTATACCTAATATATATATATATATATATATATATATATATATATTATTATTATTATTATTACAGAAGATCAGAACAACATCGGTACCCTCGGTTTCAAATCCTAACAAAGGAGACTTATAATAGGTCTCAATACCGAACTCTCTTCAGCGTATGTTTATGTCCGTCTCCCCGGAAAATGGCGGCTCACGCGTTATGTGACTCTCTGAAAATATTTCGATTCTGTGCTTAAATTTAACTTACATAATTTTTACCAATTCGGTATTACTACCTGCAAATTCTTCCTGTATTTTAGTCATGGGCGAGCCGAAAAAGTTTCTTTCCTACATATCTGTGAAATGTATGTCGATAGATGCCATACTAATTTCATGCTGACTTCAGATTTCTTTCCAACATCCCTCCGGCCTTGAAGAATTAAAATTTTAAAATTAAAAAAAAAAATTAAAATTAAAAAAATTAAAATTAAAAAATTAAAACAAGGTGGAAAAATCAAAAAATAAAGAAATTCACTGCCGACGAACGGTACAAAACGGGGAAAAATAAAAAATGGAAATTTATATAAGTGTCAATAGCCAACGAAACACCATGTAAAAAAGATCTCGTGATAAGTAAACAAAAACTCAGATTATATTTTCTGTTTTAAAGATTAAAGATATGGTGAAAGCGAGATAACTCTTCATCGCCATAAAAAACCTTAGTTGGTTAAGCATTAGAGGCTGTACATATTTATTTTATTAAGAATATTTGAAAATATAGTAAAATATATTAAACTATAATTATAAGTTAATTAAAAATTTGAGCAAAAAATATATAATAAGAAGTAATTCAATATACGAGAAAATAAAGATTTAAACATATTGATTTATAAATCAAGTAAAGAATACAATAATAATAATAATAATAATAATAATAATAATAATAATAATAATAATAATAATATCACAAAATGAAGTTTACATGATTTATTGTTGGCTATTGACAACCATATAAACGTTTTTTTGATCATCCATGACTAAAATACCGGCAAAATTGACAGATATCGAATAGGTAAAAATGAACAAAAAACTTGAGAAAAGAAGAGAATTTTAAAAGATAGCCGAAAAACGCGCACGTGCAGAATAGTTTCGCATTGTTCCTGGAAAGACTTTAACAATTTAAATTCTGCGACCCCAGAACTAAAGTCAAAGGATAAAATGTTATTACGTTAAGCATTTTAAAATCTTGTTACTGGTTTTATACGTAATGTTATTTAGTTGCTGAGTTTTAATTATGATGGTTTCGAGTATTTTTATTTTTTAAAAATTGGTTTCGGAATGTATTATTTTCATGCTATTAACTAAAATTCGTCTGTACTCCGAGGGGATCAGTTATATTTTTGTAGGTGTTGGTAATTTGAGCGAGAGTTTACAATATGCATGGTGAGGAGGCAGGATAGAGTAGTGGTTGTGAAACCAATGTAGCTATTAGCTTTATTATTATTATAGGAGTTATATTCTCCCAAAGAGCATTTAAAATTATACATAAATTTGGTTCTTTCTAATGTTTTATTGGTTGAGGAGGAGTGTTTTTTTTACTAAAAGATTTTGGGTCTTATATTATATATATATATATATATATATATGTGTGTGTGTGTATCTGTGTGTGTGTCTGTGTGTGTATGTATACGTATAATTGAGAGTTTTCTTACCCGTTTTGCTTCCCAGTGTTTTGCGTAGAGATAGACAAGGGGACACGCTATCAGAATTCCCAAGAAGAGTCCAATGAAGAAAGATCCAATGAAGAGTGGTTTATATATTATGGGGGCCGGACGAACGATATAAGGAAGCGGCAAGCAGAACTCGTTTACGATTTTCTCCAATAAATCTTCGATAGCCATTTTTAAAATTTTTGGTTTAAAATTAATAAAACTGAAATAATGACTGTCTCGTATTTATTTGTTTCACTTATTTAGAGTGAATTGTTATGAACTTTTGTTTGATGCTCGGAATATTATTTTCAGAACCGAGTGTGAATGAGTTCAAGATGTGAGGGAGAATTGGGAGATTTGCTTATTTTCCAACCATTAGCATCAGATCAAATGACAACTCGTCCGTAGGTAACGTGAAACTGCAGCACAACTTATATATATATATATATATATATATATATATATATATATATATTGATGAGGAGACTCTATATCAATAAAAAACCATATCGTTTCAGAAACGATCGTACACAAACTGCTGTTTATGTTGAATTATTGGAACGTATGTATAAAGTATACTTTATAAGGAATTGTTATTCATTTACAATGCAATGCATTTCAAATAATTTAACTTTTTATATATTTAAAAAAATTGAAATATCAAAAAAAAATTACAAATAAGATTTTTCTTTCGTTTAATAAATTTTCCTCAAGTAAATACTTTTTCCGAAACTTTTTCGCTTCAAAGGCTTTTTTAGAAAAAAGTATTTATTCGAAAATAATAACTCGAAAATTTAAAAAGAAATTAAAAAAAATTAACGAAAAGCGTTTATGAAATTAAAATTTTTAAAGTTTCAAATTCTCTAAATCTCTGAATTTTGTTAATACATACTTTAAAACCAAAAAGATTTTGAAGTGCTGCAGCTCAGATATACAATGAAAAATAAATAGATCATTTATAATCAATGTCAAAATATATTATAGTTTGTTAGTAGACAACCCATAAAATGTCAAGAAAATTTCTTTCTGCTTTTTTTTTCAATTTAGTTTTGTCTTTTTCGTCTTTAAATTTTGTTTATTGATAATTTTTGTTTATTTTTCGTTAACTTCCTTTTTTATTTTTCGTTAACCGTCTTTGTTTATTTTTCGTTAGCCTCTTTTTCTATTTTTCGTTAACTTCCTTGTTTATTTTCGTTAACTTCCTTTTTTAATTTTCGTTAACTTTCTTTGTTTATTTTTCGTTAACTCCCTTTTTTAATTTTCGTTAACTTCCTTTTTTATTTTTAGTATCTTATAATTTACTTCGATAAAGTAAAAAGTTTGTATTATATGATGTAGATCGTAATTTCATAAAGGTTATTGCGTCAGATCAACAAGTTTCGTGTATTATTTCTTCCTTTTTAATCTTTTCGTGTCATCAATCTTCACTTTGCACGACTCGTTTGCAATAGGTATTATATCTTGGTATCATCCAACCTACAAAAGCGTTGATATGCCGTAAAATGTCAAGTCAAATATAACTTTTTCGTTCTTTTAAAAAATCAGTTTTGCCTTTTTAGTCTTCAAATTTTGGGTTTTGATAAGTTTTGGTTTATTTTTTGCTTACTTCTTTTTTATTTTTTGTTTCTGTGTTTGTACATTTCTTGTTTTGAACTTTTCCATTTTTTTATTCCCTGTTTTACGAATTTTCCTTTTTCCTTTCACTTCAGTTTTTCTTTTTTCTTCCCCTTTTCTATCTTATCGTATTATTCATATTATTCAACAATTGTTATTGACTTCTTTTCTCTATCCCCTGTGTTCTTTTCGTTTTGTTTTCTCTCATTCCAGTTTTTCCCTTTTCCCTTTCGATACGCCTGATTAATTCATCTCCCCGCCCTTAGTTTTAGTTAATTTTCTTCTTCTTTTTAATCTTCCGTTTCCCGCGATTTTTTCTCTTATTTTCGCATTCCTTTCGGTAGCTTATTTACTAGCGTAATCGTTTTTTCTATCATTACTTTTTAAAAAACCTCTCCATAAAGTTGTTTAAAAATCCAATGGTCTTGTCCAAGCATTAAAACTAGATTCGCATTTCCATTCATCCAACAAAAGCAACAAATTCAAGTCCTCATTTACAAAGATATCCTTGTAATAACATCCAACTTTAGCAAATATTAATCTGGGAGATTTTATACTACTTTTTTAAAGCGACAATCGCGTCCAGTTAATGCTTATACGTTTTCACAAGCGTCGACTAATGTTTTCTTTTGTTAACCCCGTCACCATTGGTAAAAACAACAAAACAAAACAAAATCATTTCCTACTTCCCCACCGTCTATCAACAAACCCAATCACCTAGCAACAACCACCTTTACAACGTGCCCTACCAAAGAAAGCAATGGCCGCTTTATTGGTTGACTGCGCCCAAATAAAGACACAGACAGTAATCCCATCACCGCCGCAGTGGCGCAACTATGACAATAATAACAAACACAAATCGCCAACGAAGAAGTTACGTAGGGTTCGGCCGTTAATCTATTTACAAGTGCAATCTATACAAAATGACACCAACGCTTTTAATAATCAATTAAAGTAACAGTAGAAATAACAGTTGAGTCAAATAGGTGATTGGGTTAGAGTGATTGTTGGCTGACCAGTACAAACAATAAAAGCTACCATTTGTGATAGACACCCCCCAAGCCCAATAACGTTGTTGTAATATGGTAGGTGTTCGATTGAGTTGCAATCTCTGGTTTCTCCCTGTAAAGCATTCACAGCAAGAACTCGTATTTTTACCACCATTGCGAAGAACTTTCATTTCTTCTTCCGTGTACCTAAAACCAAACAGAATTTCCATGAACAGAGTTTCTTTCCAAGAACTTCCCATCCATGGAATAAATTAACACAGAACTGCTTCCCTGCAGACTACAGCATGGTCGTCTTTAAATCAAATGTCAACAATGCCGTCCTCTTAAGTAATCAAATTTTGCCCATTCCATTCATCGTGTTTAATCCTCTCACAGTATTGTTCATCATCAAACTGAATATCCCATTAATCCTTATCCTCAAGTGGCTTTTGGCCGTGGTAAGTCATTAATTATTAGTATAAAAAATATATGATCTAACTACAGCGATGGTCGTGGTTGTTGTAATAAAAGAGGTGGTTCTTGCGGTGGTCATCGTAGTGGTGGCATTTTTTTTATTTACTAAAGGGTATCCGTTTATCAAGGACTGGCGTCACTCGAGAATAAGGGTTAAAGAGATTGTTTGTGTAACTATGATCGACACTACGAGAATATTGGAAACAATGGGTGGAATAGGCAGACGGTTACTTAAGAGTATTATATTATTAAAGAGGACGGCTCAACAAGTATTTGTTTACATTAGACTTGAATTTGACCGTGTTGTATTCGGTTGGGAAGCAGTCTTGTGGTATTTTGTTCAACATATGGGATGTTCTAGAAAAGTGACTTTGTTCATGGAAGTTCCGTTTGGTTTTTGGTAAAGAGAAAGAGAAAGAAAGAGAAAGAGAGAGAGATAGAAAGAGAGAGAGGGAGAAAGAGAAAGAGAAAGAAAGAGAAAGAGAGAGAGAAAGAGAGAGAGAGAAAGAGAGAGGGAGAGAAAGAAAGAGAGAGCGAGAAATAGAAAGAGACAGGGAGAGAGAGAGAGAAAGAGAAAGAGAGGGAGAAAGAGAGAGAGAGAGAAAGAGAAAGAGAGAGATAGATAGAGAGAGAGAGAGAGAGAAAGAGAGAGAAAGAGAAAGAGATTATAGAGAGAGAGAGAGAGAGAGAGAGAGAGAGAAAGAGATTAGAGAGAGAGAGAGAGAGAGAGAGAAAGAGAAAGAGAAAGAGAGAGAAAGAAAGTTCTTTTTCTGTGGTTGTTACTCGGCGAGTTCTTTCTGTGAATTTTTTACAGGGGTACCAGGGATTGAAACTCAGTCGAGCATCCACCATGAACATAACGGTACAGTAGAACGAGACTAGTAACACCATTTTCTGTGTGAAAACGGCTGCAGAGCAAAGGAGAAAGCATCCCTCATTAGATTAAGAAGTCTTTTTTGTACTCTGCCAATGCAAAAAAAGAGTGCTCCGTGCGGCACTCCCCCAGATATGACAACCGTACTCTATCTTAGGGTGTATTTGGCTCTTATTCAGGATATAGTATTGTATAAGGAATCAGGAACTTACTGGAGCGTTAGAATGATCAAACCATTTTTCCAGCGACCTTAGCAACAGATTGATGTAAGTTTCCCATTAAGGGTCTAGAGTGAAAGCCAGTCCTAAGAGCTTATCAAAGAAGAGGGATTCATCAAAGAAAGAACCATGGTTGTAGCAGTAGTAGTATGGCAAGGTTGATGTAGTAATAGTTGCAATAGTGACGATTGGATTTAAGTTTATTCAGGTGGTATTAACAGTTTTTACTCGTGGTTGTTGCAGTTTTAGTCGCGGTGATTGCAGCAGTTTTAGCGGTAATGGGTTGCGGTGTGCGAAGTGTTTTTTTTTATTTTTATCTTTGTAGTACTTTTAGCGACTGCGCTTGAAGTAAGTTTTTTGTCATTCTCGTCGTTTTATTGGCGGCTATTGTAGCAGTTTTAGCTGCGATATCGGTCGTAGCCTTTTTTGTAGTTTTATCTGTAGCGATTGAAGTAGTTTTGGTCGAGATGCTTGTAGCAGTTTTGGTTGAGTGGTCGCTGAAGTGGTTTTAGGCACGGTGGTCGTTCAACTAGTTTTTAGTGGCGATGATTGAAGCAGTTTTTGGTCGTTTTACTCATTTTAGTGGTTGCATCGGTTTTAGTCGCAATAGTTGCAGTAGTTTTCGTCGTAGTAATCCTGAATGAAGTAGTTTCTTGCTTATAGTAGTTGGATTAATGACGATTGAAGTAGTTGCATTGCTGGTTATTGGCGACGGTTGTAAGTAGTTTTAGCGATGGTGAGTGACAGTTTTATCGTTGCAATACTTTTGCCAGTTAAATTGTTTAATATTTCTGTTGCTGAGGATTCGCCATTCGACGGTAAACAAACAACTAAACGTTGCTGGGGGAACAATGCAAGTACAGCACCATGTGACAACAATTCATAACTTAAAAAAAACCCCATTCCACGACGATGCTTCAAAACCAACCCATTCTTTTGGAATAGCCCTCTCTATATACGCCCAGTGATTTGTTTACCCTCAGAATGTCAAATTCTCAGCAAAAGCCGTTCTTGCTGCAGCGTACTTTTCAAATGCAATTCAACATAAACCGTCTTCTCCTAAAAAACATTCGATGTTACTTTAAATAGTTTCGAGAAAGTGCATGCTCTTGTAAAGAGAAATCCAGGACAACTACAGGTTTCAGAGGAAGGAATGTCGAGAATATATACCACGTTTGAGGGGTAGTTTTCGGAAATCTACAACTACAACTAGCTGCGAGCTTAGAAGCCATATTCATTAAAAACCGTTTAGACTACGCCTCGTTAAGGCACTTACCAACAACGACAAGAGAAAGCGGATGGAATGTTGCAATTCGATGTTCTAAACTCCATTACTACCCACTAACATCGATGACCTTGAACATCGAATAGCAATAGCGATCAACTCAGTAGACCGTGATATGCTGATACACGTCTGGAAGGAATTCTCTTATCGTATTAATGATGCACAATATAGATTCATACATTTCCCAAACTAATTAGAAATATTATTATAAGGATGCTAGTTTTGCAATCAAAAGGGAAGCCACCTGTAAGTACCTTCGCCATCAGAACGTTTCTTACCTTTCTATTGCTTTTAAAGTCTTAAAATACGTCGTAAGAGGAAAGTTAATATATATGCTGAAGTTAACACTGCTGTGTGTAGTTGTAGAATACAGTGTATTCATTGATGAGACACCCTTTCGAAATCCAATGTAAAAATTCATTAAAAAGGAGACTTCTAGTACATTGCTTTATATTATTTGGCAATAATATACTTTCGAAGTTTAGTGTAGATACAAGTTAACTAGGTGTGATTGGTTATCGGGTGGAAGTGGTGGCACCCATGTGCTATGGCTAGTCGTCGTGTAATCTACCACAACCCCATCTATTAAGGAATCAACAATTGGAAAAAGACATGCACGATCTAACCACAGAATAAATACAATGAACGGCGGTTGTAACAATAACAAGAATTTATTAAGTGGGAGAGAAGAGAAGAGATATGTAGAAAACGTGTTTATAGCCCACGTGGATGTTCATTACACCAATAATGTGTACTTATTAAAATAAATATATACGTGCCCATATACTTGCTTGTTGTCCCGTTTCTCAAGGCGAAAGTATAACTTGTATCGTTGAAGTATATAGTTGTGAGCATAGCGACATAAAATAGCACTTTTTCCAATTTGCCTTATGACAAAGTTGGGGAAGAGTGGCGATGCTTCTTCTTTGATTGACAGAGTAGGGCTTTCTGCTCAGGCTACTTTGCTCTCTGGTATAAGTAGTTCAGCAAGGAATATTACTCACACCCAGGAGTTTAGTTGGCTGATAAATAACCAAATTACACCTTATAATATTTATTACACCAAAGAAAGATAGTTAGTTACTGCTACAGTTATTATGTACTTATGTACGTAATGATTTAGTTACGGACACAAAACATAGAAGCACGACGTATGAAACAAGATGGTTATAATCGCCTGTGTGTTTCATTATGAACGACGAAGGTGTGCAAGGCAAGCATCGTATCACTGGTTATTGAATGACACAGCGCACGCGTTGTCCGTCGAAATGAGACTAACGCAGACGAGGAATGTGAATTTCCCGTGCGAGAATGAAGTCTAAGAAAAGTACATATTTCTGTGCTTTGAGCGATGTTTGCGGAAAAGTGCTTTGCTGTGTACGTACGTTCGAGTTCTGTGTGAATCATTGTCCCGGCATTTTCATTTGCTGCCGGGTGAGAGAGGCTGCTTACTTTAGTCAACTTTTTCCTCCGAAGTTTACTAATGTCGATGGAAAAGCCACCGAATACACGTCGATTACTTTCGATTTTACGTGACACGCTTTTGTTCATAGTCGTAACGAGAAGTTATTTAGGCCGGTGAATTCCCTCGGACAACCTTCATTTTTATCTACAGATGAAGATTTTACAAACCTTGGGAAACGAGAAGTGGTGGCCATTTTGTTCATGAAGTTGAAAGGTGGTAACTCTGCGTAGTTTCTCAGTTATACGATGTATTTGACGAGACATATAGTAGGTAGACATTTGATTGGTTGGCTTAATCATATTTTATAGGAAAGAATTAACATTAACATTTTGACGTAAAGTATGATACGACGAACCATGAGTGCTTAAAGTCGATGGTCTAACCAAAAACAACTTGTAGCTAAAGAAACAGAGCTCCAGCGGTTAAACCAATAACATTGTGAATCCTTCGTTGCGTGTCTTTGAAGCATGTAGTTATGCATTATCATTTAAATCTGCGATATATTTCAAGCTACACTGGCTAGGTAGTTGAGTGTAGACAAGACGGCGCAGCATTGTATAATACCCCTCTCCACATTAGCAGATAGTTAGATCATAGCAGCTTTAGAGCGCCCTTATTCCTTTTCTTAGGTGGTGGAGCGTTCTCAACTTGACTCAGGTGCATCTGGGCCAGGAAGTAAGAGCCCCATAAGGGGGATTCTCATTTTTAGTAGGAGGGGGCATTATCTATCCATCTGGTCCATAACTGCAGTCCGACCTTTTCTTGAGATGTTGTTAAGGGCTGTACATGGCTAAGGAAGCTTTTTCTTGACTTGAAGTAAAATTGTAGTCATCTTCGTGAATATACCAGTCACCCGAGAAAAGTATAAAGAGAACATATTTACCCATGGCTCCAATGCCTGGCCTTTATATCATTAAGCAAATGTAACAATATCGGCTGATTAGTGTTTCCGATCATCGGGTGCGGCCCGATTCTCAAACGGTGCAATCTACGTGCACACGAAGCTGCGGCTCATTATCGACGCAAACATAAAAGATACACATTAGATTCGCATAGTCAATGTGAGGAAGTGATGTCTGCCAGATGTTCCCTATAAGAGCTATCAAGCAGGTAATTATCTTCCTATTATTGACACCGTATACCTCATTTTGCACAGGCTTGTCATTGCTAATTTGCAGAAGATAATATTTTTAACGTTAAGAATGTTAAATATCAATTTTCATATTATTATACACGTGTGTAAGCCTCTCTACACGAATCGTCTCTTCTCTATACATATAAAGTTGAGTTATTTGTCGCACTGACATTGATATTAAAAGCCCACTTTTATATTTTAAAATTAAAAACAACTTTCTAATATACTCAGTCGTAGATATGGGAGCCAGTTCCAAAAGGACAACTAATTTTAGTCTTCCTTTAATAGATGAACTCTCATTAATTCACTATTTGCTGTTCTGTTTTCTTATGTGATTTGTTTCATTTAACTATTATGCACAGTTCTATTCGTGCATATTTTCTACATTGTGCATAATTGCGTAGCATTTGGGGTGAAAAAGTTCTAGCACACACTAACGCACACACACACACACGCACACACACACACACACACACACACACACACACACACACACACACAAACACACACACGCACATATATTTCTATGTACATGCTAATCTCCTAAACTAATGGACGACTGATTATGAATTTTGGAATATATATTCTACACAACACGGCGAGTAACATAAACACACTATTTTTTTTGTAATTTTTTACATTCAGGAAGTGCATATATATTTTTCTGTACAGGATAAGTTCCTTTTGTACTAATGGGTCACCACTTATCAAGGTCCGAGGCCACTCGAGGATAAAGGTTAAAGAGATCTTCAGTCGGACGATAATCGTCTCCACCGGAAATAATTGGTGGGATGGGCAGAAGAATACTTAAGAAGAATCGATTATCCAAAAAGACGGCTCAATAAGTATTTGTTCACATTAGATTTGAAGACGTTTGGAATATATATTATCAGCAACTCGGTGATAAAAGAATTGCAATACATCAAATTGTAAGTTATATTTACAAATACATTTTAAAAGGATCAGTGAGCGCGCATAGGCGTCAACATTCTGTGTGTGCTAGGTAAGATCCTAAATTATTGAACTTATTATGAATTGTGAAATGCGTATTCTAGGCAACAGGATGAGTAACGTGGGCAGATCATTTTTTTTGTAAACTTTACTATTTAAAGAAGTGCCACCGGAACCTTAGCATAAAAATCATTATAATTTAAAACTAATGAATAATTTATTGCATATATCCGTCTTGGGACGCGTATTCTACTTATATATATTACTATTTTATGTATCCACATACAATTTTATAAGGAGATATAATTTTTTATGTATCAATTTTCAGTATTTACTTCAACAATGTTCGATACATAAGTAGAGCTAGGTAGTAAGTTATGAAAATATATTCATGGCAATTAAGCTACACAGGGACTCCCGCGTTTCATTCCCGGGGGAATCTTCATTTTAGTCTGAAGATCCCCTCCCCCGGGTTGAAACGCGGGAGTCTCTGTGTAGCTTAATTGCCATAAATATATTTTCATAACTATTATATATATATATATATATATATATATATATATATATATATATATATGTAAAAATAAAAATGGAATAAAGGATAAGCAATTCAACAACTAACAAAAATAAACTCAAAAACTCATGTTGTAAAGTTCTGCCAAGATATTTCGGTCGTTAAGATACGGCCATTTTCATTCGGTTGGTAAACTTTATTTCAAAACGGAAAAGTTTTCAAATTTATACAAAGAATGTGATTGGAAGAAAATGTCACGTGCAGAAAACAACAAAAAGGGAGTAGGGACGCGAGGAATGTTATGAAAAGAGAAAGAAAAAGAAGATGAAGACGAGGAAGAAGAAGAAGAAAGAGAGACCAATCAACCAGTGTCTTTAGAACGTCAGTTGAAGAAGAAGAAAAAGAAGAATAAGAAGAAGCGAGACCAAAGAAAGAAAGAGTAAAATCGACATTTGACTGTCGAAAGCTACTGAAGAAGAAAAAGAGAGAGAGAGAGAAAAAATCATCAGTGCTTGAATATCGCCTGCTGATTGAAATCCGACAGCAGATTGAAAACGTCAAAAGTCTAATAGGATTAGTAGTAATTTGAAGCTATTGACGGAGGAATTCAAAACAAGGGAGGAGGAGGAATCAGAGGAGGAGGAGGAGGAGGAGGAGGAGGAGGAAGAAGGACAAGGGTTAAAAGTTAACCAGCGTCATATTCATGTAAATTCATTTCATATAGAATCGATCTAGCAGAAGGGATGGAAATGTTATAGAAACCTAGCCTCTGGGCAATGCTGTTCTTATGACATAGGATCAGACAGGATTCTGTGAGACGTCGAAGTTTAGTATCGTGAATATGTTTGATAGAAATTGATTTATGTGTATTGAAGTGGTGGCCGGAAGAGATCATGTGAGTGCATAGCGCATTTGAGGTATCACCGTTTTTTATGGCACGATTGTGTTCATATATTCGTTTCTTTAACGGACGTTGTGTCTCGCCGAAATATATTTTCCACAGTCGGCGCAAGGAATAGTATAAATTCCAGCTGTAGTAGGAGATGAAAGGACTTTATTTTTGTTTTTATGCATTTGTAAAATGTTTTTGATGGTGAGTGAGGTAGCTTGGATAATTCTAAAACTATGTTGGGAAAGCGAAGAAAAGAGATGTGTGTTACGAGAGTTAATAGGAAGGAAAACATTCCTTAATATCGGTTGTGTAGTATTAGGCGATGTATTAGTATTTTTGATCTTTTTTAGATGTATTTGAAACGCTTTCTTTTTAGCGGAAAGAATGATATGTTTGGGATATTTTAAAGTAGTGAGCGAGGATTCTATTTTATTATATTCCTGAAAGAGATTTTCAGGGCTGCAAATACGCAGAGCCCTGAGATAAAAACCGATTATCATACTATTTTTTATATAGTTATTATGATGTGAATAATAATGTAAGTAATCATTTTTGTGTGTTGGTTTGCGATGGACTTGAAATGAAAGGCTGTTATTGTTTTTGAGGATGAGAATGTCAAGGAAAGCTAAATAATTGTTTTGTTCACTTTCGAAAGTGAACTTAATGGAAGGTTCAGCTTTGTTGAGTGCTTGTGCTAATGTTTCTATTTTATGAATAACAGGTAGAAAGATTAAAATATCGTCAATATATCTGAAATAGGTAGCATTTTTAGGAATACGGTAAGAAAAAGGACCGATTTCAAGGAATTCTAAAAACAGGCAAGCTAATACGGGACTAAAGGGGTTCCCCATAGGTAAGCCGAATTTCTGTCGATAATAGTCATTGTTGTATTTAAAGAAAGTAAGAGAAGTTATGTTCCTAATGATATCTATAATGCTTTTTATTGGGAGAGAACAAGATAAATTTATTTTGTTTAAGTGTTTGGAAAGTAGGTTGATGCATTTTTTACGGGTATATTTGTGTATAAAGAAGTGATATCAAGGCTGTTCATAGTATGATTATGTAAAGTAATATCTTGTAATTTTTTGAGGAGATGACCTGAATTCGTTATGTGCGCATTACTGATAGTACCTAGTAGTGGTGATAGAATTTTTGCCAATGATATAGCGATATTGTGGGAGACACTTCCTATACTGGAAATGATAGGACGTAGGGGCATGTTATGTTTGTGGGTTTTAGGAAGACCGTAAAGTGTTGGTATGGTAGAGTGGTATGAAATAAGGGAAGTCCATTCTTTGGCTTGATTAGTAGAGATTTTGAAAAATTTGATAAATGTTTCGTTGTTTTTGTTGATGATTTTGAGATCGTTGGATTCGTATGTTGACCTATCATTGAGTATATCCATGATTTTGTCGTGGTAATCACTTTTGTTGAGGATAACAACGCCAACTGTTTTATCAGCTGGGGATATAACAATGTTTGGTATGGCGGCTAAATTACGTAATGCTATAATGTATCTTTTGGGAAGGGTTCTTTCCTGAGGTGTGGTAGAGGCGGCGAAAGACATACCTTGTAGAAATCCTTTGGTTAGGTCATTATTGGAATTCCTATAGTTGAGGAGTGTGCTTTGTGTCATATAGTTGTTTTGAATCCCGGTAGCGAATTTAAGACCGAAACTGAGTGCTTCAAACTCAGTAGAAGATAGATTGATGTTGCTGTGGTTTTGTACCATATCGGGTCGGCCTAGATGTTTCCATTCGCTGTGGGTTATAAGGTTCTGTAATTTGCGGTTAAGTTTAGTTAAATGGTTTTTATTAGAATTATCGACTGATTTTGTGAGGATGTTTGAAGTTGTGTTGGTAAAAAGTTTATCTTGTTGAAGCGATTTAAGAAGCAAATCTGCCTCAAGTGTGAGAGCAAACGCTTGTTGTTTAAGTAAAAAGGAAGATGATGATAAGAAGTTCTCCAAGTAATCAGGAAAGATGTGGTGGGTAGGTTGTAAAGGTTTAGCGATAGATTTAGGGATGACCTTTTCTTCTATGCATCTTTGCAAAAAAGGACTTCTGTTTTTGTGAGATTGAGCCGCGACTTTGGTCTTTTTGTATCGTCGCATTGTTTTGTAAAATGTTGACTTATCCATTCCGACAGTTTGAGAAAAAAGAAATAATGTTTCAGACAATATGTGAAAATAAAAATGGAATAAAGGATAAGCAATTCAACAACTAACAAAAATAAACTAAAAAACTCATGTTGTAAAGTTCTACCGAGATATTTCGGTCGTTAAGATACGGCCATTTTCATTCGGTTGGTAAACTTTATTTCAAAATGGAAAAGTTTTCAAATTTATACAAAGAATGCGATTGGAAGAAAATGTCACGTGCAGAGAACAACAAAAAGGGAGTAGGGACGCGAGGAATGTTATGAAAAGAGAAAGAAAAAGAAGATGAAGAAGAAAGAGAGACCAATCAACCAGTGTCTTTAGAACGTCAGTTGAAGAAGAAGAAAAAGAATAATAATAAGAAGAAGCGAGACCAAAGAAAGAAAGAGTAAAATCGACATTTGACTGCCGAAAGTTACTGAAGAAGAAAAAGAGAGAGAGAAAAAATCATCAGTGCTTGAATATCGCCTGCTGATTGAAATCCGACAGCAGATTGAAAACGTCAAAAGTCTAATAGGATTAGTAGTAATTTGAAGCTATTGACGGAGGAATTCAACAATTACAAATGCATAAAAACAAAAATAAAGTCCTTTCATCTCCCACTACAGTTGGAATTTATACTATTCCTTGCGCCGACTGTGGAAAATATATTTCGGCGAGACACAACGTCCGTTAAAGAAACGAATATATGAACACAATCGTGCCATAAAAAACGGTGATACCTCAAATGCGCTATGCACTCACATGATCTCTTCCGGCCACCACTTCAATACACATAAGGCAATTTTTATCAAACATATTCATGATACTAAACTTCGACGTCTCACAGAATCCTGTCTGATCCTATGTCATAAGAACAGCATTGCCCAGAGACAAGGTTTCTATAACATTTCCATCCCTTCTGCTAGATCGATTCTATATGAAATGAATTTAAATGAATATGACGCTGGTTAACTTTTAACCCTTGTCCTTCTTCCTCCTCCTCCTCCTCCTCCTCCTCGGCTTCCTCCTCCTCTCTTGTTTTGCTCTCGCTTCTTCTTCTTCTTCTTCTTCTTCTTCTTCTTCTTCTTCTTCTTCTTCTTCTTCTTCAACTGACGTTCTAAAGACACTGGTTGATTGGTCTCTCTTTCTTCTTCTTCCTCTTCTTCATCTTCTTTTTCTCTCTCTTTTCATAACATTCCTCGCGTCCCTACTCCCTTTTTGTTCTTCTCTGCACGCGACATTTTCTTCCAATCACATTCTTTGTATAAATTTGAAAACTTTTCCGTTTTGAAATAAAGTTTACCAACCGAATGAAAATGGCCGTATCTTAACGACCGAAATATCTCGGCAGAACTTTACAACATGAGTTTTTGAGTTTATTTTTGTTAGTTGTTGAATTGCTTATCCTTTATTCCATTTTTATTTTCACATATTGCCTGAAACATTGTTTCTTCTTTCTCATATATATATATATATATATATATATATATATATATATATATATATATATATATATATATATACTATAAGAATACTCATCACAGGGTAAAATTAATTCTTCGAACAGAACAGTTTTGCACCACCTATGTTACAATCAATAAATTATGTTATTAAACCTTATGTCAAGAATCCTTATTCAAATTTTGGTGAAAATCCATTAAATGATTTTGTATTCTAGAAAATGTCTTTAGTTAATGTTAATGCTTAAGCTTAAGGGGTCTTAAGAGGATATTGAAATTCAGGGAATCTTTATTAATTAGTGTCTAATGACTATGGATCAAATTCGATTTAAATTTTATATATTTGAATTTTCAAATTATGTTATGCTCATATTATGTCCCTCTAAAAGCCATTTAAAATACTCCAAAGAAACAATATGAGTACAACCTCCCATTTGAAAATTCATCATTAAAAAAAGGCGGAGATAACTGTGCACATTTTATTACGTCATAACATAATGATGCCATCCATCAAACGAGAGAGAGAGAGAGAGAGAGAGAGAGAGAGAGACGGGGAATAGATACTTTGTAACGTTTGGTCTAGTAAGATTATAAATGTGAGTGTTTTTTTTCCTGAACATTGCGTATGAGCATACGCAGTGGTTTTGTACTTAATCTTTTTTTACATTTACATAATGAATCCATTACTATAGAAATTTGAAAATAAATAAAGATGTACCGGAAAGAGGTTTTCTTGTATAACAAGTGTTAAATCAGCTAAATGTTTGTGATTGGAATAGCAACGCTTTTTGGGTCATTTAATATCAACACAGTATTCATTGGAAACATTTAATTGTATACGATTTATTTAACACAAGTTACTAATTTACATATAGCTGTCAGGATTGTTGGTTCATAGCGTTCTCAATGGTATTAGTGAGTAACTGAATGCAATCTACACTACAGAATTTAAAACCGGCATAGCCGATTCCATAGCCCGCGTGGGTATCCATTACGCCAATAATGTGCGCTGTTAAACTACTTAGCAGTAGGAAATAAATTCTACAAGACGAAATTCGTCGAATATACAGTTTCAATAGCAGGTAAGGCGCAGTAGCATATGGAGTACTAGGATAAAGAATTAAGGTGTGCGTGCGTGTTTATGTTCGTAATAAATTCGAGGAAAATTTTCATCTTCACATTTCGGTTCTTTCGTAAACAACTCAGTCATTTTATTGTTTTGTTCAATTGTAAATCAAAAACAAAGTCTCCCAACACGCGCACATCGCGGCCAAACAAACAAGTCATTGGGTATCTCCTCAATAGCTTTTCACAAGTATTTGTTTTATATCGTGGATAAATGCTTACAATTTTGGGTGAAAATAGCTGTTCCGATCCTTCCGGTCAATTTACTTTTGAGGGTTGTGATTCTTGGTTTCCTCGATTTTACAGGGCAACGCCGGTATACGAATCCCGCTAGTATAACATCCAGTTTTACACATTCGTGAGTGAGATTGAAAAGACAGTTGGATATATTCGGGAAGGGAGTGACGGAGAGATATTTAAGTGGAGAGGATAACGAGTGAGGCATATAGTTTCTCTTGTCATTTATCGTTTTAAGTATTCGTATAGTCTTAAGTTTTTCGGAAAATAATGAAAGATTTAAGAAACAAATATTACTTGAACCGATTTTGACACGTTGCCACTTGTCAACGTTGAAATACTAACATTAGGTGCCTTTGATATTTCTGAAACTTTGATGTGGGTTTTGTTCAACAATTGATTTCAAAGGCTAATTGTCAAGAGCGCATGGCCATCCTCTACCTTTTTATATTTAAGGTTCGGATTATCACTAGAACATCTTGTAAACCATCTTTGTACTATTCAAACACTTGTGGACTATTCTCTGCATACGCTATTGATATTAGCGGAAATAAGACCGAGTTTGAGAAATTTTCATCTTTGTTATTAAAAAAAATATAAATTTATTAAAGAGTAAACACAATATTAAGCATGTACAATTTTGTACAAAACACTGAAATATAGCAACGTAAATCAACTTTTAAAAAGTGAGTAAAAAAAACGGTCAGTATTTTCCGAACAAGCTAATTAATAAGTTAAAGTGGTTGACAGATAGAAATAACTAAGCGCAGGTGAATTTTCTTTTTATCGTTTCGGTCTTTGTAAGAACGGAGAAAAGAAAACCAGCATCTTTTTGGTGACCACAATATTCTCAAACGAGGGTTTCCGCTACACAATATACCGATTTCTCATGGCGTCATTACGACACAGCACAAATAGCTGAAGAAAAATAAAAAAAAAGATTCTGAAAGAATGGCACGTAGGTGTAAACAGAGTATCTCCAGGAAAATATATTTTATGTACGGTATACAACACGGACGGATGTTGTTAAAGATACCTCCATTCAATCTGTGCTATGGAAATGCCATTTAAAACCTAAGCTTGATAGACAAAATGAAAAAGAAGAGAAATAAGAAATAAAAAATGAAAATAAATAGAAAACAAAGAAATGTTTATATGGAGACGTGACGCAACAGGTAATGGTGTTGGTTAGAAATAAGTTTTAAATAAGACTTCTGAAGGTTGACGGTTTAATTCTTACCCCAGGCGATAATAACTAAGAATAACATAACAATTAACACTTCTACCGTAAAATAACTGATGGAATGAGAATAATACAACCTCTATGGATTAAATAACGGGCTTAGTTCGATATTCCATATATATTCTTATGTTCGATTATTAGGCTCCCAAATTCGAAATATGCACTTGAAATAGGTCGAAGGTTACATCGACCGAAACTTTGAGAATACAACAACCAAGATGGGAATAGTAGTCTGAATAATCCAAATAATACAAAAATGAAATAACTTTACTGGTGATACCAGATCAGGCTGCCCTGTGGCTCCCTGAGACGAAATTCACCTACATTGACGTTTTTTTTTTTTTTTTTTTTTTTTTTTTTGTAAAACTTAATTATGTTCTACAAAACCAAAAACAAAAACAACATCCCCTCTCCCTTTCTCCCTCCCCTTTTTAATTTTATTTTTAGAACTTGAAGCATAAATCTTTTACTATAATGACCAGATTCGGCATTAAATAACCCAAAAAGGGTTGATATGCCGTAAAACAAAACTATCAAAACTACCTGAAATAACTTTATACCAAATGCCAATTAGCATGAAGTTATTTAGTATGTTGTTCCATTACAGTTCTGCTTATATACAACTTGAAGGAAGATGAGCACCACTAATTCGTCTTGATGCTTTAAACATCACATGAAAAGAAATTCGTTCGAGAACACATTTCATTATATTTTATGTAACTTTTCTAATAGCGTAGCGAAAAATAGTGATGCAATCGTTTACTTTTACGGCAAATCAACCCTCTTTGAGATTCAGATTTAATCCCCATCCACAGTAAACCAAGTGTTTCACCATGTTAGGTCAGAATTATCAGGAATGATCTCACTTAAATCATATCCAAGTTATATCCAATAAATCACACAGAGCAACGAGAGAAAGCAATCTTTTACTTCCGGAAACCAAAGATATATCAAATTCCAGTCACGCACGAATTTACTTTACTACTTTTTTCTTTTTTTTTCGGATCGCGTCTGATAGGATCTCTATTTTAACATTGTTTTCACAACTTTGACGCCGTTCTTGTTAGACGCCTTTCACATGCTGATCGTACTTGTTGTGAAACTCATTTTCCTGGTCGCAGATATATGCTTTCAGATAACATCAGCTAAGTAAGTTATATTTACTCATACATTGCTCAAAGTGTGGTATCTGTTCCGATGGATACTGCACCCCATAGACTGGTATTGTCTTGGCCTTCGGGGCTTGATTTACGCTGATGTATGGGTCTGTCCTGTGCAGTTCTAGGAGGTCCACCCTCTCAGGCTTCGTCTCCCCTCTTTGGAGAGGAGTAAGTTTATTGCTTACTGCCTGAGGCGCCCCTACCGGGGAATGCCGACGGGACTGCCCAGGCAATTTTTAATGGCCAGTGCTCACCTCTCGGGCGCTGGCTTTTCAAACCCCACTTTCCCGACCCGACCTTGGGGCACATCTTACTTGTGGGAGTAAGATAAAACTGGCCTTGTGCCTAACTCCTGGAGAGGAGTAAATAAATACTCATACATTGCTCATAAGTATTTCTCCCCATTTATTTACCCTGGCAGTACATGCATTTTGATTATATTGGGACAATTAACGTAGCCTTACCGTTACGTCTATGATTTTCACCAACTTTTGTGTATCCCATTTTGTATGTCTTACGTTTGTTTTTGACAAACCGTATTTGTAAGAATCAATGTTATTATATGTAAAACAAACTGTTTCTACTTTATTAACTTTTTTATATTGTTATTCCGACCCTCGTGTGTACTCAAGAAAATACCACATAAAAATGACGACCGCGTTCCTTGGAGAAGATACTGTTACATTGTGTGGCTTCTGACATATCTTTATTGTCGAGTGTCGTAGATAGAACCTTCGCTGTTGATTCGAAACGGACGGCATCGCTACTTGTGCGTTTCCAATCGCAGGGAAACTATTTGCACTGACCTTTTTCCTTCTTCTCTCTATCTTGTCTCGTCGTCTGCCTGCAGCCATTTTCCCGACTGCTATGGTTTCTTTGTCATCACCGCCGCCGCCGCCGCCGCCGCCGCCGCCGCCGCCGCCGCCGCCGCCGCCGCCGCCGCCGCCGCCGCCGCCGCCATTACTCTTTCTGCTTGTGTTGCTGCCGTATAAACTACTGCCACTACTGTGGATCTTCTTCTCTCGGGCTGCTACCTTCGCGAGCTGAAAATTAAACCTTCACTTCAATAAACTCACAAAGTCTCTTGCTGTTTTAATTAGAGCCATCTTTATTTAACTAACTAATTAATTAGCCAACAATCGAGGAGTTCGTTGGAAAGAGAAAGAAGTTACGCTAACTAAATTCACTAGTTATTTCGTAATCACTTGTAGAGAGAGGAATGTGAAAGATTCTACTAAGGCTCTTATATTTTGGGACTCTTAATCCCTTCTTGTAACAATTACATGATTGTGACTTGTTCTCGTCGCTTCCAAGTGAGAACTGATTAAAATCCCAATTCAACTTTCCCACGTGGAACTCTCGCCACCAAATCTCGCGATCAACATTCAGGTGTGATTCAACCCTTGACCTTCGGTGACCTATAGGTTGCGTCAATGTCTCCGCGCACCCGTGGGAACACATCGAACCGAATTGCGCGGAATGACTCCGCTACAAATCGCGTAAGTCAAACCCGTCTCAAATAAATGCGTCCAACTCTCACAGGGCCATTATCTAACAATACTCCAACACGTGGTAGTAACAAAAATGTAAAAAATACTATATCAGAAATTCTAATTCGATGGTATCCGTTTAATTACACATATGAAAGGAGTGGAACCCTCCTCTATCTACGTGTGAAAGCCATTAAAAAAGCAGCTTTCAGGTCGGCCAATTTGATTTTGAATATCTATTGTAAATACTCCAATGAACACCAGTTGTTATTTTACTCATAACTGGAAGAAATTTCAAGTTCATACTTTTCCCGATCGTATTAGTTATTAAATGACCACAAGAAATCTGATAGAAAATAGCAGCGATTAAAATCGATTTTCTATGACATTTTACCGAGAATCGAAGTCAGCGTTTTTATTTTTGACAAAAGTTGAGATTACTTTCAATTGGTGTTAATGGTTAAAAACAACCCCAAAACGTATAACTCTTTCCTACAGCTATATTGGATAGATTTGTACATGAACAAAAAAATAACGAAGAAAATAAATTATAGTGTGATTAGTTTTTTTCCTTATTTGAATAATAAGGAAAAAGAAAATGGAAACAAGTTTCAATATTAGCAAATAACAAGAAATAAATGGCCTGTATTAAAGGGAAGTAATTCATGTAAACCGTTATAATTTTTATATAATATTTTCGTATTATTCGACTATCGCACTGAAAATTGATTAATCTTCTCAGGAAGAAAACAATACAATCGTCCACTGATGTGAGGATAACAAGTGGGAGAAAAGCAATCATATGATGATTTTGTGAGAGAAAGAGAGAGAGAGAGAGAGAGAGAGAGAAAGAGAGAGAGAAAGAGAAAGAGAGGGAAAGAGAAAAGAAGGTGTGTGCGAGAGTAATAATGTGCTAAGGTGTATGAAAGAGAGCACGAAAGTGAGTGATAGCGAAAGGGAAGGAGAGAGAGAGAGTAAAGGAGAGAGAGACTGTGCGAAGGAGAGTGTGTGAACAATATATATATATATATATATATATATATATATATATATATATATATAAGAGAGAGTAAAGATGTGTATGTGTGTGAGAGACAGCGCGAAGGTGGGAGAAGGAAGAGAGAGAAGAAGAGAGGATGAGGAAAGAGAGAGAGAGAGTGAAGAGATAGAGAAAACGAGCGAAAGAAGGAGAGCGCGAAAGAGAAGGAGAGAGAGAAAGAGGAAAAAGAGAAAGTGGAGAGGAAGTGTGAAAGAGAGACTATGTGGATGAATGAGAAAGAGAAGGAGTGTGTGAAAGAGAGAGAAAGAGAGAGAGAGAGAGAGAGAGAAAAATGAATGAAATGAGAAAGAATATAAAATATGAATGTAAATATTTTATTAGACTGGCTTAGTGTTCAGGACAGTTGATGAAACATACATGAAGGCGAGTGAAGAGTGAGATAGAAAGAGAATGAAGGATAGAGAATATGTGAAAGCGAGAGAGAGAGAGAGAGAGAGAGAGAAAGAGAGAGAGAGAGTATGAAAGAGAGAGGAAGAGTGTGAAAGATAGAGTGTGTGTATATGTGCAGGAGATTGAGAGTGAAGAAGAGAGAGAATAAATGAGAGAGACTGAAAGAGATGGTGTTGGAGAGACAAAGTGATAAGGAGAGAGAGAGAGAGAGAGTGACAAAGAGAGAGAAAGTTTGTATACGTGCAGGAGAGAATGTGAGAGAGAGTGAACACGAGATAAAATTAAGGAGAGAGAGTGAAAGGGATGGCGATGCAGATACAAAGTGTTAAGAAGAGCAAGTAAAAGAGAGAGAGAGAGAGAGAGAGAGAGAGAGAGAGAGAGAGTATGAGAAAGATAGAAAGAGAGCTAGAGAGAGAGAAAGAGAAAGTAAACAAACTGATTTCCATATATAAATGCTTGTAGAATAGATGATAGATTCCGATGAAATATCCGTAGCACTAAAACAACCGTGGTATAAATGATACCCACGGCAGGCCTGTCAGCCATACAAATATGGGTCACCACATGAAGCGAAAATGTGGTAACCTAAATTACAACTAAATATCAATTACTAAGAAGTGTTTTCGCAACGGACCTATTAATCATATCAGGTAATTAGTTAATTAGTAACTAAACCTATTATTATGAAGGACGTTGTAACTATAACACTTACTGACCAATTTCAATAAAATAAAATTTAAAATGAACAAAAATAATGTTGTAACGGAAAATTTATCTCGACTGACATCCGAGTTATCTCCCTTGGACTTATTATGCCCAATATAGGAGGATGTGATCTCTTGTCCAAGAGTTAAGAAAATTCGTTCGACGCATGTGTGGAAATCATGAACGAAGCTCTCTCTTTTATGCTGGTCAAGATCAAAGTGTAGTATCTGTTCCGATGGATACTGCACCCTATAGACTGGTATTGTCTTGGCCTTCGGGGCTTGATTTATGCCAGTCTATGGGTCTGTCCTGTGCAGTTCTAGGAGGTCCACCCTCCCAGGCTTCGCCTCCCCTCTTTGGGGAGGAGTTAGTTTATTGCTTACTGTCTGAGGCGCCCCTAGCGGGGAATGCCGATGGGGCTGCCCAGGCAATTTTTAAACCCCACTTTTCCGACCCGACCTTGGGTCACATCTTACTTGTGGGAGTAAGATAAAAACTGGCCTTGTGCCTAACTCCTGGAGAGGAGTAAATCAAATATCGGACCTTGTCTGACCAGCTGGCCATCTTTACACGATATTCACTAATCCTGACGCCATATCATCATGCACCGCTCTTAGTAGCGGTCGTATAGACCCCCTTCCGGTAGAATAGATTCGAAGAACAGTCCAATACAAATGTAAGTTATATTTACTTATACCTTGTTAACGCATATTCTCTATCTCTGACCTCAGCAACATGTGTCTTTATCGATTGTATTGGCACAGCAATGTATTTTTCTTTTGATACTAATATCCGTTGTTCTCCCTTTGTATTGCATATCATATTAAATATCCCCTTTTACCTTTGTCTTCGACAAACTTTTTATGTGAGAGTAAATGCGTATCTATGTAAATTCAATTGTTTCTTCACTATTTCCTTGTTCTATTTCTTCAGACACGCGCGTGTTATCCAGAATAAAACAACACACAAAATCGCGACCTCGTGTTTGGGAAAGATAATCCAGAACACGTGGTCGCTAAAAACGTGAAATCTAGGATTAGAAATATTCGCTGGCTATACAACGTCTTCCTCTATCATGAAATAACAAAACACAAATAAGGAACAATTTTAGACAATATTGTAGAAATGAGTCAGTTCATGTTTCTTTATAATAAAATAAAAAAGCAAGTTATGTATAATAAAATGAGAAAGCAAGTCAAGTATAATAAAATAAGAAAGCAAGTTAAATATAATAAAATAATAAAGCAAGTTAAATATAATAAAATAAGAAAGCAAGTTAAGTATAATAAAATAAGAAAGCAAGTTAAGTATAATAAAATAAGACAGCAAGTCAAGTATAATAAAATAAGAAAGTAAGTTAAGTATGATAAAATAATAAAGCAAGTCAAGTATAATAAAATAAGAAAGCAAGTTAAGTATAATAAAATAAGAAAGCAAGTCAAGTATAATAAAATAAGAAAGCAAGTCAAGTATAATAAAATAAGAAAGCAAGTCAAGTATAATAAAATAAGAAAGCAAGTCAAGTATAATAAAATAAAAAAGCAAGTTATGTATAATAAAATGAGAAAGCAAGTCAAGTATAATAAAATAAGAAAGCAAGTTAAATATAATAAAATAATAAAGCAAGTTAAATATAATAAAATAAGAAAGCAAGTTAAGTATAATAAAATAAGAAAGCAAGTTAAGTATAATAAAATAAGACAGCAAGTCAAGTATAATAAAATAATAAAGCAAGTCAAGTATAATAAAATAATAAAGCAAGTTAAATATAATAAAATAAGAAAGCAAGTTAAGTATAATAAACTAAGAAAGCAAGTTAAGTATAATAAAATAAGAAAGCAAGTCAAGTATAATAAAATAAGAAAGCAAGTCAAGTATAATAAAATAAGAAAGCAAGTTAAGTATACTACACAATGTTGTATCAACAAATTTTGAGACAAACAAATCCGAGAAAAACTAATTTCGATAAACTTTGCAAAGTTTAATCAATGACTGCTTGCCTTTATTTAATAGACGATGATAAAACAGGATGCTTGGAAAATCCGGATTATGTTTTAAATGCATAAAACGCCTCTTTATGTGGCGATTGCTTTTGTAATAGAACTTTATTACTAGTCTAATTTCTGCGCAGTTTTTGTATTTTTGCTAGTCATATTTATTTACTTATATTTGGTCTATTGTATTCTGTTATCTGAAATAACATAAGAAGGGCCAGCATTCGTATGATGTTAACTGCTACCCCATGTTGGCTATAAAAGGAACCCCTACCAATCATGACACTCAGATATTTTTTCTGATTCCCACGACTTTTATATTTGTTTGGTGTTATTTTGTCATGGTTTTATTCGAATATGTGGCAAAACCAGACCCAGGCTTATTTTACTGGTGATCCTGTCACTGAGATAGTGTTTATTTATCCCATATGTAGAAACTACAGTGCAGTATCACACAGATTTGTCAGATTTTTACAATAAAGAATGTTGATCGGTATTTGTTTCAATTGAAATCAAGCGTTTCAGACCTATATACACATATAGAACATACTCCCGAAATTATGCCATCGATTTTCCAAACAGCCTGTATATACTTTACTATGGTATTATAATCAGTCATAACTCCAGTTAAGGACCCTACTTGCATAGCCATAGCTTTGGTTTAGCGCCAAATAGCGTTGCCAAAACATTAAACCACAAAAAGTTTATCTTAAATCATTTTTCTCTCTTTTTAGTAAAAAAGAGTTAAATAAATATATATATATATATATATATATATATATATATATATATATATATATATATATATTTGGTTACAGTAGAAAAATATAATTATCCACCAGAAGAGACTTTTTTGGAACCAAACCAAAAGTATCTTCTGAAATTCATACAAAGTGTTTATATACAACAATTCAAGTATAATTTTGATCGGAAAGGTCAGGTTTGCCAATTTAAAGGGAAACAGGAAATATAGGAAGGGTCGTTTTTCATAACAATAGTGTCAGAGTCAAAATAACACTTCGATGAGAGATTCATAAAAAATGTTTAAAAGAAAGAATTAATAATTTGGTTTATCGTGTGACAGAGTGGTGGTCCTGGCCTATTCGGCCGTAAGCCAGCAAAGACCAAACTAAAATAACGGTTGATACGTCACAATGCAGAATGACCCCACCCACCCCCAAAATCCTACCCATGAAATCATTAATAAAATTAACAACCCTTTCTGTAATCCAACCATATTTAGTATAATTAAATTTCAATTTACACCTGACTTGTCCACCTAGTTTCAGTCATGAATGTTCAACAATCTTTGTTTTATTGCTGTTCAACGATTAAACGCAGCTGAATATGACGTGCAAAATTGTCAATAACTCTGAAACACTCAACTCTTAGCACTTTCTTGATTTTAGCTGTGATGGTCATCTCCAGCTTAGGAATAGTCTGGCAATTGTTTTGATACAATTTGTCTTTGAATTAACTACAGATTAAAAATCTAGAGAATTAAGATCCGGTGAGTGTAAAGTTCATTCATGATCACACCTCCTACTTATGAAACGATCTCTAAAGTGCTACCGTGCAGAACAATAGCCGCATCCCTGATCGAGTTACAAACTCATATGCCGTTCTTCATTTTTTTTAGCCGTGTCGGAATTCTAGTGTAGTCAGTAGCCGAGTCAACAAAGTCACAGTTCGCATAATAATAAAGACAACACTCATTGTACAATACAGACATCGTACAAAAGCGACATGAGTGTGTGTGGATGTGTGTGTTTCGTTGGAATCATTAATAAAATTCACAACCCTGTCTGCAATCTTATCATATTTAGTACAAATAAACTTCACTCTATGCCTGATTTGTCTTCCAAGTTCCAGTCGCGACACACTCAGTTTTTTTTTCAGTTATTAATCTTAAAATACAATTTTATTCATTCTATTCGACCTGTGTCCAGTCGATTTCTCCTTTTCAAAACTTTTCCTAATTTCTTTGATGACGTAATTGCAACTTTTCTTACGTTCATTTTCTACAGATACTTTTTCTGACCTAAACCCCATCTCAGACATCTACCTTCAAAAACTATATCTCTACATGGACTAAAGGCCATCTAATATATTACAGATGTCCAATCCTAATAAGGAAAACACAAAAACCCTAACGTGAAATGATCGATTTAAATACCTTAATTTGATTACCATACTGTGATCGGTTTGAGTCTTTTGTAGATTAACCCTGCCATTACTAGAAAATGAGTTTAGCAAAAAAAAAAAAAATTCCCCAACAGCAGAGTGCACGTGATCTACTTTAGTTAGTCCTATCTAAACATGCGTCGAGTTAGGGTGTAAAAAATTCCAGAACAGCAGAGTGCACGTGATCTACTTTAGTGAGTACTGTCTACACATGCGTCGGGTTAGGGTGTAAAAATTCCCTAACAGCAGAGTGCACGTGATCTACTTTAGTTAGTCCTATCTAAACATGCGTCGAGTTAGGGTGTAAAAAATTCCGAAACAGCAGAGTGCACGTGATCTACTTTAGTGAGTACTGTCTACACATGCGTCGGGTTAGGGTGTAAAAATTCCCAAACAGCAGAGTGCACGTGATCTACTTTAGTGAGTCCTGTCTAAACATGCGTCGGGTTAGGGTGTAAAAATTTACCAAACAGCAGAGTGCACGTGATCTACTTTAGTGAGTACTGTCTACACATGCGTCGGGTTAGGGTGTAAAAATTCCCTAACAGCAGAGTGCACGTGATCTACTTTAGTTAGTCCTATCTAAACATGCGTCGAGTTAGGATGTAAAAAATTCCAGAACAGCAGAGTGCACGTGATCTACTTTAGTGAGTACTGTCTACACATGCGTCGGGTTAGGGTGTAAAAATTCCCTAACAGCAGAGTGCACGTGATCTACTTTAGTTAGTCCTATCTAAACATGCGTCGAGTTAGGGTGTAAAAAATTCCGAAACAGCAGAGTGCACGTGATCTACTTTAGTGAGTACTGTCTACACATGCGTCGGGTTAGGGTGTAAAAATTCCCAAACAGCAGAGTGCACGTGATCTACTTTAGTGAGTCCTGTGTAAACATGCGTCGGGTTAGGGTGTAAAAATTTACCAAACAGCAGAGTGCACGTGATCTACTTTAGTGAGTACTGTCTACACATGCGTCGGGTTGGGGTGTAAAAATTCCCTAACAGCAGAGTGCACGTGATCTACTTTAGTTAGTCCTATCTAAACATGCGTCGAGTTAGGGTGTAAAAAATTCCGAAACAGCAGAGTGCACGTGATCTACTTTAGTGAGTACTGTCTACACATGCGTCGGGTTAGGGTGTAAAAATTCCCAAACAGCAGAGTGCACGTGATCTACTTTAGTGAGTACTGTCTACACATGCGTCGGGTTAGGGTGTAAAAATTCCGAAACAGCAGAGTGCACGTGATCTACTTTAGTGAGTCCTGTCTAAACATTCGTCGGGTTAGGGTGTAAAAAATTCCCAAACAGCAGAGTGCACGTGATCTACTTTAGGGAGTCCTATCTAAACATGCGTCGTGTTAGGGTGTAAAAATTCCCAAACAGCAGAGTGCACGTGATCTACTTTAGTGAGACCTATCTAAACATGCGTCGGGTTAGGGTGTAAAAATTCCCAACAGCAGAGTGCACGTGATCTACTTAAGTGAGTCCTGTCTAAACATGCGTCGGGTTAGGGTGTAAAAAATTCCCAAACAGCAGAGTGCACGTGATCTACTTTAGTGAGTACTGTCTACACATGCGTCGGGTTAGGGTGTAAAAATTCCGAAACAGCAGAGTGCACGTGATCTACTTTAGTGAGTCCTGTCTAAACATTCGTCGGGTTAGGGTGTAAAAAATTCCCAAACAGCAGAGTGCACGTGATCTACTTTAGTGAGTCCTGTCTACACATGCGTCGGGTTAGGGTGTAAAAATTCCCAAACAGCAGAGTGCACGTGATCTACTTTAGTGAGTCATGTCTAAACATGCGTCGGGTTAGGGTGTAAAAAATTCCCCAACAGCAGAGTGCACGTGATCTACTTAAGTGAATACTGTCTACACATGCGTCGGGTTAGGGTGTAAAAATTTACCAAACAGCAGAGTGCACGTGATCTACTTTAGTGAGTACTGTGTACACATGCGTCGGGTTAGGGTGTAAAAATTCCTAAACAGCAGAGTGCACGTGATCTACTTTAGTGAGTACTGTCTACACATGCGTCGGGTTAGGGTGTAAAAATTCCAAAACAGCAGAGTGCACGTGATCTACTTTAGTTAGTCCTATCTAAACATGCGTCGGGTTAGGGTGTAAAAATTTACCAAACAGCAGAGTGCACGTGATCTACTTTAGTGAGTCCTGTCTAAACATTCGTCGGGTTAGGGTGTAAAAAATTCCCAACCAGCAGAGTGCACGTGATCTACTTTAATGAGTACTGTCTACACATGCGTCGGGTTAGGGTGTAAAAAATTCCCAAACAGCAGAGTGCACGTTATCTACTTTAGTGAGTCCTGTCTAAACATGCGTCGGGTTAGGGTGTAAAAAATTCCCAAACAGCAGAGTGTACGTGATCTACTTTAGTTAGTCCTATCTAAATATGCGTCGGGTTAGGGTGTAAAAATTTACCAAACAGCAGAGTGCACGTGATCTACTTTAGTGAGTCCTGTCTAAACATTCGTCGGGTTAGGGTGTAAAAAATTCCCAACCAGCAGAGTGCACGTGATCTACTTTAGTGAGTACTGTCTACACATGCGTCGGGTTAGGGTGTAAAAATTCCCTAACAGCAGAGTGCACGTGATCTACTTTAGTGAGTCCTGTCTAAACATGCGTCGGGTTAGGGTGTAAAAAATTCCCAAACAGCAGAGTGTACGTGATCTACTTTAGTTAGTCCTATCTAAACATGCGTCGAGTTAGGGTGTAAAAAATTCCGAAACAGCAGAGTGCACGTGATCTACTTTAGTGAGTACTGTCTACACATGCGTCGGGTTAGGGTGTAAAAATTCCCAAACAGCAGAGTGCACGTGATCTACTTTAGTGAGTCCTGTGTAAACATGCGTCGGGTTAGGGTGTAAAAATTTACCAAACAGCAGAGTGCACGTGATCTACTTTAGTGAGTACTGTCTACACATGCGTCGGGTTAGGGTGTAAAAATTCCCTAACAGCAGAGTGCACGTGATCTACTTTAGTTAGTCCTATCTAAACATGCGTCGAGTTAGGGTGTAAAAAATTCCGAAACAGCAGAGTGCACGTGATCTACTTTAGTGAGTACTGTCTACACATGCGTCGGGTTAGGGTGTAAAAATTCCCAAACAGCAGAGTGCACGTGATCTACTTTAGTGAGTACTGTCTACACATGCGTCGGGTTAGGGTGTAAAAATTCCGAAACAGCAGAGTGCACGTGATCTACTTTAGTGAGTCCTGTCTAAACATTCGTCGGGTTAGGGTGTAAAAAATTCCCAAACAGCAGAGTGCACGTGATCTACTTTAGTGAGTCCTATCTAAACATGCGTCGGGTTAGGGTGTAAAAATTCCCAAACAGCAGAGTGCACGTGATCTACTTTAGTGAGACCTATCTAAACATGCGTCGGGTTAGGGTGTAAAAATTCCCAACAGCAGAGTGCACGTGATCTACTTAAGTGAGTCCTGTCTAAACATGCGTCGGGTTAGGGTGTAAAAAATTCCCAAACAGCAGAGTGCACGTGATCTACTTTAGTGAGTACTGTGTACACATGCGTCGGGTTAGGGTGTAAAAATTCCCAAACAGCAGAGTGCACGTGATCTACTTTAGTGAGTCCTATCTAAATATGCGTCGGGTTAGGGTGTAAAAAATTCCCAAACAGCAGAGTACACGTGATCTACTTTAGTGAGTCCTGTCTAAACATTCGTCGGGTTAGGGTGTAAAAAATTCCCAACCAGCAAGGTGCACGTGATCTACTTTAGTGAGTCCTGTCTAAACATGCGTCGAGTTAGGGTGTAAAAATTTACCAAACAGCAGAGTGCACGTGATCTACTTTAGTGAGTACTGTCTACACATGCGTCGGGTTAGGGTGTAAAAATTCCGAAACAGCAGAGTGCACGTGATCTACTTTAGTGAGTCCTGTCTAAACATTCGTCGGGTTAGGGTGTAAAAAATTCCCAAACAGCAGAGTGCACGTGATCTACTTTAGTGAGTCCTGTCTACACATGCGTCGGGTTAGGGTGTAAAAATTCCCAAACAGCAGAGTGCACGTGATCTACTTTAGTGAGTCATGTCTAAACATGCGTAGGGTTAGGGTGTAAAAAATTCCCCAACAGCAGAGTGCACGTGATCTACTTAAGTGAATACTGTCTACACATGCGTCGGGTTAGGGTGTAAAAAATTCCCAAACAGCAGAGTGCACGTGATCTACTTTAGTGAGTACTGTGTACACATGCGTCGGGTTAGGGTGTAAAAATTCCTAAACAGCAGAGTGCACTTGATCTACTTTAGTGAGTACTGTCTACACATGCGTCGGGTTAGGGTGTAAAAATTCCAAAACAGCAGAGTGCACGTGATCTACTTTAGTTAGTCCTATCTAAACATGCGTCGGGTTAGGGTGTAAAAATTTACCAAACAGCAGAGTGCACGTGATCTACTTTAGTGAGTCCTGTCTAAACATTCGTCGGGTTAGGGTGTAAAAAATTCCCAACCAGCAGAGTGCACGTGATCTACTTTAATGAGTACTGTCTACACATGCGTCGGGTTAGGGTGTAAAAAATTCCCAAACAGCAGAGTGCACGTTATCTACTTTAGTGAGTCCTGTCTAAACATGCGTCGGGTTAGGGTGTAAAAAATTCCCAAACAGCAGAGTGTACGTGATCTACTTTAGTTAGTCCTATCTAAATATGCGTCGGGTTAGGCTGTAAAAATTTACCAAACAGCAGAGTGCACGTGATCTACTTTAGTGAGTCCTGTCTAAACATTCGTCGGGTTAGGGTGTAAAATATTCCCAACCAGCAGAGTGCACGTGATCTACTTTAGTGAGTACTGTCTACACATGCGTCGGGTTAGGGTGTAAAAATTCCCTAACAGCAGAGTGCACGTGATCTACTTTAGTGAGTCCTGTCTAAACATGCGTCGGGTTAGGGTGTAAAAAATTCCCAAACAGCAGAGTGTACGTGATCTACTTTAGTTAGTCCTATCTAAATATGCGTCGGGTTAGGGTGTAAAAATTCCCAAACAGCAGAGTGTACGTGATCTACTTTAGTTAGTCCTATCTAAATATGCGTCGGGTTAGGGTGTAAAAATTCCCAAACAGCAGAGTGCACGTGATCTACTTTAGTGAGTCCTGTCTCAACATGCGTCGGGTTAGGGTGTAAAAAATTCCCAAACAGCAGAGTGCACGTGATCTACTTTAGTGAGTCCTGTCTAAACATGCGTCGGGTTAGGGTGTAAAAAATTCCCAAACAGCAGAGTGCACGTGATCTACTTTAGTGAGTCTTGTCTAAACATGCTTCGGATTAGGATGTAAAAAATACAGAATGAACGCCACTGTCAGACGCATCGTGGAATAGTGGATAGCTATTTGTGTGAGTGGAGGTAGAAATATAAGTAAATAATATTTCAATATGAATACTCAATGATATGGATGGATTCCATCCTCTTGAGTAAGTAATAAACTTTTCTTTTTACTACAAGCCACTATTTTGTCGGTTTTTTGGAGTGCAACGTAGTTTTCTCTAGGAGCTATTCTACTAACAGTACTTTTGTTTTATTACTAGTACTATAAAATCAGAATATTGGATATTTCAATTGATACATTTTCATGGAGACGCACGGGTGCCGTCATATTGGATAAATAGTTTCTTGTGTACACACGATGGTCGGAAATAAACGGAAAAAGAGATAATGATAACAAAAATAGTAAAAATGAGGAGACGACTGTATTTTCATAAATGAGGAAGCATTTATTCTCACATGGAAAGTTTGACAAAGACAAACGTACAAGGTAGGATTTAACATACATTATTTCCAAGACAAAAGTTTATGTTCACAGTCCCTAAACACAATCGAGAATAAATATGAGTAAACACGGAGAATATTTGAGCGTATAAAATAATATGCAACTTGTTTATACAGAGAAAATGCCATTTTTAAATAGCTAGCTGTCCGAGGGTCCCATCTCAACGCCCAGAAGCTATTTCCACTAGACAGTGGAGAGCCAAGCGTGTAACCATGTCAAAACGGATAGCTGGGCCAGATGTGTCTGGCTAGCTCCAGTTCAAGTAAGGATACAGCGCCTTAATTTCGAATTTCGCACTACGCATATATAAGTCTTTTTTGTACTTCAAAACTGAAGATTAATTTCTCAGCGTGACCATTATAGTTCAGGAGAGACAACTTAAAATCACTTAACTCTGAATATACTAAACCAACAGTATCTAAATAAATTGTGACAGATTTGAATATTTTTGTTTGCTTACCTGATTTTCGTTCTAGCGAAAATTGTGACTTTTTCTGTGATTTTATTACCACACCCCACGAAAAGAGCAACCATTTCTCACTTTATCGCACCCAGAGTTTACCGTGTATGTTATGGGTTAATAGGTTGACTCCGTTTAGGTGCGTGCGTGTAAACACACAACATCGAGTGACATTATTCTGTCGGAAGGACACGAAAATGACAACTTCATCTAATTACTTTTCGAACGAACCAAATAAATGAAGTCTAATTTACGCTTGTTCGACGAAGAGTCGCGTGCAGACAGAAGACTTGTGGTTTCTAAGAATCACCTGTGCACTTTCAATTTTGTGTTTCTTAATAATTTTAAATATCACCCTAACTAATGAATCATTTAATCTCCAATTTAAAAAAAAATCTATTAGCTTAAATCATTTGTAAGGTAATATTCCAGGTCTTGGTTTAGTTTGTGTGTGTTTTTTATGAGAGAGAACAAAAATCAATAAAATTGTTTATCAAGAGATTTTAATTTCAACGGTAAATATACTCTAGTTTAGACGGACAGGCGCCATTAAGTTCAATGTTTCAATAGCGCTGGTTGAAGCAAAACTCGTTATTTGGAGGTGGCGAGTTCATTCCCATTTCAGGTACTGAGTATACTTTGAGTATAATAAACAAACACTCAACATGCTATTCTTGATATTAGTTTTAAAAGTGTTGTGGCCTTAAAGGGCCGGAAAAAATAACACGAACCGATGGTAATTAACAAGAAATTATATTAACAGAAAATACAGAAGTAATGGGTTGAAAGAGGCTGCTTCCTCACTTCGCTTCTCACTTCTACTGATTGGTAATAACTGGAGGCGGGAAGAATCCATACAATGACGAAATAGGGTAGGTCACCATAACAAAAGTAAAAACGATTACATATAAACCAAAAAAAAACTTACATTGAAAAAAAAAAACAAAAACAAACAAACAAACCTTTTGTATATTCAATAATGTAATTAGGGTTAATATGAACTTTATGGGAATCCTAAAACGGTATAAGAAACTAAAAAAAATCCTCTGTGGCTCAAAAGGGTGTCAAATACGGTTTAAAATTTGAAAGGAACACTTTTTGAGACAACACCGGTACACAAATAATACTGAAGCAAAAAACAAAAAACAAACCTTCATTGAAAACGATCAACCTTTTGGATGTTCAGCAATGTAATTGGGGTTAATATGAACTCTATAGGAATCCTAAAACGGTTTAAGAAACTGAACATTCCTCTGTTGCACAAAAAGGTGTTAAAGACGGTTTAAACTTTGAGAGGAACATTTCTTTAGACAACACCGGAATGCAACTAACAACATTACCAAAATGTTTTCTCAACGACACTAATGTCTTTCTCGTCAAATTTTTTTTTTCCTTCTCCTTCACTTTCATCATATCTCGTCTTTTAACAACGGGTCCATATCCACGCAATCAAATTATTAACACATAAACCCACAACGCTGTACATGCGCCTTTTCCCCTTTTGCAAATGTCCGCTCGACAAGCAAAACGAACCCGGTATTTCATCTTCATTGTCAAAAAATTCCTCTAGTCACTCTTTAAAAACAACTTATAATTGTATATAAATATTATATTCAATTTTTTTTGTTTACCAATAATATGCTTAATTTAATTTACTAAAAAATCATGGTTGTTTCTTCACGTAAACTCGAGGGTAATTTCAAAATATCTCTTTTGTTTCCTGATTGAAGATATTTTTAAAATGGCCGTTCTATGTTAAGTGTTGAATAATGCAATTGCAGGAATTAAAAACAAAGTCTAAAAAACTTTTTTTCTTTCAAATTTGGCAATTCTATTTTTCCACAAATGTATTTGTTCCGAAAAAGAAAAGGAAAATAAGAAAATTTCAACGCAGAACGGCTATTTTAAAATAAACCTAGAGTTAGCGTAGAGGAATAGCGATGGTAAGTCTCTTTATTAGATAAAATAAACAGTAGTTCTTGTAAAAATGAATAAGTTTTATGCGATAAGTTGTTTTGAAATAGTGCCGAGCGTAAAAAGTAAATTTATGAATGAAGTAACAGGGCGTTATAGTTAAAAAAACAAACAAACAAACAAAAAAACAACAGATTACTCTAGGTTCGGAAATATTAAATTAAAAATAAAGACTTATATGTGGTCGCAGATTCAATGGAAAGTAACTTTATATTTTCCGATTTAATCGTATGGTAGTGGTGAATATGGCCCGCATTTCTCTGTGTTTTTGTGCATTGTTTGTTATAAAGATTTTTGATGATTGGTGCGGGGGACAGTCAGACCTCTGTGGAAAAATAGTCCATAGCGGTACTGATGAATTTGGATGCATCCCGAGATGTGGGATGAGGCTACAAAGAGCCTGAATTTGGAATTGGGAGATGTTCTGGTCAAAAGGGTGCGATGAAAATGGTCTACACTATGGATATTTTGTTCTGTATTTTTGTGTTATGTGTGAGGCGCAAAGGGTGCCCCATTTTATAGACAATTGTGTTGTGGTCTACCTTGGACGATCAGACAAGAGACGCGATGGCCTATAGGTAGGATTAGATAACACCTGTATCGGGGGTGACTGTTTGGTAAATGTGCCTGACGAACGTTTTTTTCAATGGGTTCAATCGAGTTTAGATTAGGGCATTTTTTTCCGGTATCTTATAGCTTTGTGAGAAAAAAAACCCTTGGAAGTAAATCCAGTGGTAAACTACATTTCCCCGAGAGCAAGGGATCGCGTAAAAGGGAACATTTGGGTGTAAGGAAAACCCTTGGATGTACTTTTAGAAGTATAGTGAGGATATCTTTTATAGGGTAAGCTCTGGTGGAAAATTGATTAGGGGTAATTTTTGTGAATCTCATAGTAGATTTGCAAAAATTACTGGCCACCTATCCTTTTGATTGGTGACGAAATGACAGACGACATAGTGCTATACTTAAAGGATATTAGTTTTTAAAAAATTATTGAGCATAAATTTTGTATTGTTGGGGTAGGAAAATTGTAACGAGATTGCAGAATGGGGGTTGAGGTAAGAGGTGGTGTTGATACTGTGCTAGTTTAATTAAAAAAAATGATTAAGAATGCGTTGATGGAATTTGAATACAATATTGTGCGATTTGAAAAATAAACATAAGTTCTTCATAGGTTAATTAAGGTATGCACAACAACAAACAATTGAATAGCGAGAGAATGAGAAAACGTCAGATCAGATTTTGTGATTGAGTAGCGCCCCGCATACTGTACATGAAATAGAAGAGTGTGAGAAAAGAGTGTAACATCAAATAAAGTAATCGATGAAAATTCTTTTTGTGTTTTTCGAGTCTTGAATTGAAAACCAGCTTGCGAGGGAAAGATGCTTCCAGAAAAGGTGAATTCTCCAACGGAAGCGTAAGTAAGTGTTTGTCTTTTTATCATAATGTAACATGACATAACCCAACGAAGATGTTGGTTTCAGCGCAAGGAAACAACGGGCTAAAATGGTTACACATTGAATATATATTTTTATACACTTATAAGTTGTTTTGAAATAACACCGATCGACATTTTTACAATTCCTTTAAAGTAAATTTGAAGTCTTTAAACTGTCATCTCGAAAGCTAATTTATTGCTAGTATTAGTGCAGGCAAAAGGTTGAGCGTTAATTTTTGATTTTACAATAGAAAAAAAAACTACAGTATTTTTCGAATGATTTAATATTTTACAAAAACAAAAAACAACAGTTTTGTGAATTTGCTAAATATTGCACATAAAAAAATCAACCGAAATAGTTTAAACGGATAACAAAAAAAACCCTCAAAAAACAAAAACAAACCTTTGGCGTATCTATTTTTAAATTGGGGAAAAGGCAACAAATAAAATGATTTTTGAAAAAATAAAACGAATTCATGATGAAAACAAAGCCCTTAACCGTAAACTATCAGAAGAGATCAATAAAAAATAGCTTCAATACTTCTATTAAAAATTCACACCTTCTGGCTGCGTTTCTTAAAATGATCTACCTGGATGTATTGTGCCATTATAAAACATCGTTTTTCTTCAAGTCAAATGACGTCGAGATTTTTTAAAAATTTGAACAGTAAAATAAAAGGTATATATATATATACACATATATAAATATCTTGTTTAATATATATATATATATATATATACATATCTTGTTAAATATATATATATATTAATATATATACATATATATATATATATATATATATATATATATATATATATATATATATATATATGTATAAATATCTTATTTAATATATATACCCATTGATTTTTTTCTCTTCTTTTTTTATTATATTCGATATTAAATTTTTTTTAAAGCCAACAAAAAGTTAAAGAAAAATAAATTATTTAAAAAAAAAGAAATCCGGTCACATATTTTTGCTAGCCTCGGATGATGATATTATGGTTAACGAATATATACTACATTGACCTCAAAAGAGGAGGGGGTAATACCTGGGAAGATAATATAACGACAAGAGAACAAGTATTACACTACCCACCACAAAACGAAAAGATAACTCTGGAAGGACTTATATATATATATATATATATATATATATATATATATATATATATATATCATTGCTATTATATTATTACTATATTATCATCATTATTATCATTGTTAGCATCATTATCAATTTTATCAGTATTATTATTATTATTATTATGATTATAACTACAACCTATTATTACTAGTATTTTTATATTATTATTATTAGTAGTATTAATATTAGTATTATTATTAATATTATTATTATTATCATTATTAATTATTATTATCATTATAATTAATTACTATGATACCTTCCTATTTAAATGATTATTATAATTATTATGAGTATAATTTCTTAAATCTATTCCATCTGTTTAATTTAGCTATAAATACAATTATTATTATTATTATTATTATTATTATTATTATTATTATTATTATTATTATTATTATTGTTGTTGTTGTTGTTTATCAGTAGTAGTGTTATTATTATTATTATTGTTATTATTTTTATTTTTATTATTATTTCTATTACTAGTGCTGCTAAAACCATTATTACATCACGTTAGTAAACTTTAGTAAGGTTTAAACCATTTTGGTTATTTGATTTATTCAAATGATTATAATTATCTAAATTTTTATATTCAATAATTCCTAGTCGTCCTTGACTTAAAAAAAAAAAAAAATATGTATGAATTAATAACAAAAGTATATTTTGGAAATAAAAAATAAAACAGCAAAGTAAAGAATAAAACATAACTGGAAGAAATATTAAATGTTTTAAAACGAAAACACAAACGTTCGTATAACACATACTCGAAATATGCCTGCCTGCAATACCAAGATGTCAACCTGACATTTTTACACGTCTAGATTTAGTTACAATGATTTCCCTCTTCTCCCTCCCTATCTTATTTCCTTTCTTGTCTTCCCCCTATCCTCAACAAGTAATTTTTATTCTATTTCATTTTATTTAAACGGTCTCAAGTCTGACCACGTGACTTTCCAAATTTAAAATTTCTCCTTTTCTTCCCTTTTTCTCTTTTTCTCACCCATTTCATTATTCCCAAATACGATCTAAGGGGACGATCAAATTCTAAATCTGCCTGATGAGATCTCAGCTTTTAACAGCTGTAGATCGATAACATCGACATGCCAGTGTCGCAGATTTCGTACATGTCTGTTTGAATAAAAACAATCATATATATATATATATATATATATATATATATATATATATATATATATATAACTGTTACACCGGCCGTTCTTACACAGGCGAAACAACACCGGTTGTCACTATAAATAGTGCGAGTCACCAGAGACACAGAGAAGACAAAGCACAGTCAGGCACATTTAGGCTCTACGTGTTGAGTGAGTTTACTGCGTCAAGTTAGTATTTTTCTTAAATCTGTTGTTGCCTGCTCTTGTTGATTATTGTTATCGTTTTTATTGTTTTCACGTTGACTGTTATTGTTGAACTGGTTTCCCTTTTACGACGTTTTTTTTTCTGCCACGTTTTTTTTTTTTTTTTTCCCTGCCAACTTTTTGTTTTTTTTTGTTTGGTGTCTCTAGTTATTAACTAGATGGCGTCCAAAACGACTGAAAATCCGGAATGGTGCAAACCTCCAAAAATGTCTATAAATGTCAATGATTTCGTGGAAGAAGCAAAAAAAAAACGAACACATGGTTACTGAACAAGGAATTACCGTGGATTTACCAATGTTTGCAGAAATTAAAAAAAGAACAGTAACCATGTTTGTTGTCGAAAAAAAATTAAAAAAATCCATCAGGGCTTCTCCTGAATTAATATGCAAGTTATTGGCAACTGCAGGATTCAAACCGCAAAGGTTAATCAAGTGTAAGGGATTTAACACTTGGAATGCTTTGTTTTCTAACGAAGAAATTTGTGCTAATCTCTCACTTAATCAAATTATCACGCAGAACTATGTTTTACGAACCGAGTACATGGGTAGAAGACGTTCTTCAATTTCTATCTTCAATGTACCTTTTTATGTAAAAGGCGAACAAATTGGTGCCTTTTTTCTAAGATTTGGCGAAATCACAGACGTCAATTTTGACGAATTTCCAGGTACATGGAACTTCGAAATACTTATCGACAAGAAAGCTTATGACAGCATCCCCTACTATTTACAAGTCGGGGAGGAAAAACTACCTATTATATTGGCCGGACGAAGACCTGTTTGTTGGTTTTGTGAGCAACTAGGTCATTTAACTTTTGATTGCCCACAGAAAAAATCCACTCAGAAAACGACGCCCCCGATTAACAGACCATCCAAGGCTGGCACCCACCTCGATCCTCCACCTACAATTGGTATACCTATTACATCTACATCTGATGACTCCGAAGACAAATTCCCTGCTCTACCTTCTGCAGAAAAAGACGAGGGATGGATTATTGTTCCGGAAAAAAAAACCCGGGTCGGGTATCTCTCGAAGAAATGAGAGAAAAAGAAATGCTAAAAAACGACCCGGGAAAAGACAGTTACATTAAGGCAAAATAACTTAAATCTAAATTAGATAAGAAAGTAGGAAAAAAAGAGAAAAAGAGGGAAAAAATTCAGCCACTTCAGATAAAATCTCTACCCCCAATTCAAGTCCCCAGCCGATCACAAAATAGTTTCTAAAAATTCTAATTCTCCCAAATTAATGCCCCCCCCAATCACTGGCCCAATTTTAGACAAACAGTACAAGCTTATCCCTATAAGTCCGATTAAATCGTCTGTAAAAATCACTTCTCCTAAACCTTCTCCATTTGTCTCCCCATTTAATACCCCCCAAAATACCCCACCTGCTTCACCCACAAAAAACCCACCCCCTTCGCCTTTTCCAGCATCTCCTATGGAGCCTAGCTCCCCTTCCCCCTCCCCAATGGATCACATGCCCCCCTCCTCCATCTATTACACAGAAGAGGCAGAGGAGCCTTTCTGTGGAAAGGAAAACTAAAAAAACGCATTCCTTTCTGGGGAGGATATCTGCAAAGTGACATGCACGCAAATAGAAACAGTAAAGCATTACCACCTCTCCAATATAAATGAGCTCCTTAAATTCAATGAAGTCGGTGGTATAACCATTGAAGACCCTGCTAATTTCCCCAACACCCCTAGAGTCCTTACAGTGATAAGGAAGAAACCAGAAGCGAAGGCTCTATGGCAGATGCTGGAAGAGACGAACAACACTTTCAATTTCACCGTTCCAATGGCCATCTTCAAAGATTTAGTGATTAGGGCTAGGTTAAAAAGAGTGCCTAACGAGGCGACAAACATGGCTGCTGAACTGCACGCAGAGGAGCATCGACATGCATTTGATCGACATATCGCTCGTGTCTCATTGCCGGATGGGAGACTCGTGACCACAAACGAAGGTATTCTGGAGGCTTTTCGTTCTCATTTCCAGGATCTTTTTACTCGAGAACCCGGTTTGTCTTTAGCACAATTCGACCCCTATTTAGCCGACTTTTCTCGTCTTGAGGCGACCGAAACGGCTAGGTGCGAAGGTTGCATAACAGAGGAAGAAGTCCGGGAAGCCTTAGGGCGGGTCGGCCTTAACAGGTCTCCGGGGATCGATGGTTTTCCCTACGAGGTGTATTTGAGGATGTCGCACATTTTTGTACCCTTGCTGACAGTTTTGTTTAACTCGTGGTTTAGGAACGGGTCTATTCCCCAGTACTTGACCATGGGTTTAGTGAAATTGTTACGCAAAAGCAAAAATGGTGGGGATGGGTTAGATAATTTTAGGCCCTTAACGATGCTTAATGCGGAGTTAAAGATTTTAGCCAAGATCTTAGCCAATCGTCTGCAACTTGTTTTGCCTGGTCTAATTAGCCCCGAACAGACTTGTTCTGTGAAGGGCCGGACCATTCAGGATAATTTGCACTCGATACGCTTGATCATAGATAAAGTCGACACTAAAGCCGCGCTGATCAATTTAGATCAGTCCAAAGCATTCGATAGGGTGGACCATCGGTACTTGGAGGCTGTTTTGTCTGCGGCCGGTTTTGGCTCGCAATTCCGCTCCTGGATTCGCCTCTTGTATGCGAACCCCGGTGTTAGGGTTGAAGTGAATGGCATGAGGTCTGGTGCCTTCAGATTGTCCAGATCTCTTCGTCAGGGGTGCCCTCTTTCACCGATGCTTTATGTACTTGTTTTGGAACCTTTCCTTAACAGGCTATGGGTGAATCCGGTCCTGCGTGGAATTACTTTGGCAGATTCTTGCACCATGTTGAAGCACTCCGCCGATGCCGACGACTTGACTGTGCTTGTAACGAGCAATGCCGAGATTAGTGTCGTCGACAGAGAAATCAGAATGTATGAAACGGTGACAGGGGCCAAAATCAACTGCGATAAGTCTATTGGCTTGCGCATTGGTGCTTGGAAGGGTGTTTCCTTGCAGGGACCCTTTGGCTGGACAGATGGGCCTTGCAAGCTACCCGGAGTCTGGTTTGGTCCTGATCTCCAGCTGGAGAAAAATTGGTCGGAAGTCCTGAAAGAGATTAGGGCAGCAGCTGGTCTGTGGTCCCGCATAAACCTTTCGTTAAAGGGGAGAGCGGAGGTGTGTACTTCTCACATTTATCCGATCATCCTATATCGTCTTTCAGTGCTCCCACTCCCGTCGGATACACTGCTGGAGATGCAGCGGGCTCTGTTCAAGTTTTTGTGGCTTGGTAAGGCCCCTATGGTCCGTCGCGAGATTTGTTTCCTTCATCCTTCTGAGGGCGGTCTGGGTATGCCTAGCATCGAAATTCGATGCCACACTCTTAGGCTGTTTTATCTAGACCGAATGAGTACACAATCTGAGGATAACGGTGTCTTTTGGAAGGAAGACACCAAGAAAGCCTTTCCGGCTTTGAGAAGTGTGCACTTGGATGAGGGGGAGGCACACAGGTTACCCCGAAACGAGTGCTCCTTCTATCGCGAATGTAGACATGCGTTGAAGTTCCTTTCAAGGGTGACAGAAAGCCTCTCGAACACCCTGCTGTTATCTCGAAAGGCATTATATCTGGTAATGGTGAGGGGGACTGTCCGAAATGATAGGCCTGAGGGGCTCGCTTTGACGAGGGGGGAGATCCGCTCAATCTGGCCTTGGGCGCCTGGGTCGAGGTGCCTTGACAATGACGAGGCATCACTGACCTGGTTGACGATTAGGAATGCACTCTGGGTAGGTAAGAGGCTTCATTCAGCACGCTTGAGTAATTCTCCGACTTGTGTCAGATGCGGCGATGAGGACGAGACCATAAGTCACGTCTTCGTTTTTTGCCGCATCGTCGTGCCGCTGATTAAGCTTGTTGCAGGCTACATGGTTCGTATTCTTAACGTATCGTCTTTTGACCTGGAACCCATTAATGTATGCAGCAACTGGGCTCCGACAACCGATAGGCAAAAACGGTTTACGTTTTAGAGCTTACTAGCGAGTATGAGAGTTACGATTTGGAAGACTAGGTGCAAGACAGTCTACGGAGCTGAGACCTTCACTTCTCTCGACCTTATTGCGATTTTCAAATATTACCTGAAGGCTCGCATTAGGGCCGAGAGGGTGAAAATCTCTTCGGCAGATTTTGGTGAAAGATGGGTGACTGGAGCACGACTGTGTAGAGTGGCTGGCGCTAGATTAGAGTGGTATCTGGACGTGCCTTAGGCAGAGTATATTGGGTTCAGGAAACGAACTATGCTTTAATTTTAAGTTAGATTTAGACTTATTTTAAGTTAGTTTCTGTTTAATTTTCTGTTGATGTTTTAGTTCAACAATTTAGCTAGTGTATTATTGATTCCATTACATGCCCCTTTCATTTTGTCCTCATCCCACTCCCCTTTTTATTTTCTGCCCCACTCCCCTTCCCTCTCCAATTAGGTGCCTGATTTGCCGGAGATGCAGGTCACCCTTCGATATTTTCGAAGGAGGTGGTCAGAATAAAACGTTGGGGCCTGCATCAACCACCTTTTTTCGAGTTTTCGATTTCGACCGGCAAATCGGCATCTCTGCCACATTTCAATAACGGGGGGGGGGGGGCTTTTACTAATCTTTATTTCTTTTACATTGTATATATCATATTTTTAATTTTTAGTCCCCCCCGTTGCATATTTCTTATATGGGTTTTAAGTAGGATTTCATGGTATGAATTCTTATGGTGAGTAGCGATGGATGTATAGTATGAATGCGGTATTATGGTAAATGATGGTCATGATTGAAACTAGCTAAGTTGAGTTTTTTAAGTTAGAGATGACCGATCCTTTCCCCGCCCCTTTTTTGGCCTTGTGCCACATTTTGTGTACAAGTTTACGCAAATAAATATTAAGACAAAGCACAGTCTTGTAACTGTCTAGCCAAGTGCTAGTCAAGTTTCTTCCTTTGTTAATACACTTGTTAAACCAACCCTCGACTTGACTTCCTTTATTTATTATTTACTGTTGGACAACTTCACAACAGATTGGCGACGAGGAATCGAAACGATTTCACTGCAAAAAAAATCACCCAAAGTGATTCGCAAGATCTTCACGGAAAAACCCCCATCTTCATCAGATATTTGGATTGGCAAGGATTAACAGCAAATTAACTACTGAGTAGTTAAGCGAAAAAAAAACACAAACTCAAAACTTGCTACCAAAAATCGAAAACTAGAAAACGCGAAAGATATTTTCAATTATTGAAATAATTGAATACACTGATACTTTTATTTTTTCTCTTCAAGTTTCACTGACTCGTTAAGATAAATGTTATCCGCGTCAATTACTACAGATATTGTGTAAGTTTGTCGTTATTATTAGGACAACATCTGATATTTGAACAAGATCCGGATTGACTATTTATCAAAACGGTCTACCACAGAATTGTCGAGAGCAAAGGACGGACAGTAAAAAAATATATTCGCGTAAGTCATTTGTGCTTCTAACAAAGAACTGTTAAATAAGCAAGTCGCATTTTTGCAAAATGAAAAGGGGTTAAAAAGATTTCCCATAAAACTAGTCTTATTAGGCTTATAGCGACGGACTTGGTTTTGTAAAACTACGTACAGATATATAAAAAAAATCTTTCTTAGTTTTGTTTTTCAAACAAAAGAACTGGGATTGAATGTTTTTTTTTTACTAAGGAATAATATATTTCTTGCTTTGTGTATTAGTTGAGCAAATTAATTATATTAAGCACGTTGTGGGGAAAACTGATTTATTTTTACAAGTGTAAATTGTGTGCTGGATAATTTGAATTCGTGAATGATGGACACTGAATTCAAAGATTCTCTTTTTCAATTACTTAAATTCCAAAACGGAACAAAATGTTGCGTTACAAAGACAGCAAGTTGAACAACAAATGGAACTTCAAAGAAAACAAGTTGAAAGGTAGGAGAAATTTAAAAGAGAGTTGTTTGAACAGCAAAAAGCCCAAAGAAAAATGCATGCTGAACAAAAAGAGCCGGCGACAACACGAGAAGAAAGATTCCAAGAAAGACTGCTACAACAGCAGAAACACTTCGAAGAACTCTTGATAAAAACACAGGAGGAACAGAGAAAATTTCTGGAGGCAACACAGTTAACGAAAGCAAACGAGAATCATAATGCATTCTCCCACGCGGCTGTATGGAGCGCTATCGAAATTTTCAATTATAATCCAGAAGACGATGTCACTTTTGCTCACTTCTATAGAAGATATGAGGATATTTTTGTATCGGACTGCAGTACATGGACAGACTCTAAAAAAGTTAGATTTTTGCTAAGAAAATTAGGAGCTGCCGAGCATACAAAGTTCGTGAATTTTATCCTTCCAAAAAAGACCAGTGAGTTGAACTTCCAGGAAGCAGTTACTTTACTAACAGAACTGTTTTCTACAAAAACTTCTCTTTTCCACAGGAGATATAAGTGTATGAATGTCAATAGAAGAGAGGAAGACGACTACATTACGTATGCAAGTATAGTAAATAAACTTTGCGACGATTTTAAATTAGAGGAATTATCATCGGATAATTTTAAATGTCTAATATTCTTGCAAGGTCTGGTCTTAAATAAAGACTCTGAAATCAGACGTCGTGTTTTAAATAAACTCGAAAATGAGCCATGTCTAACAATACAAAACTTAGCGGAAGACCGTGAACGTTTTGTTGCGTTGAAACAGGACAGTCGTGACATAGAGGAAAACGGAGTGTCGCAGATTAAAAAATCCATCAGAAGAAAAAATTGACTTCAATGAATAACCAGAGAAAAAAACATGGAAAAGATCCACCTGGACCGTGTTGGAGGTGTGGAGATAACCATTGGTACAATGAGTGTCCCTACATATTCAAACAATGTGACAACTGCCACCAGAAAGGACATAAGGCATCACGTTGTAGGAAAAAATCTGGTAGAAAGACAGCCATTAAACTGACAAAAATTGAACCTGAAGAACAAAATATCCGGAAATATGTACAGGTCAAAATGCTTAAAAAAAGTAAGACTACAGCTTGATAGTGGGTCTGCCATTTCCATCATAAATGTACAGACATGGAAGAAGCTTGGGAGACCCACTATGATCAAATCACTAAAAACGGCGAGAAGCGTCAGTGGTGAAAAAATAACCTTCGAAGGGGAATTATTGACAAATATATCTTTCCAGAATAAGACCGTAAAAACCAAAATTTTTGTTATGCGAAAATCGAATAACCTTTTTGGAACTGATCTGATTGAAAAGTTTAGCCTATGGGATCCGCCTTTAAGCTCCTTTTGCCAAAAGGTTGAGTATTCGAATGGTGAGGCAGAAAAACTCAAGAGGGAATTAAAAGAAAATTTTCCAGACGTATTTTCAGGCGGTCTTGGAAGGTGTACAAAAGCGGTAGCAAAGTTTGAAGTCAAAACAAATGAACTACCTGTGTTCAGAAAGAAAAGAAATGTTCCATACGCCGCTATAGAGCAAATAGACGGTGAATTAGAAAGACTCGAAAACATGGCTGTCATTTAAAAAATTGATCACAGTGAGTGGGCTTCACCTACAGTTTATGTTAAGAAAAAGAACAAGGAGATTCGGGTTTATGCCGACTTTTCCACAGGCTTGAACAAGGCATTAAAAGATCACCATTACCCTCTTCCAAGCCCTGAAGAAATATTTGCGAAACTGAGTGGAGGAAAATATTTTTCTAAAATCGATCTCAGCGACGCTTATCTTCAAATCCTTGTCGATGAGGAGTGTTCAAAACTGCTATGCATCAATACCCATAAGGGATTATACAAATTTAACCGACTTCCTTTTGGGGTCAAGGTCGCCCCTGCGATTTTTCAACAAATTATGGACATGATGTTAAATGGGATGGATTTCGCAGTAGGGTACCTGGGCGATGTGTTAATAAACAGCGTTAGCAAAGAACAACACAAGACTCATGTAAACCAAGTATTCAAAAAAATCCAGGATTATGGGTTTAAAATCAAAGATGAGAAATGTACTTTTTTCATGGAAAAAATAAAATACTTAGGGCAAATCATCGATGACAAGGAAGAAGGCCAGACCCAGATAGGGAAATGGCGATAAGGAACATGCTTGCTCCAGAAAATACTGCATCCCTACAAAGCTTCTTAGGGTTGGCGAATTACTACAATGTGTTCGTACCAAACATGCATAAACTAAGATCACCCTTAAATGAACTGTTAAAGAAGGACCAAAAATGGGTCTGAACGCAAGAGTGCGAAGAAGCGTTTCAGAAAATTAAAGATATCTTAACGTCTGACTTGTTTCTGGCACATTATAATTCCAAGCGTGATATTGTAGTTGCAAGCGATGCCAGCAACTATGGTATAGGAACATGCATATTGCACAAAATGGATGATGGAAAATTAAAACCCATAGCCCATGCATCCCGAACACTTCTACCAGCCGAAAAAAAATACTCTCAAATTGAGAAAGAGGCTCTAAGCATTATATTCGTGGTAAAGAAATTTCATCGTTTCCTGCACGGTAGACAATTTCTGTTACAAACAGACTACAAACCCTTATTAACGATTTTTGGATCGAAAAATAGACTACCACAACACACTGCGAATAGACTCCAGAGATGGGGTACCATTCTTCTTAACTACAATTTTCAAATGGAGTATGTACCATCTAAGAAATTTGGTCATGCAGACGGATTATCAAGGTTGATACCTAAGCAGACAGAACAATTGGAGGATATGGTGATAGCAGCTATTCAAGCGGAAGCTGAAGTAAAAAAAACGTTATTAATCCACAGAGGGGATATTTTCAAAGGGGGGTGTTACACCGGCCGTTCTTACACAGGAGAAACAACACCAGTTGTCACTATAAATAGTGCGAGTCACCAGAGACACAGAGAAGACAAAGCACAGTCTTGTAACTGTCTAGCCAAGTGCTAGTCAAGTTTCTTACTTTGTTAATACACTTGTTAAACCAACCCTCGACTTGACTTCCTTTATTTATTATTTACTGTTGGACAACTTCACAACAATAACATTACAAAAAACTACAAAAAACTAGGTACAAGCGAATGTAAATACATAGATATAATAAATGCTGAAAGTAAACAAATCACCGATAGACTAAAAATTCGCGATAAAATTAGTAAATTAAAACCTAAGGAAGCCTATATCTTATTTAAAGACCACAAATGTAAATTTAACAATAACCCAAGCACTCGCTTAATTAATCCGACTAAACCAGAAATAGGAAGAATTAGTAAAACAATTATATCTAGAATCAACAAACAAATAAAAAAAGACCTAAAATTAAACCAATAGGTGAATACTGCCGAAGCAATCGCTTGGTTTAACAATATCGAAAATAAGAACAAATGTACTTTCCTACAATTTGACATAGTTGACTTCTACCCGTCTATATCAGAAGAACTCTTCAACATTGGCCTAGAATTTGCCGAGATGTATACCGATATATCCAAGGATGAAATCCACATCATTAAAAAATGTAGGAGATCAGTTTTAATCAATAACGATGGCCAATGGATTAAAACGAAAAGAACAAATTCCTTTGATTTGGCCATGGGTGCCCTTGACTCTGCGGATGCATCAGCTCTTGTGGGGGTATTTATTTAATATACACTCACAATTATATTTGATAATACAGATATCGGCGTATATAGAGATGATGGATTAGCTATAATAAGCGATTCCAACAAGGTCAAGGGAGAAAACTTCAAGAAAATTATACATATGGAAATGAAAAATTAGACCTAAGAGTAAAAGTACTGGCTAACATAAAAATAACTCACTCTTTAGATGTCACCTTAAACTTAAATTAAAATACTTACGAGTTATATTTAAAAGATAACGCTAATCCAATATACGTAAACCCAAAGTCAAATCACCCCCCATCAATCATAAAATATGTTCCTAATTCTATCGAAAGTAGGCTTATCAATAACTCTAACAACGAAAGTATATTTAAAAAATCTAGGAACATTTACTATACAGCTCTAAAAATAGTGGGTACCATAATATTGAAATTGAATATAAGAAACAGGACACCAATAATTATAATAAAATTTAAAATAAAAGAAAAAGAAATATAATCTGGTATACACCGCCCTATAATGAGATGTTAAAAACTAAACTGGGCAAGAACTTCCCACATCTCATTGAAAAACACTTTTCCGTAACCAATCCCCTGCATAAAATATTCAATAAAAATAATATAAAACTGTCCTACAACTGCTGCGAACACCTAGAAATGATAATTAAGGCACACAATAACAACATACTAAAAGAGAACAGTAGAGAAGAAAAAATAACAAATTGCGCAGAAAGTGACTAATATAGCAAAAATAATACCAAGAAGAACTAAAATATAAGCACTACAAATAGTAATAACCCAAACCCTAATAGCAATCACCCAAATAGAAATGAAAAGGTTAGTAATGAAGAGAAAGGCTGTAAGTGCATAACTCGTACACTTAGCCCCATACAAAATAAATGCCTAACCAAAAGGATTGTTTACCAAGCCAAGACCGAATGACAAGAACTACTACGTGGGCATGACCTCCCTAGATTTTACAACCTGATATTACGAGTACAACATCACATTTAAAAACAAGGAACGCCGAATTAAAACAGCACTAGCAAACCATTATTGGGGGCTCAAAGATAGCGGACGCTCACCAATAATCGAATGGAAAATAATACGACAGGCCAGTACATGTAGAAATTTAGACGACCCGTGTAGATTATGCCTGAATGAGAAATTTGTAATCCTAAACTTTACAGACCCCCAAAACATATTAAACTGTCGAAGTGAAATAGAAAACAACTGCTTACACATAATACAATTCACCTTAGGCTAACAATAAATAATAAATAAATAAATAAATAAAAATTAAAACTTCGACACAGCAAAGAAACGGGGATGGGCCACTCTATAGAAAACAGAACAATAGAATAAAAAATAGGAAGTAAAATCAAGCGAGCCTTGTCTGTGAGAAGCTCAACGATTGGCTAAGAGAATAACAAAGAATCTGATTGGTTAACTAGCTAGACTAAACACCACATGTATATATAAAAACACTCGGCAACACAAACTCCATACATCTTAGCCAGACGATTCCCTATGGGGATAAAACGCAGAAGCCTCTTTGTAGCTTAATTGCCATATTTTCATAACTTACCATATATATATATATATATATATATATATATATATATATATATATATATATATATATATATATATATATATATATATAACAAGTAAATGATGAGAATAAAAAATATACAAAATACAATAGCTATTAAATCATCAATTGTTTAAAACAAGGTTTTTTTTCATGAGATGAATTTTATTATTCCTTTCTTTGAACCATGGCTTTTCAAAGAATGATATTTTATCGTAAGAGTAGAGTAGACAGATACGTTAGACAAAATTTACTCTGGAGTGAATAACTCTAAAATAACTCTCTCCTTAAAAGCCCTGGAAGATTACCTACAAATTGCTTTCAATACGCCACAGAAATCCTACGTTTTCACATACCGCAACTTTTTCTAACTGGACGGATCGTCCGAGCCATTTAATGGTCGCCACCTATCCACAATTTCACCGGATTTTTTTTAATACAACTTCGGATGCCAATATTCTTCCCTAAAACAGGACCGGATTTTACCTTACCTCGAATCTGCTTCTACGAATTCTTTTGGTACCTATATTTTCTTTTTACACTTTATATTACTTTTACTTTTATTTTTATATATTTTCAAATATTGACATTTTGGTAATTTCTTTTTTTGCATACTTATCTGTCTACTCTCCTCTGACGATAAGATATCATTCTTTGAAAAGTCATGGTTTATGGAAGGAATAATTAAATTTATTTCATTCAAAACCCCTTTGTTTTGACCAATTGATGACTTAATAGATATTGTATTTTGCACAGTTTTTATTCTCATGATTTACTTGTTTATATAATTGCTCTATCTAGTATATCGAGCATCAGCTCGTCATGATAGGTTATACTTTAAATGGATATATTTCATATCTTTATTCTCATGATTTACTTGTTTATATAATTGCTCTATCTCGTATATCGAGAATCAACTCTTAATGATAGGTTATACTTTAAATGGATATATTTCATATCTTTATTCTCATGATTTACTTGTTTATATAATTGCTCTATCTCGTATATCGAGAATCAACTCTTAATGATAGGTTTTACTTTAAATGGATATATTTCATATCTTTATTCTTATGATTTACTTGTTTATATAATTGCTCTATCTGGTATATCGAGAATCAACTCTTAATGATAGGTTATACTTTAAATGGATATATTTCATATCTTTATTCTCATGATTTACTTGTTTATATAATTGCTCTATCTCGTATATCGAGAATCAACTCTTAATGATAGGTTATACTTTAAATGGATATATTTCATATCTTTATTCTTATGATTTACTTGTTTATATAATTGCTCTATCTCGTATATCGAGAATCAACTCTTAATGATAGGTTATACTTTAAATGGATATATTTCATATCTTTATTCTCATGATTTACTTGTTTATATAATTGCTCTATCTCGTATATCGAGAATCAACTCTTAATGATAGGTTATACTTTAAATGGATATATTTCATATCTTTATTCTCATGATTTACTTGTTTATATAATTGCTCTATCTCGTATATCGAGAATCAACTCTTAATGATAGGTTATACTTTAAATGGATATATTTCATATCTTTATTCTCATGATTTACTTGTTTATATAATTGCTCTATCTCGTATATCGAGAATCAACTCTTAATGATAGGTTATACTTTAAATGGATATATTTCATATCTTTATTCTCATGATTTACTTGTTTATATAATTGCTCTATCTCGTATATCGAGAATCAACTCTTAATGATAGGTTTTACTTTAAATGGATATATTTCATATCTTTATTCTCATGATTTACTTGTTTATATAATTGCTCTATCTCGTATATCGAGAATCAACTCTTAATGATAGGTTATACTTTAAATGGATATATTTCATATCTTTATTCTCATGATTTACTTGTTTATATAATTGCTCTATCTCGTATATCGAGAATCAACTCTTAATGATAGGTTATACTTTAAATGGATATATTTCATATCTTTATTCTCATGATTTACTTGTTTATATAATTGCTCTATCTCGTATATCGAGAATCAACTCTTAATGATAGGTTATACTTTAAATGGATATATTTCATATCTTTATTCTCATGATTTACTTGTTTATATAATTGCTCTATCTCGTATATCGAGAATCAACTCTTAATGATAGGTTATACTTTAAATGGATATATTTCATATCTTTATTCTCATGATTTACTTGTTTATATAATTGCTCTATCTCGTATATCGAGAATCAACTCTTAATGATAGGTTATACTTTAAATGGATATATTTCATATCTTTATTCTCATGATTTACTTGTTTATATAATTGCTCTATCTCGTATATCGAGAATCAACTCTTAATGATAGGTTATACTTTAAATGGATATATTTCATATCTTTATTCTCATGATTTACTTGATAATATAATTGCTCTATCTCGTATATCGAGAATCAACTCTTAATGATAGGTTATACTTTAAATGGATATATTTCATATCTTTATTCTCATGATTTACTTGTTTATATAATTGCTCTATCTCGTATATCGAGCATCAACTCTTAATGATAGGTTATACTTTAAATGGATATATTTCATATCTTTATTCTCATGATTTACTTGTTTATATAATTGCTCTATCTCGTATATCGAGAATCAACTCTTAATGATAGGTTTTACTTTAAATGGATATATTTCATATCTTTATTCTCATGATTTACTTGTTTATATAATTGCTCTATCTCGTATATCGAGAATCAACTCTTAATGATAGGTTATACTTTAAATGGATATATTTCATATCTTTATTCTCATGATTTACTTGTTTATATAATTGCTCTATCTCGTATATCGAGAATCAACTCTTAATGATAGGTTATACTTTAAATGGATATATTTCATATCTTTATTCTCATGATTTACTTGTTTATATAATTGCTCTATCTCGTATATCGAGAATCAACTCTTAATGATAGGTTATACTTTAAATGGATATATTTCATATCTTTATTCTCATGATTTACTTGTTTATATAATTGCTCTATCTCGTATATCGAGAATCAACTCTTAATGATAGGTTATACTTTAAATGGATATATTTCATATCTTTATTCTCATGATTTACTTGATAATATAATTGCTCTATCTCGTATATCGAGAATCAACTCTTAATGATAGGTTATACTTTAAATGGATATATTTCATATCTTTATTCTCATGATTTACTTGTTTATATAATTGCTCTATCTCGTATATCGAGCATCAACTCTTAATGATAGGTTATACTTTAAATGGATATATTTCATATCTTTATTCTCATGATTTACTTGTTTATATAATTGCTCTATCTCGTATATCGAGAATCAACTCTTAATGATAGGTTTTACTTTAAATGGATATATTTCATATCTTTATTCTCATGATTTACTTGTTTATATAATTGCTCTATCTCGTATATCGAGAATCAACTCTTAATGATAGGTTATACTTTAAATGGATATATTTCATATCTTTATTCTCATGATTTACTTGTTTATATAATTGCTCTATCTCGTATATCGAGAATCAACTCTTAATGATAGGTTTTACTTTAAATGGATATATTTCATATCTTTATTCTCATGATTTACTTGTTTATATAATTGCTCTATCTCGTATATCGAGAATCAACTCTTAATGATAGGTTTTACTTTAAATGGATATATTTCATATCTTTATTCTCATGATTTACTTGTTTATATAATTGCTCTATCTCGTATATCGAGAATCAACTCTTAATGATAGGTTTTACTTTAAATGGATATATTTCATATCTTTATTCTCATGATTTACTTGTTTATATAATTGCTCTATCTCGTATATCGAGAATCAACTCTTAATGATAGGTTATACTTTAAATGGATATATTTCATATCTTTATTCTCATGATTTACTTGTTTATATAATTGCTCTATCTCGTATATCGAGAATCAACTCTTAATGATAGGTTTTACTTTAAATGGATATATTTCATATCTTTATTCTCATGATTTACTTGTTTATATAATTGCTCTATCTCGTATATCGAGAATCAACTCTTAATGATAGGTTTTACTTTAAATGGATATATTTCATATCTTTATTCTCATGATTTACTTGTTTATATAATTGCTCTATCTCGTATATCGAGAATCAACTCTTAATGATAGGTTTTACTTTAAATGGATATATTTCATATCTTTATTCTCATGATTTACTTGTTTATATAATTGCTCTATCTCGTATATCGAGAATCAACTCTTAATGATAGGTTATACTTTAAATGGATATATTTCATATCTTTATTCTCATGATTTACTTGTTTATATAATTGCTCTATCTCGTATATCGAGAATCAACTCTTAATGATAGGTTATACTTTAAATGGATATATTTCATATCTTTATTCTCCCTTTTCTTATATATCTTATTTAATATATTTACCTATTCATTTATTTAAAAATAATTTGTATTATATTAAATATTATTTTTTTTAACGCCAATACGTAGTAAAAAAATTAATTGTTAAAAAAAATAAATCGAAAAAAGAACATGAAGTTTAATTGTAATAAACACGCTTTCTCTTAGGATTAAAAATACTCTCGTCCTCAATTTTTTGTAAAGAAAAAACATGCATATTTTTCTCATAAGAATTTCTCATAGAACTTTTATTTACATTTCTAATTATATATCAAATATTAAAAGTTTTTTTAACGCCAATACGTAGTTAAAGGAAGAAAATTGGTTTTGACTATTAAAATAACTTCCAACGCTATTGATAATGTTAATCCATTTCATTTATTTATTTTTTATCATCGCTTATGTTTGAATTCATGTTTTGAAACATGGTGTAAATGATAAATCTATGATGTCACGCCAAAGCTATAATTATTTTGTGAAGGTAATGTTTTAAGCTCTATTCTTAAGAAAGTCCACACAGGTCAGTTGACAGAACCTCAGACTGAAGATTTTAAAGTTTTGGTTCGATTTCCAGTCATGGGATCCGCTTTATTTAATTGTAATAAAAACGCTTTCTTTTATGATTACAAAATACTCTCGTCCCGACGTTTTGAAACGAAAAAAAAAACATGAATTTATTATTTACTATTAATGCTATATTCTCCATTTCTAAAAGTAGTTAAGATCTCTGATATTTCGAAATAAAACAAATTACGCAATGTATTTATTACGTTTGAAAAAATGTGACTGATGGACGGACAGACAAAATCTCTATTTATATAAGATTTTTCGGATTTCATCGAATTACATCTTAAAATGTTTTAACATCTAGCTTTTCTTAATCTGATATGGTAACTTATTCCCCAAAAGATTATTCTATTAGCAAAAGAAAATCTATAAGTTAATAGATCTTGTTTTCTTCCTTCATACACGGTGTGTTGAACGTTACTGCCTATCATTAAGTGCTCGTAATTTATTGCTGACATATAATTCTTACAAGAAAGGAATATGATAAGAAAGTCTATAACATGGTGTTTTATTTAGAATTCAATATGGGTGCTAGCATTCGCCATTAACTTATGAAGCCGCCTGAGACATCAACTTATTTCATAAGGACCTTTTTTTTTTACTAATGAGTCTTCACTTATCAAGGCTAACACACTCGAGGACAAGGGTTAATGAAATGGAAAGTTTGTCAGTTGGATAATTATAAATGCTATCAGATGATTGAAAACCTTCATATACCACTCACTCAAACCAACAGCCAACCAGGAAAACAGCAATTCTTCACCCCTAGTCGCCAATGAAATGTGAGAACTAAAGGACAAAATAGGGAAAAGAAAAATTTACAAGTCTTTATTTTATCAAAGGCCGATACTTATCGACACACAAAACACGTGTGGATAGTTCACTATAAAGTGTATGTTTAAATTTACTCGGAGACACTAACAATACACGCTAGAAAAACGGCTGAAACTAGTAGAGCTTTTCTTTTTAACAAATGCATGTTTTAACAAATGAACGTGTTTAAAACTAACGAATAAATTTGAACCGGATTTCGCATTTCGCAGTTGACTGAAAAAGGAAGAAGGCCTTCCCCCAAAATATCAGTCGTCAATACGTTTATACGTGCTTTTAAATGCACCCCCCCCCCAAATGCCGGACAGTGAGTTGCAGTCTTAATGTAGGTAATTTGTTTTTGTTTTTATTTTCTCAAAGACTGATACTTGTGTACAAACGAAGCATATATATATATATATATATATATATATATATATATATATATATATATATATATATATATATATATATATATATATATATAAGGTTAATACAACAAAAGATATAAAAGGCAACTAATATCTTTAATTAGTGAACATCGGGATAAAAAATAAAGCTCAATATACTGGATAGAGCATTAATAGCAATAGATAAAGTGAAAGAATAAAATAAGATATGAATCAAATTTTATTACAATTCAATGTTCAGGCAAAGTTCTTAAAAGTCCTTAACTCATGAGTTTTCAAAGAAAATCTTCTCCTCAGAGGACCATTACCGCAATGACATTATTGCAGGTAATAAAAATTAAACTTTGAAAATATATTTTAGAAATATATATATAAATACATAAAGGTATATAAAACATCAAATATATCGGCCCAAAACATACTTTTTAGTAAAACTATACAGTTCATCCAAGTCAACAGGTCCAAAATAGCTCCAGGCAAGATATCAAAGAGGTTGATTAAAAAATAATCCAAGTGATGAATGGTGGTCCAAAAACGAAAAAAGTTATCCAGGCGGGAAGTTCGTTTGCTATCGATGCAGTAGATAACAATGAAAATTGTATTTAATGAGGCATGCAAATTAATAAAACGATAAAAAACGATAGAGAAAACAAATCATATGAAAAGTTCAGAAAACTCACTTGGTGTTGAATATTATAATGTCTAAATTTAGAGTCTCCAAGAGCTGATAGGAGTAATGCAAACCATAAAATCCAATTCGAATAAAATTAAACTGACCTGATGTATTCGGCCATTTTTTCTTCCGGATCCGATAAAATTACTCAAAAGAAAAAATTACATTCAAAGGTAATAAAGCTCGCGCAAGCCCAGTAGACAGTGTAAGAAATCCGAAAACGAACACTTCTCCTTGATAAGACAACAGCACGAACGAAAATGAATTCAAACGGCGCGCACAAACGGATATTATATGTCTTCAGTTAACAAAGAAAACGCCCACACATAGTGAGAGATGTGTGAATTCAGTTATATGTATACCGGATGTTATATGTCTGGGTCAAATCAGTTATGTATATATTTGAATATTAACAGTCTGGGTCACATAGACGGATCTGTAAATTTAGGTCAGAGTCTCGATATGTCACCCCTCCAAACTTACTATTTGATACAAACCAAATTAACACATCTAGCCCTTTCATATAATTTAGAAGCTTTATGAAATTAATAATTAAGAAGTTAACACATTTGGAATTTAATAATTTAAAACTATAAAAATTTAAAAATCTAGACCCGCGTCATATAATAACTTAAAAATATAATAATATAAACAAATTTAAAAATTCAAAAATCCAGACTTTTGCAACTTAAAAAAATGTAAAGAGATTTAAAGAGATATTTAGGCATATTCAATGTCTAAGCCTTATAGACAGGGAAGATTTAACACATACATCTCCAAGACTGGATACTCCGTAGCCGGTCCTGACATTTACTCAAACAGCTACGGTGGGTTTGGTGGTGGGCTGAATTGTGCATACTTAAATTTCCTCCTATGGCGACATTTGGAAACTATTTCATTTCTAGAGTTGATTAAATTTAAACGTTTAGGTGCTGTGGCAATCATCACGGTTTCTGAATTGCATAGACCGCAGGATCTAGATCCTAGGTTATAAGAGTTTGATTTCTTTCGGATGGACCATTTCATACTTTGTGGAATATTTTTGGATTTTAGATTTTTAACTAAAGTAGTCAGTGATATTTTGTTGTTGCTGACATCGTTATTGAAGGAGTAATTATGCATAGATATGCGGGTTTTAATTAGATTTGCAGTAGCCCCAATATAAGTGTGTACTTAGGGTTTGCTATTGTTCCCGAACAACTTATATTTCTATTCACGGGTCTACCTCTGTTTACTGTATTTTCATGATATGGATTAGGTTGGTTAATTGATTGCATATTATGGGTAGCGTTATCATTAACTACCGTTGGAAGATCATTATCGGCTTGCTGAGGTGGAGGATGGATATTGGAATTATTAGGTGTATCATTATGGTTTAAACTAGTTATAATGCTCAGTTGTGGAGTTTGATTAGAGTCTGCATTTATGTGATCTCTATGGTTCATTGTAGAATTATTTAGTTCAGTTACCGTACAAGCATAGACAATATCAGTGTATGTGCATTTATTATCCAATGGGCATTCACTGGTACGCCTGCAATTGCACGCATTTCTGGGATTGGAGCAACTAGCATTGGATTGGATAGATTTTATTTTTTTGCTATTTGCTGAAATTATTGTTTGAGCTATGTTAGGCATAGTGGAATAGGAAATTTTAATTGAATTTTTATTAAGTATGGAGCTATATTTATGTGGGTGTTTAAAGGAGTTTTTTTTTAATATTTTAAAGAATCTCTTGGGAATGTTGGTTTTAACGTTGTTATTAAAAGGTGGGTTAAACCAGATGTTGTTTTTCCTTCTAAGGCGTTTACGTGAAGTAGGTATGGAACTATCTATATGTTGCTCATTCACATCAGGTTTGATGGAGTGCCTCTGTTGTCTATGTTCATTTATATTTCTTTTGGTCCAGCTTCTTTTGTTAATTGTCATATTATGCATAATAATATTTACACTTGTATCTTCCTGTTGATTCTGGTTATAAGTTATTTTTTAGAGTATCCTGAGTTAAGTAAAGCATTATTATAAAATTGTGCGTTTTGGTTAAAAATGTTTTTATTGGCGGAAAGCCTAGAGATTCTATTGGAAACCGAAGGGACTATTGATTTGATTATAGCTTTCGGGTGGTTAGATAGTTTGTGTACATAAAAAAAGAGTTAGATTAGATTTATGGAAGGGGCTATATAATCCGTCATTGAGGTTAAGGGTCATATCTAGGAAGTTAGAGGTTTTCCTCTCAGGATCAACAGTAATTGATAGGTCGGAATTCCTGAAAAAATCATGCAAAGCTTCACTTGTTTTGCTATACCTTCTAGGCCTCTCATCAGAGACAAATAAGACATCGTTTCTATACAAGCCCCCTTTTATATTTTTAAAACTATGTTTGATTTCATTTAAGAGGAATATACCCACTAAGTCAGTTACTTGGGCGGATCCGAAGCTCCCATAGTAATATCGAAATCATTGGGGTGTCCTTTCTAGTCCATAACTTGCCCTCGAATTGGAAGATAGATCTTCTGGCTAGTGTAATAAGTTTAATTTCCAAATCAGTAAGGTCTGAATTATTTTTCGCTAAAATTAGAGCTTTATTTACGAGAGTTGGGGAAATAGATTGGTAATAGTTGTCTATGTCAAAAGTTATAAAGCTTAATCTATGTTTGTCCTTAAGGTTCAAGAACAATTCAATTACGTTATCTGATGATTGCCACAACGAAAAGAACATTTTATTTCTAATAGCTGGAATGACCTATCTAGAATCTTTTGCTGATTATGCCTAGGTCAGATTTTGATAGGCAAATTAACCGTATTGATGGGTTTTGCTGAAAGTTAGTCTTTTGGTCTTTTAGGGAAAATTTAGGTGTGGCTAGCGTTACTACTTCTGCATGGTTGGTTAGATTCATATATGTAAGTAGTGATTTAGCCTCTAGATTTATATCTATAATCTTATTGGGGGGTGCAATTTTATAGGATTTATGTAACTCACGGTATATTAAATTCCTGTAAGAGATATAGTTCAATTTGTAGTAGTTCTTAGTCTTGTCTGCCGGAACAATGAAATCTGTATGCTTGTTAACTTTCCTGGTAAATCCATTTATTTTTTGACGATAGAGCTGAGGTGCTAAGTCCGCTGTTTGAATTTAATTCTTCTGACCAGGTCGATAATGGCATTCTCAAACTCGACCAAGTTATCATTCTGCCTCGGAAAAGATGTTGTTTTAAGCCCGTAATGAACTGCGGCAATTCTCTCAGTTTTTTATGCTCTTTAAATGAGTCCAAGGGAAGGCCGTTTCCATTAGTATTTCGCCGATTCGCATCATCAATGTCAACCATGTTCAGTGATGATTTCAAATCATAATGGTAAGCTCTCCATCTAACATTTATCAAAAACTTGTTTATTGATTGGATCAATTTGTATATATAAGCCTCCTTAGATGGGGTGAGTATATTTTTGGCCGATAATGGAGGAAATTCTATGTGTGGGCGTTTTCCTTGTTAACTGAAGACATGTAACATCCGTTTGTGCGCGCGGTTTGAATTCATTATCGTTCGTCTTATCAAAGAGAAGTGTTCGTTTTCGGATTTCTTACACTGTCTACTGGGCTTGCGCGAGCTTTATTACCTTTGAATGTAATTTTTTTCTTTTGAGTAATTTTATCGGACCCGGAAGAAAAATGGCCGAATACATCAGGTCAGTTTAATTTTATTCGAATTGGATTTTATGGTTTGCATTACTCCTATCAGCTCTTGGAGACTCTAAATTTGGACATTATAATATTCAACACCAAGTGAGTTTTCTGAACTTTTCATATGATTTGTTTTCTCTATCGTTATTTTTATCGTTTTATTAATTTGCATGCACCTTAAATACAATTCTCACTGTTATCTACTGCATCGATAGCAAACGAACTTCCCGCCTGGATAACTTTTTTCGTTTTTGGACGACCATTCACCACTTGGATTATTTTTTAATCAACCTCTTTGATATCTTGCCTGGAGCTATTTTGGACCTGTTGACTTGGATGAACTGTATAGTTTTACTAAAAAGTATGTTTTGGGCCGATATATTTGATGTTTTATATACCTTTATGTATTTTTATATATATTTTTTAAATATATTTTCAAAGTTTAATTTTTATTACCTGCAATAATGTTATTGCGGTAATGGTCCTCTGAGGAGAAGATTTTCTTTGAAAACTCATGAGTTAAGGACTTTAAAGAACTTTTCTTGAACATTGAATTGTAATAAAATTTGATTCGTACCTTATTTTATTCTTTCACTTTATCTATTGCTATATATATATATATATATATATATATATATATATATATATATATATATATATATATATATACATATATATATATATATATATATATATATATATATATATATATATATATATATATATATCGTTTGTACAAAACCACCAGTCTTTGAATATATATATATATATATATATATATATATATATATATATATATATATATATATATATATACAATTACATGAAAATACATGAAATATTTAGGTGATAAAAATCATACATATTTCTAGGCAGAGCGTCATGGTCTAATGGTAAGACGCTGGAATATAAACACCAATATCGAACGTTCGATGCTGATGACGGCTGTGAGCGAGAAACAGGTGTCCATGGATGACTTTTATGTACGTGTAAATATATATTAACGAAACATACGTCTATAAAGTTAAGGGCGACTAATAATGCAATTTCCTGCATCTTACTCACGCAAAATAGTAGTAGTAAGCAACAAACAACGCTGTAATCACCAATCAAAACAATTACATGAATATATATATATATATATATATATATTTGCTTGAATTCGGGCAGAGTTTTGCCCAGCGTTTTCTTTCCCTACAACTTTTATTTCTTTTTTTTCAAATTTTAAATCTTGGCCATTGCCAACTTATCTATCCCAGCGACTTCCTCTGATGATAAGATGTTGATCTTTGAAAAGCCTGGCTTAAGGAAAATTTAACTTGAATAAATTGCCTTTTTGCGGAATATACCTTGCTCTGAGCAATTGAATTGAATTTTGATTTGGCTTTTACTTCTCTAATTCCTTTCCATTCTTCTTCATATATATATATATATATATATATATATATATATATATATATGTGTGTGTGTGTGTGTGTGTGTGTGTGCGTGTTATGTTCGTATATATTAAATCTCACAACCGAAGCACCACAGAAAAAAGTAAATCGATATTTGGAATCGACGAGAAAAGTATGAGTGGAAAACTTTTGTTCACTCAATACCCACAAAATCCTTTACATCAGCAAACTTATCAACTCATCTGATGAGGTTTGCGAAAGTAAATATACCGCACAGAAAAGGGAAAGAAAATTACAAAGAAATATTCTATTAAAACCATAGTTAATGTATCATGAATTTATCCAGTAAAACTGATTGCTTAATCATACCCAAATAATATATTTTATGATTCAGTTCAGCACAAGCAAACATTTTAATATACGTTTTATTTATAAAATATCTAGAAAATTTAAAATTCGATTTTCACGTTCACCGTAAATCCTTCCATTTTAGTTTGAGTAAAATTTACAACATTACATGCGGTAAATAAAGAAGTTGGCATTTTTAAATATCATTAAAATAAATCAATAATTATTTTTATTCTTACATTTGGAGTTTTTCTTTTCATTTTATACGCCGATATTTTGCAATGCAGATGCTTGTATCTCAATTTTCGTGATCTATGCAAGAAACTAACTTTCCGTTCGCTTCAATATTCATTTTATTAACAAATAAATATTTGAAAAGCCTTACTTTTAGTTAAATAATATTGATAATAATGTAATTTCTAATGAATAAGTAATATTTTAAGCAACACTTAATTGTTAAAGGATTATAAAGAAAAAATACGTAAAATGTTTTTATAACGAACAATCATTTAAAATGGTTAAATGACAAAAAATGTAAGCGCGTGTTTTTCGAATGATTTCAAGATGAATTTATTAAAATAGAACAGCTTGCAAACAAAAAACTTAGAACTCTTCAATTAGAATATTATTTTATTAAAGTAAAGATACTGAGTTCTGAAATTGAATACGAAAAGTAAGCATTTCATTCTTCCGGTTAAATTAAATTTACACACTACGATATACAACGCACACTTGGTACTACTACTACAACTACTACTACTACTACTACTACTATTACTACTACAACTACAACTACAACTACTACTACTAAACACTAATTTATTACTTTATGTTTTCGTTGATTATTGATCGGAGTAATATTATTTTGTATGTTCTACAATTATTTAAAAAAATATATCGAAGAATTTAAATAAGCATTTCCTTGTTTTAGTAGAAATTAAAACAAACAAACCCAATTCAGATTACATAGCGAAACTAATAAAAACTATTGGAAAAATCCGGAATAATTTCAATGTGAGTTACATTCAGTGACATATTTAACTCAAAGCTTTAATTACACTACTTATCGAAGCGATACACAATTATGATTGTCTGACGGTGTTTCTATTTGCAATCGAACGTCACTTATATGAGATGCGACTTGTGTCGAGTTTATTAGAATTTTGGAAATATAATCTTATTCAATATATATATATATATATATATATATTAATATATATATAATATATATAAATATTTAAATTAAATGTATATATATATATATATATAATATATATATATATATATATATATATATATATATATATATGTATTTAAATTATATATATATATATATATTTCAAGAGGTAATAAACCAAAAGAACAAACTAAACAGAAAAGGAAAGATTGAACACTGAATTTTTTCTTTTGATTTGATATTTCGTTTCAGTTATGAAACTTTGTCAAGAATAAGCATTCATTGAACAAAGTCAGATTGAATATACATATAAGTTAGAAGTGACAATGATAAAAAAGCAAGCCCATGAGGTGAGTGGGTAAAGTGAGGTTACGTGTTAGAGTGGTAGGGACGTGAGTTTTGTAGTGGGTAGAATGCTGCGTGTTTGAAAGATGAATGGTGGAAGTTTAAGTAGTGAGTGTTTTTCATTTACCTGCCTATACGTGTGACAATATTAAGCGGATGCGACAATATTAAGCGGCCCTGCGAAGGGCAGGGCCTAGAATACAGCGCTAGTGTTAATTAGCCACGAGCTTATTCAAAGTCAAGCATCATCTTAGGTTTCTAGTATAAACAAAGTGAGAAAAATGTAGGAAAACATAGTCCGAACGCTCCAGTAAATGAACTCCCCATCTCAAAATTCAATATCGATTCGAAATCGTATTTTGTTTTTGTTTTCGTGTTAACCCTTCTGCCATTGAGTGTCAATTGCAATCTAGGTTATATCGTTTTTTCGGTCGGAGTGAAATATACACTTCTTTTTTTTTTTTAATTATTATCATTCTTCGCTTATGGCACCTTGCTCCCTCATTGTTGTTCTCGTGGCATGATCTTATTAGATGCTGACAAGAATTCGCCCCCCCCATTCCCGTAGAGGTCGGCGCATTCTCAATAAAAGAGTAGAGAGAAAGTCGAGATAAGCAGTCAGTAGATGGAATCACAGAAGTGATCAGTCCGTCAGTGAAAAGGTTCGGCGAGGATTGGCCAGTCGGTCACGTGTATGTCCTCGCCCAACTTAGGACAGCATTCCGCTATCGGAGGAATAAATAGCCCCTAATTACCAAGTCCGTCGATCCAACCCAAACCAAGCACAGTCTAACCAACCTGCCTTGGAACCCAACAAGTGTAATTTCTTATCTTTGATTGTTTTTTTTGTTAATAATTATTCTTCCGAGAAAACCAGCAAACCAATTCGTTGCGGCTTATCATTCCTTTCTTCAACTGTTTATGTGAAATGACCCTTTCTTCACAGCGAGACAAGGTTGCTAGCCCACACCAGTTGATTACTCACTGATCTAAACAAACACAGCGTGGGAGTTTGCAGTCACTGGACCTGGCGTTTCAACATCGGCAGCCTTCATCAGAACGGCAACTTTTCCCGAACAGTGTCGGGTGACCAACCGAACCCGAAACAGCCGAACTGATGACGCCACGGCTGAAGGAGTGGTGTCCATGTTCATATACGCACCGACTTCCGAATCTTTATGCTTGTTGTAAGTCTGTATTTAAAGAATCTGTATTTGAAGTGGCGTTTAAACTTATCTATTTCTTTTAGTTCTTAGAATCCGGCCCCTTCAAATACAGACCCCAACAAACATCACATACCACAGATATTTCGAAGATATACTCATTTACTCCCACCAAAACATAAAAATAGAAATCATCGCTGACAAATTAAAAAATGTCGAACATTCCATAAATTTCACATACGAAAATGAATATAAAATTTCTAAAAATTCTCATTCACAGAACTGACAACATACTAGCTTTCACAGCATACCGTAAACCCGCCAACACAAACGATTATATATACGCTTGGACTCACCACAACGCCACAATTAAAACAAGCCTCATAATAGGCCTCTACATAAACATCCTAAAAACAAACACCCCCCAGTGCATATCGCGTGATTTTCATACTATTTAGACCCGTCGCAACCCTTACATATCTTAGATTTTTCATTCTCAATGAAGAAAAAAGTCTTCCGCATATTTAACCCCCAAATTATCAAAACCACAGATCCATCACCTTATCTACAAATTCAAACAATGAACATGTCTACAGCATATTTTATTCTAATTCGAGGTCCGTCTTTTTCTGATTTAATTTGAAAAGAAATCGCGCATAGTGCTATCTGTTTAAAAAAAAACTAATTTTCAAATTCATCGTTGCACAGAGATTTCGTTATATATATATATATATATATATATATATATATATATATATATATATATATATATATATATATATATATAATTGCTCTATATCGTATATTAAGCATCAACTCTTTTTCATGATAGGTTCTATTTCAAAGATATAAATCATATCTTTATCTTTTTGTTCCTTATATATATATATAAAACAGAACCTCACTCTCAAATTACCACTGGGGACTAACTAATAAAAATAAATCACCAACTGTAATCTGGAACACTATCAGAAAAACTAGCACCTGTAGCTCCTTAAACTCACCATGCTATTTATGCCTCGGCGAAAAGCTTGAAATAATTAAATTTACCGACAGAGGAAAGCTTTTAAACAAAAACAGGAAACATCGATCAACTGTAGGCATAACAGATCACATCTCTTTAGTAATTTGTACAACACCCCCTAAATAATACCATTAAAACAAAAAAACCCTATACTCAACAACCCCCCTAAAATTAACACTCATAAATACCTCCAAATCAAATAACCTTAACCCTCAACTACAAATACAATATAATTACTCCCCTTTTGAATAAATATTATAACACGTACAAGTAGAACTTTTAGAGATATATGTATAGGTGAATTTTGTGGACATATGTATATGCATATGTATGGAAATATAAAATGTATAACTATTTATATGTGTATGTGTACGCTTGTGTACTTGTGTGTATACGTATGCATGTATGCACATACATGTGTATCTGTGTGTTCGTGTATATGTGTATGGGTATGGGTACATGTATGAATGGCTATGTATACATGTGCATATATGTACTTATATGTATGCACAGGTACGTGTATGCGTTCAACATCCAGCTCACAAAATCCCACAAAAGTAATCCCCCCCACTCATAGACCATAACTTGCGTTAACAGCTTTAACTAGAACACCTTACCACTAATATTATCTTTAATCTTATAACAGGTGTTAACCCTACCATTAGTAATACGATTACAACGAATAATAAAATTTATTTATACCACTGAAATTAATCCATATATGACTTCCATTAAAAATAAAAGCAATTACCAATATGTTTTATTAATTCATCACTAACTATTACTTATAATCGAAATACATTTATTTATACTCCAAAATAATTAAAACTAAATATAATAGTATAATCCATCAATATCAATGTCATAAACTTATATACGATCCTTACCAAGAATAATTCCCAATATATTTTAACTCATTATTATCTAGAACTAAATCTACTAATATTACTGTCACTAATCCATATATGAATCTTACTAAAAATAAAGATAATTACCACTATGTTTTATTAATTAACTGATAAATATTATTTAAAATACATTTAACTATCCATCAAAATAATTAAAATTAAATGCCAATTGATCAAAATATAACAGCATAATTTATTAATATTAAGGTCATAAATCCATCACTAATAATAATTTAAACTAAAATATCCCTGTAGGCTTTTTGTCATGTAATTGTTATATGTCTGCATTGAAATAGATTGAAACAATGCCGTATACAAGATGCAGACACTTCAACCCACGATAACTTTCTTAAATGGCTACAAACATACAACCTTGACACCTTCTTTCTCTCTCTTTCTTTATCTTCTCTTTCTCTCTTGTTTCATCTCCCCCGGCCCCCTCTTATCCAGACCAGCGTTGGATAAAAATAAATATGAATTTAATTCGAATCTTACATTAACCATTCTCAGCCCGCAACAAATCCTAAATGGCTATAGACACCCACCCCTAACCTCCCTCTACCCCTCTCCCCTTTCCCTTTCTTTTTCTTTTCCTTCACCCCCCCTACCCTAGATCAGCGTTGGATGAAAATAAAAATACAAATACAAATAGCTGTAAATTAAACTTTTCTAACGACAAATATATTTTTCTTCCTTTTTCTTTTTCTTTTCTTTTCCTCGCCCCCTCTCTACCCCAGCTCAGCGTTGGATAAAAATGAAAATATTAATTTCTAACGGCAATTATATTTTAAAAAATCGGTCACATGACTTTTATTTCTTTCTCATCTTCTTCTTTGCTTGACTTCATTCTTCCTGGAATTCAGCGACCAGGTTGGATCATAATAAAAAATTCTCTGCCTGATGAGACCTCAGCTCTTGAGAGCTGTAGATCGATAACATCGACATGCCAGTGTAGCAGACCTTGTACATGTTTGAATAAAAGCATTCACTATATATATATATATATATATATATATATATATATATATATATATATATATATATATATATATGTGTGTATCCGTTAAAATTGAACATTTTTAGAAAGGCATCTTAGTATCTTTCATGGCGTCGTGACTTCTATTTTGATAGTGGATTCTCTTTTCCTGATGTATCCACTGTTTGGTCGAATGAAGGTCGTATTTTAAAAGCGTACAAGAATCTTAATGACTTCGTATTGACATAACATCCGGCGATCCCTTCTAAAATAATCACAGTCTTTTCACGTTAAACATTCATTAGACCTTTACCTTCATTCGTCGGTGTAGTCCGTTCGTCTAACCGTTCAGCGACAAGCTGACTCCACGTCATTCAAATACCTTCTCGTTGGTTGTGTTCATGTTAAAAAAAATCGTATCATTACCAACGATTGTCTGCTTGTAAAGTCACAATTTAACAGTAACGTATCTATTCGCTTATAAAACTGATAAAAGATACGCAGATTTTGTGGAGGGGGAGTTGAGGGTTATTATTAAGAATTTGGTTTTGGATTTTCTTTAAAAAGAGAAAAAATAGGCCTGCATAGACGTAACTGGAAGTTTAAAAAATATAGCCTTTTTTCTGTAAGAAAAAAAAAGATGTATGTAAATCTCCTGTAGACGTAATGAAGAGTTACAATTTCAGAAGGAACTCCTCTTCAAACAACACCGTAATAAACACTCAAAAATTTCCCCAAACCAACGCTTTTCATTAGGAATATTTATTTACATATAAAAATATACATAAAATGTGACACAAGGTCGAAATAGGGAGTGGAAAGAGTCTGGTCTTCTCTAACTGTAGCCGAGTATCTAACAGAATTCATTGACCACCATTCACCAAAACATCAGTCATACCAAGTATTCATACTCCATTCACCAAAAAAAAATCGAACATTGATGAACTTGTCAAACACACACACACGCACACACACACACACACACACACACATATATATATATATATATATATATATATATATATATATATATATATAGATGAAGGAGAATGGAAAGGAATTAGAGAAAGCAAAAGCCAAATCAAAATTCAATTCAAAAGTTCAAAGCAAGGTATATTCCGCAAAAAGGCAATTTATTCAAGCTAAATTTTCCTTAAGCCAGGCTCTATCCTGGATATTGAGCTGTATACTCTTCACAATAGGGTTTTACCTTTCCTAAAAGTTCGCTTTTAGTACACCTCTTTATATATATATATATATATATATATATATATATATATATATATATATATATATATATGGGTTATAAAAGGCTTTTACAATGCCAGAAGTGGAAATATGCTGGTGTTGAGAAGGAAGACAAAAACACAATGATTTTTTCTTTAAAAAATGTTTTATTAAAACTTACTTTTACACAGTAATCTAATGTGTATAACAATGCCCCATAATATATTTCTAGGTAAGACCTCTTTATCAAATGTGTGTTTTAAATCTCCTGAAACTTAAGCGCTGGTAATATTGTTTTTCATTGAAATGTAAAAAAAAAACAAATTAAAAGGAAACAAAACTCACTTTCTTTTCATCTTCCTTCTCAAAACTGGCATATTTTCACTTCTGGCATTGTGATAGCTTTCTATTGCCTCTGTATACATTTACACACAATGCATTAAGCAAACTACATAACCTTATATATACACATATATATATATATATATATATATATATATATATATATACATACATATATATACATATATATATACATAATATGCAGTGAGAAGTTGGAGTAAGCATATTTTATATACAAAAGAATTGAAAATATTTACAATGAGAAAACCAAGTTATCCGAAATTCGACTCACCGTCTGCTTTTAATCCGTCTTTTTTTAAAAAGGTCATTTGGTATTTACACATGCTAATTTGTTGCTTATACATGCAAATTAGTTCGAACTATAAAAATCTCCCATTATGAACACGAATTTTAGTCTTTTAGAAAACAGTTGTTCTACACGTGAAGCATCTACTACGCTTTGAAGCTGGTAAGTGTTCGTTGTCGTATCTATTGCCACATTTACCCATCAAAATAAAAAATGGAATTTTTGCATAGTAAAATGTTACTTGTATTTGTAGCAAGGGTTGTCCATTTATAATAGAGTCGCTCCCATGGTCGTTTCAGGAAAGAGCCATCCTGTGTCTTGGAATCATCTAATACCAGTAATTGACATAAAAAGGAGATGGGCGTCCGATCACACAAGCAGTCCTCTTCGATTAACGTACGAAAACGGCCCTCAGCGCATTGGCTGTTCCTTCGCAGAATTTCAACTCGCAAGGATTCAAAAGTGGCGTCAGCATGTGGGTCAGTTATCAAATCTTGGATTGAAACTGCCAAACTTGGAAGCAATCCGCTGATCAACACTGCAAGTTGTTGTTCAGACTTTGCACGCACTAAATTTTGCTTCAAACTGGGCAAACCACAAGTTCGGATTCCCGGTGAATATCAATTTCTTCATATGTCGACTGCACGAATTGTTTTACCTACAAGAATTTTCTTCGCCCCGCATATTTATCAATGATCTCAGATTTCTTTAAGAAGGGGTAAAAATGAGTTGTAGATTGAACGTTTGGAAGCATTAAGGACGGACAATGTATAAGCCGAACTCCTCGTATTCCTTCTTGCTGATCCACATTTGCTGGAAGGTGAACGGAGAAGCCAACATGGAACCGCCGATCCAGACAGAGAATCACGTTGAGGTCGCCAGTTTAGAAAGTTGCTATGGTGTGTTGCAAAAAAAGGAAAAAATAGCAGTTCTGTGTGCTTCTATTGGATATATCTGCCAAAACGTAATGGAGATATTTTTTGGACTTGGATTATTGTCAGTAGTTTAAAATGCCGTTCTTCATGTCTCATTACTGAGTTCGCCTTAGACTGTGCCGCTGTTGCTGTTTTCTACTTCGTAACGAACAGGAAAATAACCACGGGCCCGACTCTATTATCAATAGACGCCCATTTGCTACATATTTAAATAAGGATATTTGGAAGAAACGCACAAATGTAAGGCCTGGCGCAAAGTTACAAATCACTCCATAGTATATCATCTCTTCAAGTTTCAGTTCCGCCAATCTTAGACACCGAAGTCCAAAATTGTCACTTAGTAACATGCAATTAGTTAGATAGACTGTCGCTTTCAAGTTGAGGGGCTGTTTTTAATTACAGTAAGGTCGGTTTACTAGTCGAGCTTGTAACGTAAATATACAGACAAAGACACACATGTGAAAAAACGAACACCAACGCAATTTTACCTCAAAATAACAATGTTTATTTTAAAAAATTGTATGGAGAAGAAAATATATTAAAACAAAACAAGAATATAGGGTTGGGGTTCTAAATAATTCTAATCCTATAGCAAGCGGAGATACGTGTATATAAAATGTTGACCTGAGAGAAAAGAGGAAAGGACTTACAGTAATCAGTTTCTTCAATGTTCGTGGCGTTTGATTTCGGCTTCTTCTCACTAGATATTAATCTTTGGTTTTTCATATAGATGTTTCCGTAGCTGGGACGATATCAGATAGTTGGATATTCTTAAGCAAACACAATATTCGCATCTTCCAGATTCACTCAATATTCTCGCCTGTCTTTGTTCACTGTTGTATTCAGAGGTACGAAATTCTGATTTTGATAGACCAGAAGCAAGCGATCAAGCCAGTGCATTAATAGAACTTATCTCGAACCATCTGCCATATGGATTTTTCAATGAATGAAAATGGACCTGTAAAATTTACTCTTAAAATTGAATGTTTTCATTCAAATATTAGTAATAATATTAAAGTCAATAGTGGAAACCAGATTGTACTCAGTTTAGATCAGACTTTTGTCCATTAGTGAATGCTAATGAATGACTGATCGTTAGATTTTATTTTTATATTTTCATTCATATAAGCCTAAAGTGTAAGAAAAGGTTATTCAAATAAAATAGCTGTAATCTTCTTGAAGGCATTTTATAAAAATTAAATATTTGCGTCTGAAAAACATTTAGTTTGTCTTTTTCAAGTCTCCTACAATGTTATATTTTCTTTATATATTATTTATTTCTATAATATTTAACACCGATCTTTAACATTCTCCGGTTGATTGTCAATACATCTTCCTAAATGAATCATTTAAGGGACCCTTAATGCGCTTACAATCACACGAACACAAAGGACACCAGTTTGCGCAATACAGAGACACAAATACTGGGTTTTATAAAAGAGTCATGCCACTAGTGGAAAAATGAGTTTAAAAAGACCCACCAGTTCTGCGCAAGGTGTACACACACCGTTGACCTAATTTTGTGAGTCATGTCTAGTAATGCGTCTGGTTAGGGGTATGGTTAGATTGGGATTAGGATTATAGTTAGTTTTAGGCTGTACAACTCTGAAATAGTGGACAACTTTCTGTGTGAGTTTATGTGGCGACATAAATATGAGTATAATAATGTTTTATGCAAATACTCCATGGCATGAATGGATTTCATCCTTTTGAGTAAGTAAGAAAACTTTATTTACTACAACCCGAATTTTGCCATATTTTTTTTATTGGAAGTGGAGGTGGCGGGAGTATTTATTGGCGTAGAAAGGAAATCAAAAACATTAATGTTTATCTCCACCGACTTTTTTTACTTAAAAAAAGTAGGTTTGTCCTATCAGCGAAATCAAAAACGAAAAATACGAAGAAGAAAAAAATGATAAACTCATTTTCAATGATTATTGTTTAAAAATTTAAGGTAAAAACGAAAAGAAATAAAATAAAAAAGAACGCAGAAAAAATAGTGACGTTTTTCAGTAATGAATGCAATAAAGTTTATAATGATTTAATAAAGATGCTTTATTTGTTTTGTTTTAGCAAGATTGATCATACGTAGATTAAAACATCAATTGTTTGTAAAAAGTTAAGAAAATTCGTCTAAAATATCCCGAGACTCATAAATTGCACTTTTCTGTTCATTTCAATCATTTCTCAATAACAATCTACTATTATACTATAGCGTAGTTAATAAACGTTTGCTTTCCTAACGCTTTTTACTTATATATTAAATCGCACGAAATACATGCTAAAATATTCCACAGTACTGGATTTAGTTATGTTTGAAAAACATTCAATTTGGTTAGTCATAATTTGCTATTAACTCACCAAAAACAAACAAAAAATACAGAGGCCTAGTTGAAAAATAATTAGGAACTCGTTTTCGCCGCTCATTTAAAAACAACACAAAATTATTTTTAATTTATAGTAAAAGTATATTATTTCTTTCATAGCAACTTTTATAAACATTCGGACGATTATCTATTTGGAATTTTGTATATTAGCGAAAGTTTGTTTTCATTTCATAAAATGATTAAACGTCTTAGAATTAAAAAATGTAAAATAGTAAGTAGTCACTTCATGATGGCCGCCGTTTCTGAAATCGGAAAGTGCGAACCGGTGTAAAATCTAAAACAAAAATAAACAATTATATTTTAAGCAGTTTTAAAAAAAATACTAATTTGTTTTCAACAAGTTTTTTTTCCAATTATTAACAAATAATAAAATCAAACTGTTTTACAATATGATTTTTTTTAATTTTGAAAAATACTTTTAACACATAATCGAATAAAACTTTTTCATAATTGGAATGCTTTTTTTTATTTTGAAAGTATTTTTTAAATAGTTTAATTATTAATTATTTACCAAATATAATTATATTACAAAGTAACAACCAACCATTAACAACTTATAGATTAAAACTTTTTTATAAATGATAAAATAAAACTTCCGCTAAAAGCTATGCAGCCTAAAATAATTGGGGATTTTTTTTTAGATTAACACCGTTTAACAATTTCCGATTTCAGATACGGAGGCCATAATGAAATGGATAATTTCTATTTTATCGATTTGTGTTACGTAAATAAAAAAAAATCAGTCATTTGTAAAACATAACTAAATAAAATACTTGTAAAATATCACAGGACAAAAACGCGTTTCTTACAAGAATATGGATTAATCTAATCTCTATTTATTTAATAACAATTTCTTTAGAAACATGCACGATCTCGAAATATTTGAAATCTCATTATAAATTTACAAGTTAATTTATGTAGACATAGTTAACTGGTCTATTAGAGAGATCATCATCATCATCATCATCATCATCATCATCATCATCATCATCATCATCATCATCATCATCACCATAATTCTTCTTCTTCTTCTTCTTCTTCTTCTTCTTCTTTTTCTTCTTCTTCTTCACTGCTATACTTACTCAATGTTTGAGAAGTAGGGAAGATCTTTAAATTAGCACTCGGATATCTATGTAACTAAAGAAATCAAGTGTTAGCCTAAAAAGAGGCACTTAATCTCTGAGAACTAACTGAACTAAAGTGAAAAAAGAGAAGGAAATGGTAGAGTTTTGGGGAGTGGTTGTTGAAACACATTAGAGGAACTCATTTCTTTTTTACTCTTTGAAATCTTTTTGCGGAAGGAACGATGACAGATATAAGTTTACAGGCGGCTTGCTAACATATTCGTGTTAGGTTGAATTACAAATGGATGTAGACGATTTTATCGAATTACTGCAAAATTCCAGACACCAGATTCAAGTCGTTTTTTTTTTTACATAGAAGCTTTATTACCTTGTGGGTTGGAAAACTACCAGATGTGAATTACATTGTACTTTGATAGCAAAACCTTAGACAGAAGTTGATATCGACTTAACTATATTATATCGACTTACCTATATTGCGAACTAGCTGAGGACGGGGTTATAATGAGACACGGTTGGAACCGTTAATGAGTGCATGTAATAAATCCTCAAAATAATTGAAAAACATCAAAAACTAATTGATATTATGAAACGTTTCTGAAAAATAAAGAGTATACAACTAATGCAATGGACTTTCTCATCTATCTTCTATTTATTGAAGTTGGTTAGGTCTGTCTGTCTGTCCGTCCGTGCACGTGACTGAAGCCTGTGGACGTCCAACCTGCTACATATATAAAGCTGAAATTTGGTTGGAATTATATTTCAAAATTGACAAGATGCCAGGAACCTATAAAAGATCATTCTTACCACATTTCATGTTCATGTGTCGATAGTTTCTGATGTCTACAGGCTTCACACACACTCACGGACAAGCAGACTTACGTAATCAATTTTATTAAGTAGATCGTGCTAATTGGGCAACAAGAAAAAATAATGGTGTTTTTTCTTAATAATTTCGCGGACCTCTCCTCCTCCCACCCAGTTTGTATCTATCTTAATATTTCTGAATCGTTACGTAATCATAGAAATGATGTGAACTGCGAGAAAAAAAAACAACGCACGCTAAATCTAAAAACGATTCTTTAAATCAAATTAAATAACATAGCAATTCGTCAAAGATTCGTCGATCGTCGAAACATATGTAAACTACTCGACACAAATATATCTACTCTGCTATTGATGTACTTTTAATCAGTGGGAGTTTTTTTTTGCATATTAGTTTTGGAAAAGCGAGCACTTAAATTGTTTTTTTTTTTACTTATACAAAAAATATACATAAAAAGGAGATCATATGTTGACGTCGGTTTGACTACACTGTGAAAAAAATCCCACAGAAGGCAGTCGTAGGCAGGTAACCCTGTTTTCCTAGTTTCTCAACTACGATTTACGTTGGTTTCACTGCATTACAAAAGCCCACAAAATGCAGTCGTAGGAAGGCAATCCTCTTTCCCTAGTTTCTCGACTATTATTGACGTTGGTTTGACTGCATTACGACGAAAGCCCACAGAAGGCAGTCGTAGGCAGCCAATCCTCTTTTCCTAGTTTCTCGACTATTATTGACGTTAGTTTGACTGCATTACGACAAAAGCCCTACGGCCATCCCTTCAACGACGAAAAGAGCCAAACTTGTCGGAGCTAAGATAAGTTAATTTAAGGTAGGTTCTCAGTGAAAGCACGTATTTGCAAACCTTCATTCTATATATTTACCATTTCTGTTGTATATCATTCTTTATTACTCGCCCAAGTAAAATTGTTCGATTAATATACACTGTTGCTATTTCTCTTCTTCAAAAGCTGTCGCTCTTTATTCTATTTTCAGCGCTTATTTTCGAATATAATTCCTATTTTCTTTCGTGCGCGAATTGAACTTTTTTCCCGAGATAAAAATCCCCCAACATGCATAATGCTTAAAGTCCGCATTTCAGACACTTATTACAGTACTGCGAATAACTTTCGGAACGTAATAAATGTGGACGAATAGTTTTACTTTTAGAAAATGGTGATAAAGAGCGGATTCATTTTTAGTAAATAGTCTTTTGAGCAGGTCATCTTTCAATTAATATTAGTCAGAAGAGTTATGCTATATTTCAAGTAGAATTAGACATATCAGAACAAATTATACATTTACAATGTTCTAACAAAGCCAGACCCCCCCAATTCTTTTGTTTACTCATCGAAAGTTGTCACGAGGAAACATATAATGGTTCTGTGTGCGCCAATCACTTCTTTAAAATTTTGAATCATTTCCGGTTGTTTAAAAAGTTTTGGAGGCAATTTACATTTCCTCTCGATAACGTTCGTTTTGTAAACAAAAGAAATAAGCCTTTTTTCTGCATCTTTTTCAAACATATTTCAGCATATCTATTAATAAAATTATGTGACCACTTCGCGTGTGTCTGTCTACGTGTGTGCATTTCTCGTCGCTACGTAACTTAAACATTATTACGATTCATTTACTATTGATCGATTATTTATTGGAATAAAAAAATGCAATATCGTAAAGTACTAAAACGAACATTTAAAAATCATATCAAAATATTTTAATTGCGAAATAAAATCCATCGGAATAGATTTGGTAAAAATTTCAGCCATTCTACTCTGTTGGTTATAGTTGACAGGAATTTGCAAGCATTTAAACTGTAATTTGTGGATTTAAAATCCTTAGCAAATTCTCATATATTAAAAATTGAAAGTTTTAGAAGCTATTTCACGTCAAATCTCTATGTCTCTATATAAATTTCAATGCCTGTGTGTGTTTCCTATAAAAAGAAAGGTTAGAGAATCTACATAAATAAATTAAAAGTGTATTTGTATGTCAAATTTTCCACTGAAGACAATGGAAGTGGCCCCAAAACTCCAAGTGCCCCTAACAGAGCTATGTGAACAGAACCCCTTTTAAACCTTCAAATATATCCTAGTTTGCTAACATTTAAATCATCTGTATTAGATTTTCCCAGTACAATGGAAGTGGCCCCGAAACTCTAAGTGCCTTCAGCAAAGCTATGGGACAGAATCTTTCTTAAAACTTCAAATATATAATATTTTGATGGCACTTAAATTATATATATAAAATTCTCCGGGAAAGACAATGGAAGTGGTTTTAAATCACTACATGTCCCTCAATATGCCGAATCCGTATGTCCCCCCGTCTAAGGAAGTTATAGAGGCAGAATAAAATACGTATATCCGATTTTAATATTTTAATGGAATTTAAACCATATGTTTAAGAAACCAATTCAAAGAGTTTTCCCAAAATTCAGTTTCTTCCGACTATATTAGGGTGCGAAACGTGGGGGTTGGGCAGCAAATATTTATTTGTTGTTAATAAAATGAATAATTTTTTTGTTTTATTTATTAAAAAAAAATTAGCTGACAATGACAATTATTTTTACGGAAGAAATACGAGTCAGTTTTTCGTAATAAAATTAATCTTGAGAGACATTTATTATTTCAAAAGGAATATCATTAATAACAGTAAATTATAAAGATTGATGTAGAAAGCACCGTGGAATTTCCACGGGGCGCGCTAGTGTAATGATATTTCAGATAGTAATGAACTTTTCCTATTACTATGAAGGGGTTCTTTTTGAGACTGTACAGAGCACTCTTTCGATGATTATATCAAAAACGGTTATTATGACGATGTGTGCACTCTCGTATTTTCTCTCAAGAGGTCACTTGCGGAGACTGCGGAGATGGTGTTGATGGGGCCGGTGATGGTAATCGTTCTTTCAACCTGTTAAGGACACAAGACGAATGCGGCAATGGCAAAATAAGATGACAAACAGAGAAGTTAAATGGGTAAATCTCAAATAATCAGTCTATGGGAACGTAGAAGTAGAGGTAATGAAATAGGAGTGTGTCATCTGCCGGCGTCACGGGAAGGGTTGGCAAGGAGTGTCTGGTCGGGGTACTTCCCCAATGTTGGTGATCGAACATAAACGTCGCTTAGGTCGAAAAAACAACAACTCGGTAGATCGAGTCGATCAATGTTGGTCGGGTGTGTACGTCGCACCAGGTTGAATCCCACGAAATCGTAGAAAGTAAGTTGCTCTCAAAAGGATAATTCAATGTCACGAAAGTGTATAAGATTGTCCTGAAAAGGGTAGTTTGAATTGCAGAGAAAGTAAAAAGTAAGTTGCCCTGAAAAGGGCAGGCTGATTTACATAATTTGTCATTGGACAAGTAAACAAAATTCCAGTATCTGAAATGAGTCGACAGGCAGGACAAAGTCGCCAACGAAATGCTTGTATTTACCTCTTCTCCATGAAGTTAGACACAAGGTTAAGTGTTGTTTTGAAAAGCCAGCGCACTAGGATAAGTGCACTAGGGCCCACAAAAATGTCTGAGTAAATCCTGGCAAGGACATAATACATCAGTCCAACAGCAACAAAGCCACTGTTGGACTGATTGTCGAGAACGTATCAAGATTGTTTTTCTCAGCCCCGATTGCTGACTATATTTAAAATCAGGCAAACTAGTGTAAAAAGGCGATCTGAAGATAACAAATGATAAGAGTTAATTTGTAGGCCATGGTAACGTAAACTGAAACAGTTAATACGCTGCGCTGTTTTGTTATATGTAGCATAGGCTAATCTATTTCTTTACTGCCTGTTAATTTAATGTCGAAATATAGCGTTTAATCAGAAACCAACCAGAAAATGAACTTGATAGTCAAACTTCTGTTCCACTGAGGAAAGGTCATCTGTTTTTGTCACTAAAAGGGGTGGCAAACTGCAGGCAGGTGAGGATAGTGGCACTTTTGCTGGTGTGTTGAGTAAAGTTTTCAAAATATGGGCCGCGACCCTTTAGTAAGATCAGTACGTAAAAGGAAATCAGTTACGACAAGCAAAAACATATTCACAAAATAAGCAAGTGAACATTTAATTCTTACTAATTATTCAAATGTGATCTCTTTTCCTCTGTTATCTCTTTTTGTTTAACTCGTGCTATTGTTGCGTTTGAACCCAACATGTTACGGTCAATTCAGAGAAGGTAACACACGTTGATAAAACTCCACGAAGGACTCATGAGGTAGCCAAAATCCACAAAGAACGCATCTATTCACGCAGGTTTGCGTTTCGGCTCCCTGAGAGAAACTATCCCTTGTTACGTCTTTCCGAGATAGTGTTTTTAACCCATCTCACTGCTATCAAACTAAAGTTGATTGGATGCGTCAAACACAACTTTTCATCTAGGCTAACTGTATACTTTCTAGAATGTTTTTTTACCCGTTAAATAAATATATATAACTGATAATTTGGCCAATAGGTTATCTAAGTCTATCAAACGAAGGATTTTAAACTTGCAAAACAAAGGACTGTGCTTCTTTTTCTGATAAAAGCATTTCTACATATTCTTTAGTGAATCGATTTATAACATTTTAAACTTTATTATGAGTATAACCATCTACTATTTAATATTGCCATTAAAATATAATAATTATATAATTATGCATATTAATGAGAAATATATCTATATGCAAGCATGTCATAATATATTCTATAAATCTACTATTTTGGGCATTAAATGACCTGAAGTGGTCGATATGCCGTAAAACAAATGAACTGAACCAGACTTTCATTTGCTTTGTTTTTCGTTCGTCTTTTGAACTTCAAAACACTTTTACTTTTAAAGTCAGTTCAGCAAGCGACTGTTGTCAAAAAAAAAAGATTGATGAAATAGAGAGAGAGAAAAAGGAAGTAGACAACACTACCGGAAGTAAGCGATGCATGGTGGACATTTTAATGCAGAAAAACAAGTCTTCTCTAAAGCAACTAAATATTGACCAATAGTGCTTAAGTTCGGTGATCAGATAATACCGATTTTCTTCGTACTAAAGCCGTAAGATGTGTGTGTGAGAGAGAGAGAGAGAGAGAGAGAGAGAGAGAAAGAGAGAGAGAGAGGTGAAATATTAATATTGATCTATCTAGATTTTATAGTTCTATTGTTATATTCGATTTTAAGGGATTTTCCGATTAACCAAATTAACCACGATTTGGTCATAGTATTACGATATTCATTCGTTGTGAACTAAAATTCGTCTTCGGCGTACAAAATATCTTACACGAAGGTAGCAAATAATTTTTATGGAAGATTTATTGGGCACAATGGGCAGTCAATAAAAAAAACAGAGAGATATTAGACACTTTAAGCACGCAGGTTACTGCGTCAGAGAGAGAGAGAGAGAGAGAGAGAGAGAGAGAGAGAGAGAGAGAGAGAGAGAGAGAGAGAGAAAGTAAACAAACTGATTTCCATATATAAATGCTTGTAGAATAGATGATAGATTCCGATGAAATATCCGTAGCGCTAAAACAACCGAGAGATATTAGACACTTTAAGCACGCAGGTTACTGCGTCAGAGAGAGAGAGAGAGAGAGAGAGAGAGAGAGAGAGAGAGAGAGAGAGAGAGAGAGTATAATAACGGCGTATGCACCAATTAAGTAGCCTTGTGCGCCCATCACTACCCTAACTTCGACTAAATGGGGAGCGGCGACTTTTCGCGTCTGTTCTGCTTGACTGTGTCGCCAGGGCAAAGGAAAATCTCTTTTTCCAAAAATGATGTGATTTCGCCAATTTCCGTTTTACTGATCTGTCCCTTATTCTATTTTTGTCCTCCGCTATGTAACACTAGTTCGAGCCCATAACACCGAAAATAAACTTAAGGATGCAATGCAAATATATTAGTTTATATTTCCTAATACTGCGTTCGAGTAAGTATTTCAACCTATACAGAAAGCTGTAATTCCACAGTTGTGGGATACATGTGATTGGTCGGTAGTTTTTAGAGCTGTTAATTTTCCCATTTTATTAGAATAAGGTAAGTTGTAGAAATTGTAATCCGGCTGATGCTCCCCTTTAGGTGTGTCTATACATTTTTATGGGGATAGCTCAAATATTCGTGTAGAAAGAAAGAAAGAACTCCCTGAAAGCATTGTTAAATAATTTTGTGCTGTCATTTGAATACATTTTAAAACCACTTTTATTAAGAAGAAAAAGATGACTGCAATAAGAAGAAAGAGAAAAAGGAGCAGAGAGACGTCACTATCTACTGAGCAATAACTTACGACGTGTCTACAAAACTTCAGCTGTGAACTAAAATATACCGAGCTGATATATTTTGTTATATTCTGAAATTAAAAAGGTCCCAATTTTTGTTTTGTGTGTGTGTGTGTGTGTGTGGGGGGTATATGTGTAGATATCCATTATTTATCACATCAACTCCGGAGTGGTAATAATTGTCAGAGTCAAATCAATAGGTTGAATTGAATATATTGTATACAGACTATTTAAAAAAATCTATGCCTACAAAATAAATAAATTTTCTTACCATTCGTATCAAGAGTAAACTCTATATTTAAAGATATTAAGAATTTGAAGCATAAAAAAAACATTTATTTAAATGGATTCGTGATTAAATAACCTGGAAAGGATTAATACGCCATAAAAATGAACTCAAATAAATTTTAATTGACTGACGTCTGGGTTTTTGTTAATCTCTCATCAAAGAGTTAACCTGATCAATGTGTCTCAGGTGTTTCTTCATTATATTCCGTTCAGGCATGATAAACAGCTTTATCTGCTTCGCTACAAGATAAAAGAAAATACAGTAAAATCAAGATGATAATGATTGATTAAAATATATTAAAAATAAATAAGTAAATATAAATAAATAAATGTAAAAAGAAATCTATGGTATAATTCTAATGTAAAGATAAAACAAGATAAAACAGGGCTCTTGGGTTACTGTGGTGATGCGGATAATACCATGGTTTAACGATTCAGTACGCAGCGTTCGAGTTCGATAGTTTTTAAAAAAAAAATAGTTCACCCCTAACAAGGCAGGCCGTCACAGTAGACGTAAGGGGCTACTGAAAAAGAGGGTGTAGCTTTTGGAGGTCATCCTGAGTTGGGAGCTATGCGGCGAGATGTCTGCTTACATTATTTTTAAATTTCTGCATGTCGGTACAGTCGGGGAAACAGGGAGCAGTTGTATAATGAAAGGACTATATCTCGTGAGTGATATCTGACAACAGTCGCCGGCTTTCCCAGTAGACCATCGAATAATACAGACGCGTATAAGAGTCGTTCGTTAGCTAGACCCCGACACGGTGGGGAGGGGGGTTAGATACAAATTAAACCGGTTTTTGAACTTCAGGTTGCTTAAAAAAATCCATTTCCAGTTGAAAATAAAAACTTCGAACTTCTATTACTGTTTTATCGCGTTAACATCTTCTTGACAGCACATGGTCACAGATAAAAGATGGCGTCTATGAAGGACTCGCAAGAGAAGTTGAAGAAAATGAATTGTTCTTAAATTGAATACACCACCATAAATAGCATTCTATTGCCGCCGTTGACTTAAAAGTGATATTCTTTTGTTTATAAAAATATATTTATCTGTTAATCATTGTTATGGTAATAAGAATGAGAAGACGATGGGGAAGCAACCATTTAATGTCCAAGACAGCGAGAGAGAGAGAGAGAGAGAGAGAGAGAGAGAGAGAGAGAGAGAGAGAGAGTGTATGTGATAGAACGATATAGAGACAGCGAGAAACATATGAGATAAAGCGATACAAATATAGAAAGAGAAAGAAAGATACAGAGACAAAAAGCGAGAACGAGAGGGAGAGGGAGAAATGAGAGAGTGGTAGAAAACTTGCCAAACAAAAGAGCATCCAAATGAAAGTGAAAGTGAAAATTATGCGCGAGAGATAAAAGTAGAGAATTAACAGAGGGGGAGTATATGAGTGATAGAATGACAGATAGAGAAAGAGAGTGACATATATGATAAAGAGAGAGAGAGAGAGAGAGAGAGAGAGAGAGAGAGAGATTGTGCGAAAGTGTCCTATACTGAATCTAAATATATTTCTAAGCAGTAAGAACATTGCAAAAAAAATCCTAAAAGTAAGGTAGTAACTGACAACTTTTACAAAAAAATATTAATTAGACGTACAATTAACTATGTGAACAGCGACCTCCTTGAATATATGCATGGACTTTGGTAATTAAAGTTAAGTAGATAGATGATTAGTGCAAATAATATGTCATTGTTTTTTGATGATTCATTTTAAAAAATATGTTTATCTGAAATAAGAGATAAAATCTAGCGGCGTAATTTCGGTTTCATACAGGCACATGATCTCCATTATAATAATATGTTTCGGACTGCTGTCTTGAAGCTTGTTATATTCGCAAAGTTTTGACTGATCTACTATGATGTTATTAGGCAGAACGCGGGTTTTGAAATCGGATCACCTGCAGGCGCCTTTTGTCATAGTCGATATAATTTCGGGAACTTTAAATTGAACTGCTTATTTCATACACTGTGGGAGGTAAACATGTAGACTACTATTATTTCACGTTCTACACTTTTTTTTTTTTTTTAGATATCTCGACTTGTAAAAAGATTGTACGTGGAACGTGTGGAATTATGTAGAGGGTAAATTTCCATTTCAAAATTATATTAAGTAGCAAAGAAATTTCCGCTTCGAAGTTAAACTTAGAAATTAAGCTAACATGTCAAAGGAAGTGACGTAAGAAAATAGGAAGTCCATATGGGATACGTGACAGCTTTGGAGTCCTATTGGTTTTCGCCTGTGAAGAAAGCAGACTTGTTTCGGAGATCCTCTCTTTGACATATGCTGTCATATTTAAATGGACAGTATCAGGTACGTTTGTCTTTTAATTAAACAACAAACATACTTTATCTGCAAGATATTTCTATTATTATAATTCAGTAAATAAAATAATTTTATCTGCTATGTGTATTCTTCTTCATTACGTTTCCATTTCCGCTTGTCTTTTTAACATCCTATAAACAAGAATTGCAATCCACTTCAGTTTGCAAACAAACTAACAAATCACTTCAATACATAGTTTGGATATATGAGCTTATATAAGTGAATTTCCGTCTCCTAATCTACGAAGGAATTATAGTTTAGTCTACCCTACTATTTTACTTGTAGTTGAATAGAAGAGAGATAGATTGGGGGTATTAGTGGAAGTGAACTACCTTCGGTAGAACTCAAACATGGCACTACGAACCCACAGGTAACACATGTACATCATTTAAATAAGCGTTTCAGCGTATTTGCTGATACTCGGGCAACGCTAGACATTTTAACATTTTGTTTATACAAACGGAATATGATTTATGCAACAGAGTTTCAAGTAATTTGTTTCAAAAGAATAAAGAAGTTAATTATCAAACTTCAAGATTATTATCCAAATTAATCAGTGTATATTAATCTTTTAATACATAAGAAGTCGAACTTCAAACGTTAATTTTTCCTCAGGTTAATATCTCGGATTTAATATCGTACGAGACCACCTGTAACCCGTTGGTCTGTATTATATATATATATATATATATATATATATATATATATATATATATTATACTAAAGCTGAGTTAATCAACGTTTGTTTCCCTAAGACATTTTTCCTATATATTTTAACCACACAAAAGACATGCTAAAATATTCCTCAGTCGAACTTCAAACGTTAATTTTTCCTCAGGTTAATATCTCGGATTTAATATCGTACGAGACCACCTGTAACCCGTTGGTCTGTATTATATATATATATATATATATATATATATATATATATATATATATATATATATATATATATATATATATATTATACTAAAGCTGAGTTAATCAACGTTTGTTTCCCTAAGACATTTTTCCTATATATTTTAACCACACAAAAGACATGCTAAAATATTCCTCAGTTTTGGGATAGAGTTATATTTGAAAAAAAAAAGAAACTTTCATTTAAATTGTTATAATTAGCCGTAATTTGCAATTAATTGATCAAGTGATCCATCACTTACTAACCTTCAAATGGCACGTGTTAAAATTTGCGCTCAATCGGATTATTAGTTTACAAATTACAGTTATTTAAATGAAGCTACTGTTGCAAATTTTCAGAACAATGCAAACATCTGTATTTCTTTATAAGCATTACTTTCTGATGGGGAAAATACTGTTCAAGCAAAGCAATGGCTTGGTAAGTGTTATTCGGATTCTACTCCGTCGGAAACAACGATTAAGAGGTGATATGTTGACTTAAAACGTTGTCGTACAGACACAAATTATGCTGAAGGCTCAGGCATGGCCACCGAGAGTTAACAAGGCCAAGCAACTAACTTCTTTCCCCCCTCTGACGTAATTGTGGTTGGTTTACTTAATTTCGCGCCTTTTTAAATTTCATTTCATAATTCACAAAGTTAAAATGCCTACTACATGTGTTTGGATTTCCAAAAGAGAAAGAATTACGGCAAATATGGATACACGCAAATAAGTTTGAATTTTTTAAAAGATTATATAAAAAATCAAAAGTCTGAATTACTTATTCATTATTTGATAAAAAAGTAGTGCATAGCCAATAATTATTGTTTCCATTTTTTAAAATTACTTTTTTCGATGTCTTATTAAGTGTAGTATATTTTATCTTTTCTCTGTACTTTTGTAGATTAAATAAATGAAATAATAACGGCATATTTAATCAATATTTTCAAACACACAAAAAAATTGATTAAACAATGCTTTATTCAATGATAATATCGTTAAGTAACAAAATCAATTTTTCTTCGAGTTATGATTTTATTAACACGGATTTTAGGGGCATTTTTCGTAATATATACGAAATCGTTAAAAAATTTTATTTTTAAACATATACAAATCTTTATTTTCATTAAAAAAAATTCATGGATTTTTTTATATATATAAAAATATACCTTTAGTAATGGTGTATTTTGTTTAAAAAAATAATACATTTTCATTAAGATTAAAAAAAATAGTTTCATTTACGGCATTTCGAACAATTTGGAACAATGTTATTTAAATAAATAGTAAATCACATGAAATATATTATGAAATTATATTTCTTTGGTGAAAATATAGATTAAACAATGCTTTATTCAATGATAATATCGTTAATTAACAAAATTATTTTTTCTTAGAGTTATAATGATTTTATCAACACGGATTTTAGGGCCATTTTTCGTAATATATACGAAATAATTAATATTTTTTTAAATTTTAAACATATACAGACCTTTATTTTCATTAAAAAAAGCTAATCTTCTTTTTTATGTTGACTCTTGTGATGAGGGTCACAATGTTGAAAAAATAGAAAGAATGATTATCTGGAGTTCCTCCAATTCTATACTGAACAATTTTTGTGATATGAAAAATGATCACATCAGTAAGAAAAAAGCTAAACAGAAAAAGAAAATTAGAAACATTCTACTAAATATTTTCTATAAATTTATATTGAATAAAGATCAATTTCAGAATAAATCGAATCGTGTTCATTTCTTTTCTTTTTTTACATGCATTTTTAAAAAGTTTTCTAATGCTTTGTTTTAAATATTTACAATATCGTATGGTCAACATGTTTTGATATTTTGGATAACTTTAGTAAAGGTGTTTTTGTTTACAGGAAATAATACATTCCTTGATCATTAATTAATAAATACTGAAACTTTAATTAAAATTGGTTGATTTCCTGAATTTTGATGGATTATTTAGTGAATGGAGAAGTCGAAATGTTTTGGATAACTGTTTTTTGTTTACAGGAAATAATACATTTGCACCAAGCTTTCTAATAAAGTAATGGATTTATTATATTCCGTGATCATTAATTAATAAATACTGAAAATTTCATTAAAATTGGTTGGTTTCCTGAATTTTGATGGATTATTTAGTGAATGGAAAAGTCGAAATGTTTTGATATTTTTGATAACTGTTTTTTGTTTACAGGAAATAATACATTTGCACCAAGCTTTCTAATAAAGTAATGGATTTATTATATTCCGTGATCATTAATTAATAAATACTGAAAATTTCATTAAAATTGGTTGATTTCCTGAATTTTGATGGATTATTTAGTGAATGGAGAAGTCGAAATGCCTTCTTCTTATTATTACGACGGCCATTGTTTGACACGCAATGCAGTTACGTCATTTTCGAGCCAACAGGCCTGTAGTAACTCTCGGTGGCCATGGCTCAGGTCGACGAAATTCGGCAGTTGTCTCGGTAAGCATAAAAAGTCCCAAAACTCTTTATGATCGATCGTCAATTGAAGTTGCGCGAAATAGCAGAAGATTTAAAGATACCAGAAGGCAGTGTATTCACCATTTTGCATGACAATTTGTTAATGAGAAAGGCGCGTTCAAAGTGGGTGCCACTTTGGTCGAAGGTGTTAGGATCGAGGGTCGTGTTCCCCCGATTATAAACGTGTTCAGTAAATCAAGCAATGTTGCATGCAAAAGACAGAGTAATAATTAATAAACAAAAAGGGGGTAGTTCAAATAACGTTTATTGAACGTGTGTGTACGTGGAATGATGAAGTGTGTGATGTATGCATGTGTGTCGATGGAAAAACAGTTCTTGAAAAAGGTATAAGAAGAAATGAATCCGGCGTGAGGAAAGTCTTTGAAAGCCGTACACAAAGAAAATGAGTTGAGAACTCTTACCGTTGTTTGACCACGTGTTGACGGAAGAAACGCGTGTTGGTAGTTGTTATGCCGAGACCAGTTCAAGAGAAAAGCGTGAGACGAAACGCTAGTGTATTAGCGTCGTTCTGCCGAGGCCAATTGACCAGAAGAGAAGAATAAAACGGAACGCTAGTGTCAGCGTCGTTCTGTCGAGGCCAATTGAGTAGGAAAAAGCGAGTGAAACGGAGCGCTGGTGCCAGCGTTGTTCTGCCGAGGCTGGTTTGGTGAAGAAGAGCAGAGAAGAGAGAGAGACGGAGCGCTCTGTCAGCGTCGTTCTGCGAGGCCGGTTGAGTAGACAAGAGGGAGAATTTCCGTTTGCCCCTGGTTTTATAGCCCGAAGGGCAGATAACTCTGGTGTCGCTTTACAGCGCCACCTGTCGGTGAAAAAGCGACACCTAACAGCCAACCGGTGCAGTTATGTTTTGAAAGGAGGAGGTAACTGCTACAAGGACCCCCCCCCAGATTGAAAAATATTGAAAATATTATTCAATATGTACAGTTGCAGATGAGAAGCATTCTTTGTGGGTATGTCTGTTTTGCTGTTGAAGATTAGAAAAAAGTAGTGTGCACGCTACTTATTTCTGTGTTTTTATCTGTATTGAATGATTGATCGCAAGTGCGTCTGCGGAATTGAGTGTTTGTAACGCATGTGGATCTGCGTGTTGTTTGCATGCAATTGGGTCTGCATCAAGTTTGAGCACAAGTGAGTCTGCGGTCGAAAAATGTTGAGTGCAAGCGAATTTGTACTTGTTGGTGGCGTTGTTCATGTTGATTAGTCTGCATGATGCGGAGCTGATGAACGAACGTTGAATTGTCAGTGTTGTCCGGAAATGTTTGGTGCTTGGGTCTGTGCGGTTGTTCATGAGTGAGCACAAGTGGGTCTGTGCGGTTGTTGATGAGTGAGCACAAGTGAGTCTGTGCAGTTGTTGATGAATGAGCACAAGTGAGTCTGTGCGGTTGTTGATGAATGAGCACAAGTGAGTCTGTGCAGTTGTTGATGAATGAGCACAAGTGGGTTTGTGCAGTTGTTGATGAATGAGCACAAGTGGGTCTGTGCAGTTGATGAATGAGCACAAGTGAGTCTGTGCAGTTGTTGATGAATGAGCACAAGTGAGTCTGTGCAGTTGTTGATGAATGAGCACAAGTGAGTCTGTGCAGTTGTTGATGAATAAGCACAAGTGAGTCTGTGCAGTTGTTTATGAATGAGCACAAGTGAGTCTGTGCAGTTGTTGATGAATGAGCACAAGTGAGTCTGTGCAGTTGTTGATGTTGTTCATATTAATTAGTCCGTGTTGTGGAACTGATGAGCAAACAACTAGTTGTCAAGATTGGTGGTACACTATGATCAAAGTCAAATGCACAAATGTCTGCAAGTGAGTTAGCAGGTCCAGATACAAGTGGGTCTGTACTGGTGTTAGTGTGCGTAGTTCGAGTTGATGTGTCCTCCTGTAGATCATCGAACGTCCAGTTGTTGAGTATTTTAGTCGTGCTAATGCAGTTGTACTCATTTTAAACTGGTGTGATTTTTTCCATAGTGTTGTCAGTGAGGTCCGGAAATGTTTGGTGCTTGATGAATGTCCGGGAAGATGTGGTTGTTCAAGTTGATGGGTCCTCCTGTTGATCAATGAACGTCCAGTTGTTGAAGAGGGTTGGTAGCCCTTGAAAGGTGATGTTGGTGCTTGCTGAGCCTGACTTTTTACAACCAGTATTAAGTCTTGGGACTTGGTGATGTTGTTCATGTTTGGCATCGTGTGTTGTCTGTTTTGTAGTTTTCTTTTCTTTTATATATAAATTTCCAACACGTGGGTAGAAGGGAAAAAGAAAGAAAAATAGAGCTGTAATTTGTTTCACACACGGAATGACGTTTTTTGTTTTCGTTTTAGTTTGTTTGAATGTTAGTTTCCACGTAGAGAAAGAATGGCGGCTTCTCTTTTCCTTTTCTTTGTTTGTTGTTGAAACAGAGAAAATAAGTTCGTATTTTCTTTTTTTGTTGTTTTAATTTTCATTTCCACGTGGTTAGAGAAAAAGATGACGGCTTCCTTTCTTTGCTTGTTGTTGAAACAGAGAAAATAAATTCGTATTTTCTTTTTTTTGTTGTTTCAATTTTCATTTCCACGTGGTCAGAAAAAATGGCGGCATTTCTTTGAATTTTTTATCATCACGTGGTCCGGAAAAGGATGGCGGCATGTGAGCGTTTGTCTGCTTTTGTTTTCTTTTTATCTCCACGTATTCAAAACAAAAGAAAATGGCGTCTTGTAAGGTCCTTTTGTTCGTCGAAAAAGAAGAAAAAAGTTTGTCTTTTTCTTTGTATATATTTTTCCGACACGTGGGTGGAGAAAGAGAAGAAGGAAAAATGAAATTGTAACTTGTTTTATACTCGGAGAAAGCCGAGAAATGTTTTTCTTTGTTTGGGTTTTTCCCGTGGCCAGGAAAAAAAATAGCGGCTTCCTTTCTTTTGTTTGTTTGTATATTTCTACCACGTGGGTAGAAAAAAAGGAAAAAGATGAGTGCGTAATTCGTTTCACCACGAAAGAAAAAACGAGAAATGATATATTTTTTTGTTCTAGTACGAAATTAATTACTGCGTCCCATACAACAAAACTTGCACGTTTGGGTCACCAATTGTTAGGTTCGAGGGTCGTATTCCCCCGATTATAAACGTGTTCAGTAAATCAAGCAATGTTGCATGCAAAAGACAGAGTAATAATTAATAAACAAACAGGGGGTAGTTCAAATAACGTTTATTGAACGTGTGTGTACGTGGAATGATGAAGTGTGTGATGTATGCATGTGTGTCGATGGAAAAACAGTTTTTGAAAAAGGTATAAGAAGAAATGAATCCGGCGTGAGGAAAGTCTTTGAAAGCCGTACACAAAGAAAATGAGTTGAGAACTCTTACCGTTGTTTGACCACGTGTTGACGGAAGAAACGTGTGTTGGTAGTTGTTATGCCGAGACCAGTTCAAGAGAAAAGCGTGAGACGAAACGCTAGTGTATTAACGTCGTTCTGCCGAGGCCAATTGACCAGAAGAGAAGAGTGAAACGGAACGCTAGTGTCAGCGTCGTTCTGTCGAGGCCAATTGAGTAGGAAAAAGCGAGTGAAACGGAGCGCTGGTGCCAGCGTTGTTCTGTCGAGGCTGGTTTGGTGAAGAAGAGCAGAGAAGATAGAGACGGAGCGCTCTGTCAGCGTCGTTCTGCGAGGCCGTTGAGTAGACAAGAGGGAGAATTTCCGTTTGCCCCTGGTTTTATAGTCCGAAAAACAGATAACTCTGGTGTCGCTTTACAGCGCCACCTGTCGGTGAAAAAGCGACACCTAACGGCCAACCGGTGCAGTTATGTTTTGAAAGGAGGAGGTAACTGCTACAAAGGCGATCAAAAACAACAACGCATAGACGATTCAGAGCACTGTTTGCAAATGTTTCAACGCAACACAAATGAGTTTTTGCGTCAAATGTAACTATCGACGAGACATGGGTCAAACACTTCACTCTGAAGTTGAATCAGCAACAGGTGAAAACTGTCCAAAGCGACCAAAGACGCAAACATCTGCAGGCAAGATTTTGGACTCCGCATTTTGGTACGCGCAGGGTATTTTATTCATGGATTATCTTGAGAAAAGAAGAACCATCAATGGCGAATATTATATAGCACTATTAGAAGAAATCGCTAAAAAAACGGCCACAAATGAAGAAGAAAGAATGCTCTTTCACCAAGACAATGCATGGTGCTACAATTTGATCGGAACGATGGAAAACTACATGCATTTCACTTCAAATTGCTTCTGCACACACTAAACTCTCCAGATCACGACCCAAAATTGCAAAACCCCAAAGACTGCTGCCAGAAAAAGATTTGACTCATATGAAGAAGTGATATCGGAAACTAAGCCGTATGTTAAGGTAAAAGTTAAATTGTTTTACAAAAAAATATCGAATTGCTAGAGAAGCGTTGGAATCAGTATATCACCGCAGGAGGAGATTATGTTGCTGAATAAAATTGAATTTTGTCCAAAAGTTGTTGTGTTAGTTAAGCCCGGGACTTATTGGGTGATGTGTTAGACCTAACCATATTGTAATTGCTTGACATCTAAATTGTTGTTCACCTGGCGGGTTGTGTCCAGGTATTTTTTTATTTTCATTATTAGGTAAGCTTGACACTTTCACTAATACCCCTGGGAAAGGTATGACTCTATTTCTAGACACCAGCCGTCGGAAAACGCGTCCGCCGCTACTGAGATCTAAGAGAAAAGAGAGCAAGCACAACAAGAACCAGCGGTTCTGCTTGGACAAGGGAAATAACTCAATTAAATTAAAAAAAAATTTTTTCAACTAATTGCGGAAAAAAAGTTATAAGTACGATGTATGATAAACACATAAGATTTTTATTGAACTTGTTTTGTTTGTGATCTCATCGCTCTTCCGGCTCGGACGTCACTTCCTACAACTTGGCCGTGGAAGATAAACGAGTAACCCACAAATGTAGTAGGAGTCATGACGAACAGATGCTTACAGAATCGGGTAAAACAAACCCTCACAGTCGGTGGGAGTAAGATTCTTCAGCAAATAGGAACTGAATCCTTTAGGTTATCAATATCGTAAAAATGAAAATAAATGAATGCAAAAATTCATTTTAAAGTGATATCCATTTTTTTTTGTACTAACAGCGGCTGGCTCGTTGGCTATGAGTTTTGAAAATCCGAAACAGCTGTCTGCGATGCCCCCCCCCCCCACACCCACACACCACACACACACAACACACACACACAACACACACACACACACACATATATATATATGATTTTAAGGTCTGTCTCGTATAAGGAACTTCAAAGTCTCGAAGCGTTTCTTGGATTAGTTTGTTGATTGGAAGTTTTCAAGGAGCTTAGACGGCGTTGCAGATAAACAAGGATATATATTTTTCAGATGCGCCCATCTAATCTGCGCGGTTAACGATGAAAGTGCTATTTCATGCCTGAGCGTTATATGCCAACCGGAAAAAGGTATTTCAAACTTAATCCAAACAAACCGACGAAATTCTATTTCAAACTTAAGCGTGACAGACTGACCGACGAAGAGAATATCTAGTACAAATTCTTGGACGCATCTAAAATAAGATACGTCCATTAAATCTGCGCGTTTGGAAAATAAAATTAAAAAATACTATTTAAAAAAATAACCCTGACAGACTAGACTTAGGAAAATGCTATTTCAGACTTAAGCGTAACATCTCGACCGGAAGTGCTTCGTATAGAGATACTTAGCAGGACCGGCGGGACAGTTATAAAAGTGGGAGGAGCTCTTCTAAAAAGGGGGGGGCCCGGTTAAACACATGCATATATAACTTCATTATTGATGACCGTAAAGTGGAGGTCCCCCCCCGGTGCCGCCGTCCATGCTTAGACGCATCTAAAATCAAAGATGCGTCCATTTAATCTGCGCGCTTATCGATGAAAATGTCGTTTGATATAGAAACGTGATCGACCGACGGACAGAGTCTCTGTCAGCGATGCATAGACGCACCAAAACAAACTTTGCTAATTACAAGGATGATCACAGAGCAGAAACCTTTGAAGCAAGATCTTCGTGGGTTAACGCGTATTAATTCCTAATTAGATTCGGACTCTTTCTCATTTGTGTTGCAAAGAAGACAGCGCGAACATCGGGATATTTTTGCATCCCCAGTCCAGATATGCGCATGACATTGGAAAGGTTTATAGAATTGAAGACTTGTTTCCCATTTTATGTTGATAGCAATTTCTGCAACTTCTCAGCAGCGAAAATGTACTTGCATTGTCTTTCTTCTAAAATACACCGTGGAGAATACGCAGGATGATTGCATCGTTAACCACTATACACAACACTGTGTATTTGAAGGCATTTTGAGAGGCTCCCAAACACGAAAAGCAGTGAATCCTTCAACCTTCAGAAATGCAGCAAAGAGATTAACACTTCAGATTTTATGTACCGCCGAGAAAAGGAGAAAAAGAAAATCAAGTATATTACAGTCTATCTATCTATCTATCTATCTATCTATCTATCTATCTATCTATCTATCTATCTATCTATCTATCTATCTATCTTCTTAGCTTAGTTTTTCAGTATATCTATCTGTTTCAGTATATCTATCAGTTACTTTCTCTATATCTCTCTCTCTCTCTGTCTCTCTCACACTCATTGTGTTATATCTTGTAATCGTGGTTGCTGAGTTTCTCTCTGAACTATCTTTATGTTTTTAGTTCACTCTTTGTTGAGCATTCTGCACTTGGAGCCTTATACTAAATTAAGATAAACTCTATAACATACACACAAATACATACACCCACACACACACACACACACATATATATATATATATATATATATATATATATATATATATATATATATATATATATATATATATTACTAGAAAAGTGTTAAACGATTTAAATGTTTTTAAAAGATGAACCCAATTGCTGAAAAAAAGGGATTTCGCCCATTTACGGAATTGAAGAACACTTTTAAAACTCTCAAATCTGCAAGGGAATAACGAATACATTCATTAAGAAAAGTGTTTATATGGAAACTATTTTGCAGCACACCAATAACTCGTCATCTGCCACCATTGCAAAGAACTTTTTCCTCTGTTTAAAAACAAATAAACGGTATTTCCATGAACAGGGTTTCTTTCGAAGAACTTACCATCTGTAGAACACGGACTTCTTCCCTGCAGACTACAACATAGTCGTCTTCAAGTCCAATTTCAAGAAATACTTGTCGAGCCATCCTCTTAAGAAGTCACATTTTGTTCATTGAATTCATCATTTTCAATCCTCTAATATTATTTTTCATCATTTAAAGAACAATCCCATTAACCTTTATCCTGGAGTGGATTTTGGCCTTGGAAAGTGGTGACTCATTAGGATAAAAAACATCTGTTTTAAACATTTCTGTTCAAGTAAAAACCAGTGTGTATAAACTCTTAGCAATTGAGTGACATCGAATAAATAGACTATTTTGAAAAAAAAAAAGAGATCGCCAAGTCGAAGTCATAGTCACTGACATTGGAGAAGAAAGTTCAGGTGACCTAAACTTTGTGTTACCATGCCAACCGGATACAAACACGTTCCTACAAATTGCTTAAGTGTATGTTAAAAACGGATCAATACAAATTTCAAAATATTTGAAAAATTAGCCAATAAAAGAAGAGAAAATATTAACAATGAGAATTATTCTTACAAGTAAGTAAACAACTATATCCAAAACATCAACCCCACTACTACCAATACAGATCCATTCCCCTCTTCCGTATTCCTAGTGACAGCGGTACTACCCTAACACTAATATATGGCTTCGAAGGGATTTAAATTCCTGGGATACTAACTAAATCCGAATGTTGCATACTTAGAACGTATATAAGCCAACTATATATATATATATATATATATATATATATATATATATATATATATATATATATATATATTATATATGCGTACGTTATCATCTTTCACACTTATTTAAAAATGAGATCATGCAATGAAATGTGAAAAACATAATTGGTGGTGTGCTAGAATTTTAAAAATTAAGATTTTACACATTCCAAATTAATTGTTTCAAAATTGAATAAGACGTCATAAATAGAATCATGTCACCGTTGTCGACTTAGAAGTGGCATTCGTTTTATTTATTTAACGGAAAATTTTTTTTATTATTGAATCTCATATGTTTTCTGGAGAAGTTTGACCTATATCCGAAAGTGGAACATATAATTCCATATGGCATTAACCAAAGTATGTGATTTATAATCGAAGAACACTTTCATTAGGGAGGAGTTTTATGTAAAAAAAAAAATTAACTGCATTTCTTTTGCAAAATCAATGCTGAAAGGTATTTCCAGGTTCTGTGGTTAAATGGAATGGATTTAAAAAAATAACAATTACTGATGAAAATCACTAAACGAAAGAGACAGAAAATAAGGACTTGCTTAAAGGATAACACGCCATTTGCCAACAATCAAAAAAATCGAAACAAAAAAGAATCCCACAAAAACACAAAAAAACAAACAAACAACAACAAAAATGAAAAAACAAAACAAAACAAAAACAAACAACAAAATACTAAAAGTCACACCTTTTACACACAATAACAGGAAGTAAGTTTTCGCAAATGTTACGTTTCAAGACCTTTCTTTGGACTTTTACGAAACTAATGCTAGAAAGTTCGCGCACAAAGATCTATTTTGAAACCGATTTTGACTAATTTGATATTTTCACCCATATACACCGCAACAAGAAAAAAAGAAAAATACGTTTGCAAGATTTTCAAACGACAAATCCAATTATAAACACCCCCCCCCCCCCAATTCTTATGACGTGTATCAGTGTATAAAATATATGTTTGTGGTATCGAATTGTCTCATACATGATAGAAATTACGGTACTTCTGCAGTTTACAGACGGCGCTGAAATAATAACGTTATTATGTAGAAACCCATTCTTAACATGGGCAGAGGGCTTTGTTAACTATTCTGTACTTTCACCTAAAAATTTAATAAACAAAAGATACTGTAAAAATAGAATTTAACTTTAAAATCCTTTCTAAAAATAGTACGGTCCGAAAACTGAAGAAGTACCGAAATTACTGTCGCTGTGTTGTGGAAACAATACTTTAAATACAAGTTGTCCTTAGTCAGAGGAAGATAAATCTTCCTAGCATGAGGCAATTTATGTTCCCAAACCAGAACACTCCTCCTTACCACTTTAAAAACTGACATCGTGTCTAAATTTGCCTTCGTGAGGAGACGAGTAGATAAGGACTTTAGAAACAAGTACACACTGTTATTCTAAATGAAGAAAAACACACTACACTACAACAAATATCAATCGAGTTTTTTCTTAATTTCTTTAATAGTTCGATTTTGGGACAAATACAATACCAAACTTTTTTTTTAATTCGCGGATATTTCGCATGCATGTAACCAAAAATGAATTGCTTGATAATTTTTTTATTGTATAATTTGTGACTGTATATCATGTTTCTGCATTCACTTTGATATGTTAACGTTTTCACATAAGTTATTTTACGAAGTGCTATCTTATCCTATTGTTTATCTTAGCCTATGAACAATATATATATATATATATATATATATATATATATATATATATATATATATATATATATATATATATATATATATATATATATATATATATATATATATATATATATATAGTGTGTGATTTTTTGAAGGCTTACCAAAGCATTCCGTTCAGGAGCCCACTCAACACCACAAAAGACCTCTTCCATTCAAAGATTATTTATTTATCATTTTCAAATTAAAGAGTTTTTTTTACCTACACGTGTTTCACTACCAAGCAGGACCTTGCTTGGCAGATCATCAGGGAAATTAAGTACCTGGAATAATAATTACAACAACCGGCAATACACAATGTGGTGTTGCTTTAATTGAGGTCACTTAAGAAGGGAAGAAAAAAAATAAACTAAAAAGTAAAAACATAAAACTGAAAATAAAAATTACAGAGAATATCTTAGAAAAATATCTCGCAAGATTTTCACAACATCGAGTATCATCAGAGCTTGTTTTTATTGGCGTAATCCCGGTCTTCACTGAATAATCTATTTTCTAAGTGAAAAATCCAAATCTCTCTCTCTCTCTCTCTCTCTCTCTCTCTCTCTCTCTCTCTCTCTATATATATATATATATATATATATATATATATATATATATATATATACATATATATATATATATATATATATATATATATATATATATATATATATATATATATATATATATATATATATGCGTATTAGAATATACGTTATTTTATTTCAGAGCTCATGTATTATACATATATTCCAAACATTTCCATCATTAAACCAAAAGTACATTTAACACATTTATTTACAGTTGACAATTATGAAAGACAAGCTACGTACATTATGCAACACAATAAAAGATAATTAGTTCTTACTCTACCTTTAAGATAGGAGCATTGCTTACCGGGCGGGATCTAGATTCTTCATTTTGCTGGTTCCGTTCGGGCACAATCAAGGGGAAACAACCTGTGGTTCTGAGAACTTGGGCGCCACCAGAATCGGTTTCGTATATATATATATATATATATATATATATATATATATATATATATATATATGAGGTGATCCGTATTTTTCACTTCGTGGATTACTTATGCCCCCCCCCCCTCGCATATAATTAACCGTATCATTTAATAATTGTATTACATACGAATGTATACCAAAACGCAGCGTTATATATACATACATATATTTTACCGATTTTCCTCTAATTTTTCTTCTATATTTCAACATTTCTCTCGTTCAGTATTATTTTTATATATAGCATAGGTTCTCGGAGAATTATATTTTTTAGTAATAGATTTTAAGTGTATATATATATATATATATATATATATATATATATATATATATATATATATATATATATATATATATATTTCCAATTATTTTAAATCTATCTATCTATCTATCTATCTATCTATCTATCTCTGTGTTCATATTGACTATCTTCTCATTTAGTGACCCAATCATATTCACATATTTACCATTCTTGAGGTAAAACACTTCATAAATTTTTTTCATGTTCTTGTACAATACAGAACAATTGATCTTGTGCTTTGAGATACAGTGTCTTGCAATATTTAGACCCGTATAATCATCTTTTGTCCTCTTAAAAAAGGAGGACGACCAGAAAGAAAGCAAAAGAACTCGATCCTTGATAATTCCCATTTCTCAGACATATATTATTGTTTTGTCGAAATAATTCGGTAGAAAAGTTAATTCCATTAATAATTGTTTTTACACTTTTTGCCGGATATTTTAGGATTGTATATCCCTTTCTAATGTATATTTAAATTGCTTTCAATCTAAACCATAATCTAAAACACTGCCAAAATTATCTTTCATCGAAATATCCTGTTCGATTTTTAACAAAAGAAATTGGTGATAATCTTCCGAAGACAACTTAAATAAACGATACATCACATGTGATTGGTTATTTCGCAATATCCAAGTCCTTAGTAAAAGTAAAAGAACCTGGTCTTTAATAATTCTCCTTTCTCAGATGAAGATGGATTTCGAAGAGAGAACAAGACTCGTCTTAAAATATATCGCAATCCCGGTCTTATTATTCGGAACAGTTGGTAACCTGTTAGCAGTTGTGATTCTCTGCAGAAAAAGAATTCGTTCAATGAAACTCACCCAACCTTTAATAATTCTATCTATTGCCGATATCGTCCTTTTGTTTGGTAACTTAATACCAATGATACTCTATTCTTATGGAGTCGAAACGTTCACATATAGTCAGCTCAATTGCTGGCTAGGGTTGGTCCTAGCAACGTTCTCAGTGGCAGTCTCTTCCTGGGTGATAGTAATGATAACCATTGAACGTACCATCGCCATTTGTTTCCCTATTACGAGTCGAACCTGGTCCGTTCGAGTCTGGACTAAAGTTACGATAATCGCCGTATCAGTCATTCTAATAACATTCGACTTTGTGCTTTATTATCAATTTGCATCTCATAATCCGAACTGTTCGTTGTCGATGACCGTGATCAGTGTCGAGGTGCATCTGCGCTGGATCATCGAGGAGTACATCCCAAAAAGCATCGTGATTATCTGTAATCTGATCATTGCGATTCGACTCTATCGCCGGTCTAAAGCCAGGCCAACAAACCACATCTTAGAAACTAATACAAATGTCATCAAGTTGGTTTTTACCATCAACCTCACATTTTTGGGCGCCACATTACCGAGAAGCATACTACTGTCATTTATGTCCTATTTACCCGTGACTTACATCCTATGCGCGATACTCTTAACGTGCGTAAACAGTGCTGTCAACTTCATCTTATACAGTATATCGTCAAGCAGTTTCCGCGAGGAAATTAAAACAATTTGTCGCCGGAACCGTTCTAACCGCGAACAATGTTTTACTATTGAGAATGCTATGACATGCTATTAAATATATATATATATATATATATATACAGGGTGGGCCAAAATAAGGGTCCTATCTTTAAATTTGAATAACTTGAATTTGAATAACTTCCACAAAATAAAAGTTAAACTCACCAAACTTTATGTGTGTGTAGACTGACCCTTCCGAGATTTTTTGAAATAAATAAAAGAAATTTTAGCCGAAAAACACTTCTTAAAACTTACAAAAACTAAAGTATTGTTTTTTACACTGTTTTGAGTTTTTTAAGCAAAAATAATGTTTTCTAAATGAGGGTACGTTCCTTAAGGCTAATACGGCTCATGCTTGCTTCGGAAGGGGTCCTTTACTTATTCTAAAAAAAAAAAAAAAAAATCAATAAATAAAAAAGTTATGAATTTTTAAAAATAGGACCCTTATTTTTGCCCACCCTGTATATATATATATATATATATATATATATATATATATATATATATATATATATATATCACATTGAGCTCTCAATACCCGGATTTCCTCCTGGAATTATTTCATTATAACACACACACACACACACATATATATATATATATATATATATATATATATATATATATATATATATATATATATATATATATATTTATCTATCTATCTATAAATATATATATATCTGTATATATATATATATATATATATATATATATATATATATATATAGAGAGAGAGATAGAGAGTGAGAGAGCGAGAGAGCGAGAGAGAGAGAAAGCAATGTTCTTCAACTGTATGCCTCAAAGTTCTGATTATCAATAAGAGTATTTGGTTGCGGTGTTAAGAGGCCTAAATTTAAAATAAGGTCTTTGACGGAAAAAAATATGCTAAGCCTTATTTTTGCAATAAAGTAAGATTTCAATGAAGATAACACATTCATTAAACGCAGGAAGATTGTATCATGAAACAGTAGGCACAACTTCAATAGACGGGTCTGCATATTTAATAGTCATGTACAACTAACGGATCTTTTGTAAAAAAAAGCCCTGCCAAAAATTATCCCACCCCTAAAAAAATCAGAAAAATTGCGGTTTATAGTAAAAAATGTTTATTACTTACCCAAGAGGATCAAATCCATTCATGTCATTGAGTGCTTGCATAAAAAGATTGTTTCTCTTATATGTCTACCCTCACATGAACTCACACAGATAGATTTCCAAAATTCTGCGATGCGTTCCACAATGGCGTTTATTCAGCATTTTATAACATGGCGCGTGTCTAGAGAAAACTCACAAAAGCAGATCAAAGGTGTGTGCGCGCAATGCGTATGGCAAACAGGGGTTATTTTCTTTTTGTAAAACTTATCTTTCTATTAGTGGTGGGGTTAACGATAACAACTGAGAGTTCACCCCATGTGAAACAAAACCCCTGTCTTATGCTGTGTTTTCTTTGATAGGTTAGAGAATGGGTCTATGTTTTTACAGGAGGATGCGTGATTGGACGAACAGATACCGTTGCGGCATTTGGAATCCGCTACGCCGAGTTCAAATCCTGTCGGATCTATTGCAGTAAAATTATGCGCTAATACTGTTGGAAATATATGAAACCGCAATTTTCTCTTCGGCTCTGCGCAAAATAGTTAATTCTGTTTAATTAAATGTAAACAAACAGTGAATCGTCCACAGTAGGTATTATGTGTTGCATGCTGGTGTGTTTTCTCCCAAGAAAGAATTATCTTTGCTTCTTTGCGAAGATTGTTACGACAACCCGATTGGTCGTTTTAAAGAAACAAACTACCTAGTAAAAAATGGTTTGTGCATCCGTACACTGAATAGTAGAAACAATAGAAAAGGAGATGAGTTTATGAATAAAATTTGGGTTAGCGGTTTGTGTCAAGGTGATTGAAATAGACCAATGTTCGTCAAAATCTTAAATTGCATATTGATTCAGGGCAGCCTTTTCTATAGAGACAACGAGACGCCCAATAATTACTGGTACCACTTGTCTCTGTCCGTGCCCAACATTGTCCCACCCTGACGAAATTTTGCCCTTAATATTTCGTCCCGTGTCTCTCCGTTGCGGATAATATCTCAACCAAGGAGATAACTTATATATATATATATATATATATATATATATATATATATATTAAAATGACAATAAAAGCCCTTTACAATGCAAAACAATTTTTTTTTTTTTTTACTTTTATCTTATATATTTCGGAGACATTCTCCATCTTCAGAGATTTTTTTCTTTTTTTTCTCGATAAACAAAACTAAAAGTTTGTTTATTTTTATATAAAAAAAGAGAAAAAAATCTCTTAAAATGAGAATGTCTCCGAAATATATAAGATAAAAGTAAAAAAATAAAAAATAAATTTTTCTTGCATTGTAAAGGGCTTTTATTGTCATTTTAATACTTATCATTCAATGCTTAAAAAAAAAGAACGACCAATATTTAATATATATATATATATATATATATATATATATATATATATATATATATATATATATATATATATATTCTATATCTTCTGTTGGTCACTGGTCGGGACTCTCTTGGTTGGTAGAGCTTAACACTCGACCACATCATGGAACAATATAGAGCTGACTATGCAAAATCATGGCAGACAGTAACAAGAGCTATTACTATAGGCTAGCTGTGCAATTGTTAAAGATTCACCCAAGGTAGATAACTGTGGTCTAAAGGATGTAACGTATATACCTGAACACCCAATGCGTAAAGATATCATTTTGGACGCACTTTTGTCTAATTAAGGGCATATATTCATCGCCTGACAAAGGTTTCTGTGAAGTTGAACTCAGCAAACACTCTTAAACCAATTCATGCAATTTAAAAATACTCTTAAATGAAAATAAGACCGACTAAAAAACTAGAATATTAGAATTTATTTTATTTATATCTATTTTTATATTTATTTTGTATGTTTATATAAAAATGCTCACAAACTTATTATTATAGAAAATAAGGCAAGCTGATATAAATTCAATTAAATAAGCACAAGTTTACTATCCGAAATTCACTGAATAAGAATCATCGGGAAAACTCGAAGTAATTGTTTGGTGAAACGCGGGTAATAAACTGCCGTTTATTATTTTGAATTGATATCAGCTCTGCTTATTTTTATTTTTTATATTTGTATGTATTACACTTTTGGGTACTTTTATCGATCCTGACCAATCTCCGTGAATTCCGTGTCGGCAGCGTTCGGGCA
>OY744523.1:106974444-106981944 GCA_963556195.1 Sepiola atlantica | reverse complement strand
CCCCACTGCAGCAGTTTTAAATATGAAGTTAGTTTAACCTGGTGGTGGTGGGGAATTCAGCTCATCCGAGGGGGGAATTTGGAAGGTTATAAAAATAGTTCGTATGCATTCCCCAGTAGAGAGACCTAAAACAACGGACAATAACACCTCCTCTTGAAGGAGATAGTAATGTCTGGGAGGATGGCCTCCTAGAACCGAACCGAACAATACCTGAGTAAGACAAAAAGGGTCTAGTGCCAAGGCAAGCCAGTCATTATTGTCAGAAGTGCCACCGTTTATACCTATGCCAGGTAAGTTGGCCTGCGTTGGGTACACAGTAGTAACGTAACGCCGGCCAAACAAATACTTATTATTATTATTATTATTATTATTATTATTATTATTATTATTATTATTATTATTATTATTATTATTATTATTATTATTACCTTCTTTAGTTATATCGATGTGCCCCCCCCTACTAAAGGCGGTCAGAAAAGAACAAAGATGTCATTTTCAAAGATGCAGATTACCATATTCTTATATGAAATTTTTTCGTTAAAAATGATAAATATACAGATTTCAGAGATACGTTTTTTAAAACTTAATACATATTTCGCTATTACAAGTTATATAGTAACACGATGGGCCCAGGTTCGTACTGTTCGTGTGGATAATTTTAAGAGTAGAATGGACAAACGAACAGTGGACAACAGCAGTTGACACAACGACTTCCTCATCTTCTATGCCGATCGGTCTTCTGTCAGACTGTCTGTTATATCTGGCATCAACAGTACACATGTTAAATAACTTTTGTTTGCGTCATCCGATGTCACCTCTAATGGCAACCTCTGACCCGATTCCTTACTCACCGATTTCTCGGACAATACCATTATTTTGCTGATCTTGCTGACATACTTATGTCATGGGCAAGGAATGTTTTCGCTTTTCTTATTCCTTTCCAAAATAATTATTTGTTCTTTTTATTTTGACGTCTGCAGACGATCCGAATTAAAAATCACGCGTTCTTCACCATAATTTAACACTATTTGAAATAACTGATTACTAAAAGTATGCAAACTGACCCCCACTTTGTTATCACTTATCTAAACTACACTTTCTATGTTTTCTATTTTTCATTCATGAGAGAGAGAGAGAGAGAGAGAGAGAGAGAGAGAGAGAGAGAGAGAGAGAGAGAGAGAGAGAGAGTACTTATTTTTGGTGTTAAAAAATATTGCTATATCTGTAGTTTTTTTTGAGAAAATGTCAATGCCAAAAAGAAAATCCTGAAGATAAAAAAATTGCCGTTGTTTGTAATAATAAGAAATAATACTACGTAATTTCACTGGGGATTATGTGATATAATACGTAATTAAATGTATTTTGATAGTTTATTGCGGAATAAAGTGTGAATCTGGAAAACTGTCTCCTATTACACCCCCGCAGTTTTCATGAATGGCGGGAAGAGGACTGGGATGATTATCTCCTCTACATCCTTTATTTCTGACCAATCAGAAATAAAATATCGATCAGAATAAAATATAAAAATATTAGAATCGATTAAAAACACAATTTGTATTTTTAGAACGAAACAGATTTAAGCATGCATCTTGTATTAATGGACTATTAACGTCAAATAAAAAAAAACAGCAAATAGACTTGCTGTACTTTATAAATAAAATATATAAACATATATTATATGAAATAGAGCCAGTTTTCCTCTGTAATTTTAATTTTAATTGCTTTTGAAATACGCATTACATACTTAAATTCTGTGTAGTTAGTTTTGGAAATTATTTGTCTGTGATCTTAACAATAAATATTTCATTTTCAATAGATTTCATCGAATTTTCTATTTAATCCTATCAGCAGTTATTGTTTTATTAGACTCACACAGTCTAAATCCTTTTCGTGCCATCAAAATCACCGACTACTAATTTGAGAACAGACAATTTACTCGATATTCATTGTTAGTAAGTCATATTTTCAGGGTTTTTTTTATTATCCGGCTAAGGAATATGTAGCGCCGCAAGCTGGGGTTTTATCCAGGATTTTTAACGTAAAAGCAATACGACAAAAGGATACTCTCAATTATGAAGACCGAAAATAAAAGTTTGAAATAGCAAAACAAAACAATTTACTTGTGTAAACAGAGGCTCCAAGAATAATAGGAGAATTCTGATGCTTATCAGACGAGACAGATCACGTGATATGCTTTCTACTACGTCATCACGGTTAAACTGATTACCGATCGAAAATAGATAGACCTATCGTTAGATTTATAAGCGAGAAGTTTGTGAACAACGACATACAGACGCAAATCTTGTTAGAAGAACAGCGTCGCAGCTTATACTGTTTCAACCAACGGCCAGGTTCATGCCGTGCCAAGAGCGAACAGCGGCGATACTGTGAAAATACCTTTACAATTTCCCTGTTGAATGCAAGTTAATGTTTTTACAGCTTCAAATGAACAATTGACTTTAGTCACTCAAGATTTTCGCATCCAAATACAAATGAACACTGACATATTGGTATTTTCATAACATTGTGTATACTTTTATAGTCTTCGTATTGTTTATATTTTATTTGCCTCGACACTCGTATTTTTCCTACCTAAAACCAAGGTAGACGGTTATTAATATTTACTCACTAGGAGTTCTCACACAGGTCATCACTGATTGCTCACCGACAACCGGTGGTATTCCCTCGAGTCTGAGTGACAACAAGTCTCCCCAGATTTCAGGTATTCTCCACCTCTTTTCGACAGCCATTGCAAATAAACTTGCAGTATCACAACAGTCGTTTACCATTGATTTCTCGCTGGCAAGTACCATTGGTCCTCTCCGGGATCTGGGTGGCAATAAGCCTCCCATAGGTCCCAGCAGTCTCTGCACTTCCAGCGGAGGTCTGGTTTGTGATTATTATTATTATTATTATTATTATTATTATTATTATTATTATTATTATTATTATTATTATTATTATTATTATTATTATTATTATTATTATTATTATTATTATTATTATTATTATTATTATTATTATTATTATTATTATTATTATTATTATTATTATTATTATTATTATTATTATTATTATTATTATTATTATTATTATTATTATTATTATTATTATTATTATTATTATTATTATTATTATTATTATTATTATTATTATTATTATTATTATTATTATTATTATTATTATTATTATTATTATTATTATTATTATTATTATTATTATTATTATTATTATTATTATTATTATTATTATTATTATTATTATTATTATTATTATTATTATTATTATTATTATTATTATTATTATTATTATTATTATTATTATTATTATTATTATTATTATTATTATTATTATTATTATTATTATTATTATTATTATTATTATTATTATTATTATTATTATTATTATTATTATTATTATTATTATTATTATTATTATTATTATTATTATTATTATTATTATTATTATTATTATTATTATTATTATTATTATTATTATTATTATTATTATTATTATTATTATTATTATTATTATTATTATTATTATTATTATTATTATTATTATTATTATTATTATTATTATTATTATTATTATTATTATTATTATTATTATTATTATTATTATTATTATTATTATTATTATTATTATTATTATTATTATTATTATTATTATTATTATTATTATTATTATTATTATTATTATTATTATTATTATTATTATTATTATTATTATTATTATTATTATTATTATTATTATTATTATTATTATTATTATTATTATTATTATTATTATTATTATTATTATTATTATTATTATTATTATTATTATTATTATTATTATTATTATTATTATTATTATTATTATTATTATTATTATTATTATTATTATTATTATTATTATTATTATTATTATTATTATTATTATTATTATTATTATTATTATTATTATTATTATTATTATTATTATTATTATTATTATTATTATTATTATTATTATTATTATTATTATTATTATTATTATTATTATTATTATTATTATTATTATTATTATTATTATTATTATTATTATTATTATTATTATTATTATTATTATTATTATTATTATTATTATTATTATTATTATTATTATTATTATTATTATTATTATTATTATTATTATTATTATTATTATTATTATTATTATTATTATTATTATTATTATTATTATTATTATTATTATTATTATTATTATTATTATTATTATTATTATTATTATTATTATTATTATTATTATTATTATTATTATTATTATTATTATTATTATTATTATTATTATTATTATTATTATTATTATTATTATTATTATTATTATTATTATTATTATTATTATTATTATTATTATTATTATTATTATTATTATTATTATTATTATTATTATTATTATTATTATTATTATTATTATTATTATTATTATTATTATTATTATTATTATTATTATTATTATTATTATTATTATTATTATTATTATTATTATTATTATTATTATTATTATTATTATTATTATTATTATTATTATTATTATTATTATTATTATTATTATTATTATTATTATTATTATTATTATTATTATTATTATTATTATTATTATTATTATTATTATTATTATTATTATTATTATTATTATTATTATTATTATTATTATTATTATTATTATTATTATTATTATTATTATTATTATTATTATTATTATTATTATTATTATTATTATTATTATTATTATTATTATTATTATTATTATTATTATTATTATTATTATTATTATTATTATTATTATTATTATTATTATTATTATTATTATTATTATTATTATTATTATTATTATTATTATTATTATTATTATTATTATTATTATTATTATTATTATTATTATTATTATTATTATTATTATTATTATTATTATTATTATTATTATTATTATTATTATTATTATTATTATTATTATTATTATTATTATTATTATTATTATTATTATTATTATTATTATTATTATTATTATTATTATTATTATTATTATTATTATTATTATTATTATTATTATTATTATTATTATTATTATTATTATTATTATTATTATTATTATTATTATTATTATTATTATTATTATTATTATTATTATTATTATTATTATTATTATTATTATTATTATTATTATTATTATTATTATTATTATTATTATTATTATTATTATTATTATTATTATTATTATTATTATTATTATTATTATTATTATTATTATTATTATTATTATTATTATTATTATTATTATTATTATTATTATTATTATTATTATTATTATTATTATTATTATTATTATTATTATTATTATTATTATTATTATTATTATTATTATTATTATTATTATTATTATTATTATTATTATTATTATTATTATTATTATTATTATTATTATTATTATTATTATTATTATTATTATTATTATTATTATTATTATTATTATTATTATTATTATTATTATTATTATTATTATTATTATTATTATTATTATTATTATTATTATTATTATTATTATTATTATTATTATTATTATTATTATTATTATTATTATTATTATTATTATTATTATTATTATTATTATTATTATTATTATTATTATTATTATTATTATTATTATTATTATTATTATTATTATTATTATTATTATTATTATTATTATTATTATTATTATTATTATTATTATTATTATTATTATTATTATTATTATTATTATTATTATTATTATTATTATTATTATTATTATTATTATTATTATTATTATTATTATTATTATTATTATTATTATTATTATTATTATTATTATTATTATTATTATTATTATTATTATTATTATTATTATTATTATTATTATTATTATTATTATTATTATTATTATTATTATTATTATTATTATTATTATTATTATTATTATTATTATTATTATTATTATTATTATTATTATTATTATTATTATTATTATTATTATTATTATTATTATTATTATTATTATTATTATTATTATTATTATTATTATTATTATTATTATTATTATTATTATTATTATTATTATTATTATTATTATTATTATTATTATTATTATTATTATTATTATTATTATTATTATTATTATTATTATTATTATTATTATTATTATTATTATTATTATTATTATTATTATTATTATTATTATTATTATTATTATTATTATTATTATTATTATTATTATTATTATTATTATTATTATTATTATTATTATTATTATTATTATTATTATTATTATTATTATTATTATTATTATTATTATTATTATTATTATTATTATTATTATTATTATTATTATTATTATTATTATTATTATTATTATTATTATTATTATTATTATTATTATTATTATTATTATTATTATTATTATTATTATTATTATTATTATTATTATTATTATTATTATTATTATTATTATTATTATTATTATTATTATTATTATTATTATTATTATTATTATTATTATTATTATTATTATTATTATTATTATTATTATTATTATTATTATTATTATTATTATTATTATTATTATTATTATTATTATTATTATTATTATTATTATTATTATTATTATTATTATTATTATTATTATTATTATTATTATTATTATTATTATTATTATTATTATTATTATTATTATTATTATTATTATTATTATTATTATTATTATTATTATTATTATTATTATTATTATTATTATTATTATTATTATTATTATTATTATTATTATTATTATTATTATTATTATTATTATTATTATTATTATTATTATTATTATTATTATTATTATTATTATTATTATTATTATTATTATTATTATTATTATTATTATTATTATTATTATTATTATTATTATTATTATTATTATTATTATTATTATTATTATTATTATTATTATTATTATTATTATTATTATTATTATTATTATTATTATTATTATTATTATTATTATTATTATTATTATTATTATTATTATTATTATTATTATTATTATTATTATTATTATTATTATTATTATTATTATTATTATTATTATTATTATTATTATTATTATTATTATTATTATTATTATTATTATTATTATTATTATTATTATTATTATTATTATTATTATTATTATTATTATTATTATTATTATTATTATTATTATTATTATTATTATTATTATTATTATTATTATTATTATTATTATTATTATTATTATTATTATTATTATTATTATTATTATTATTATTATTATTATTATTATTATTATTATTATTATTATTATTATTATTATTATTATTATTATTATTATTATTATTATTATTATTATTATTATTATTATTATTATTATTATTATTATTATTATTATTATTATTATTATTATTATTATTATTATTATTATTATTATTATTATTATTATTATTATTATTATTATTATTAT